>CM060881.1:102832500-103390000 GCA_030762935.1 Hymenopus coronatus
CCTTGGAGTGGAAAGCAGCAGTATAAACAGCTCAGATCTGGAGGGAATAGAGCCACTTCCAGAGAGGGAACAAATGTAAGATATTGTATACAAGTTATTTATTTTTTCGTTCGTGTTGTTTAGATTTAATTATTACTGTGTACCCATTTATTTTGTTATGACTATCAATATTATCACCATTACACCTAACAGTATATTTCAATCACCGTTTAAGTTGTCGGAATAAGGTCTCTGTCGCTTTACATTACAATATGTCGCGTGGTCGTGAAAACATGACAGAATTTAAATCGATAATGGCGGAAGGCTTCATTATAACGGTAGACTGATCGCCTGGGCGAGAATCGATTTAAGACTGAATAGGCGATACCTGCATACACAGCCTGGTATCGGATCGAGTCTTTTTATTCTTTTTATGATAGTATTTAACGCCTATTTTACTTCATAGGCACCTCAGGCGATGACACTGATGATTCATGCAATGAAAATGGAGTGGTGGAGGAGAACCTGGAGAAAACCCGCCCCTGCGCCGCTTTCTCCACCTCATATAGCACATGCAAGGGCCGGCTAAGGCACAGCAAGGAACGAGGTTGCTTGGGCAAGATGACAGACCCAGAAATATAATTTGCGGTGTATATGGTGCTCTATACCTTAAATCCTATGACGCATTGAGACGTGGCACGGACGGCACCTCTCAACCAGGCTGCCCAGATTCGATCTCAGGCAACCGCATGTGGAGTTTGTGGTTGGCAAAGCGGCGCAGGGGCGAGTTTTCTGCGGATTCTACGTTTTCCCCGCCGTCGCATTTCACTGGTGCTCCATCATCATTCCATGCATCATCACAGTCATCGCTTGCGCTGATGTATGTAGTAAAATCGGGCGTTAAACACTATTAAAAAAAATTAATCTGGTACACTCAAATGACTTTCTCTAGTTGCTGTACAAACTTCTTGCAAAATGTTATTCCTCTTTCTGCACAATGCTAATCGACATAAACATTACCAGAATGTTCTTATTACTTAGGTCCTTATAAATAGAGGGGAACTAAGGGAATGCACTAGACTAAACTGATAGTCAAATGTTTTAAAAGCTGACATTATGCGATTGTCATTGCAAATCGCTTCTTTACTTGGCCAACGGTAGAACAAAAGAAAAACGGACACTTTCTGTCTGAGAAGTATAAGTATCTCACAATTGAAACCAATCACAATCAATATCTTGGAAACGGTTCACTCCACAACAAAAACGTAAAGGACATAAATTTAGTGTTTTGGCGAGATTTACATCTTTTGTATCATAAGCTTTTGCCTATCTCTTACGGTTTAGCAGTTAAAAAAAATTCGGCAACGCTCATCCAGAATAAAGAGTTTTTAGAAAATTCAAGATAAACATTTTATTTGGAATGTATATATCTTTAATATACGGGATTTGAATCAAAATCGTTAGAGCCATTTAAAAAAAAAAACCAACATTCGAAAAGTTTTCCATGTAAAGGTAGTTTGTGGTGAGGAGATTTTCTTGAAAATCTTCGCATCCTTGGAAGATACTTAAATACCAAGTTTGACCTATGCTTCCACACACACACAAACAACACGCACACACGGACGTTTTCCTAAAAATGTTTTCTTTTGGATTCAGGGGGACCCAAAAGATGTATTTCAGGTGAAATCTCGGTATCAAATTTTTGGGTGCATTGCAATACCTTCTCCATACATTATATACATAGTAGTGTAGAGAAAGTAAAAACGGTGGCTGCTCAAGGGCCGCTGGTTGGCCTGCTTGCTCGCTCAACAATATAAAGAATAAACACAATAGCCGGACACTATTGTGATGGTTCCCTACCGTGGAGGTACAACAATCTCGGATTTTCGTAATTGCGGTTTCTTGAACAGTCCATTTCTAGAAGCCTCGCTCTGGCATAGGGGAGTACATAAGCAGCCAACCAGAGCTGACTGAGAGTTGACGTCAGTCAAGTAACTGACATCTATAAAATAGGAAAGTTAAAACAGTGAATAAGTGTTCATTTGCCAGTGGACAGTGGAAGCTTTTGTGGTTTTTGACTCACTGACACAATTAAGTTGTGTACGAAGACTATTACGAGAGTGCCTTGGGAATAAATAAAGATAGTTTAGCAGGACCTGGTGTTTTCAACTTATTGCAATATCGTAAGCTCCTGTCTTTGAATATATTATAAATAAATTCGCCATATACTTTGTTGTGCTTTAGTAGATATACTCACAACTTGAGAACATGTTACTATTGTAATTATTACTGCTTTTTATTGATATTACTTAAGTATTTGGGATACTATTTGATAAATCAGGGAGGTGTAAATCACATGTAACAGTAGACTTGAACAAGCACGAAGATGATGAAGATGAATGGTATTTAAGGGCGCTTAACATCTCAGAGCTATAAGAATGTTGAATGAGGTTGTGGAGTAGAACTATGTTGATTTGTACAAGACCGTGTTGAAAAGTATGACGTTTAGTGCCGAGGCGTGGACTTTGATAGAAAAATCTAAGCTCTTGGTAGTGGAAATGGATGGAATAGGTGCCGTGCTAGAGTAGAGGTACCAAAAAGTGACCCGGCTGGTTATTCTTCTCTTTCTTCCCCTCCACTCCCTTTACGCTTAGTGGTACAGCAAACAGGTGACTATTATTGGCTACTGCGGTGCGTCTGCATTCCAAAACATAAGGAAATCAGTGTCGGGAAGTCAAATGTGTCGTTATACATTTCCCGGAATGGCAAAACCAATATTTTGTTGTTTATTATGAGACTAAAGTATGTTGTTTAATGTATTTAAAATAATTGTAAATTACAAAAAATATAATATACAGGGCTATTTTAACAACTGGGATTCAATAGCATACATCGTGCAAGCTATAGAATTGCAAAACTAATACCTAAAGGTGATTTGGAGCCCAACGCGAAGAAGAAAAACCTATAAAATTATTATATAAAATAATGGAGAAAATATAAATTAAAATAAATATAAATCTTTATTAATTTTTTTCTTTCCTATTAGAAGTTCAATTTCTTCAGCAAGAATGGGATTAAATTATTATCTTAATTTATTTAAATATTACGGAATAATTATTTAAGAGCAAATTAAATTGAATTCAGAAAAAATATTCATTTATATGTACTTATAAAACACATATTTTACATATAATAAAAATAAATGCGTATAGGAAATACTTTATTATTCCGCAAATGAATTCACTCAGCACTGTTCATTACCCCCATTTCTATTACGTCACTAGCATTAGGTGAAAAGTAACAGCATTGCTTTCTTCAAAACGCCACTGTGCTCGAGTATCAAGATTGAAAAGGAAAACTGAGGAAGTGAGACAGATGATGGATATGCAGGAAACAGTGCTGGAGAGAATTGCAATGATATGGACACGTCAGAAGAACGGAGGATGATAGGTGGCACCAAGACTTTTTTAGAATGGTCATCTTGCGGAAGAAGGAAGCGGGGGAGACCAAGAGCAACGTGGAGAGGAGAGATTTACAGAATGATGAACGGTTGGTGCCATGAGGAGGATGACTCGGGAATAATGGAGATTGAGAGTACCTGGTAACTGCTGAAGAGTGGAAAAAACCTTAAAAGTAAGCGTTGCTCCAATAAGTAACTCCTTGCTTTTTCTACTAATTACAAATGAAATTCTGTTGTTTTAGCTACTATTCTGCCGGAGAGTTACTACCTCAAAAGTTACATGCTATGCATTTCCAGTGGATACTGAACTCTCTGCAGGATTCTTTCTCTCTTTTATGTACCGGTCGATGACGTTGCAAGAAGCTTCCAGAAGCGGTCACACATACAAACCACCATAGATGTCAGAAACTATCGCAGCTTTTATATCAATGAGATTGCCAATGGTAGGTGTAACAATGCAGAATTAATAAACTGTGACTCCCAAAGAAATACGCAATCAGTGATTACGGCCGCAAAACGTAGTCACGCTATAAACCAAATAAGATAGACAACTTTAATTCTGAGAATATATTATTAATATTACTTTAATTTAATTTTTATTGCAGTCACTGATGTAATAGAAAGGGATAAAATACTTATCAGCTGTCCATATGCTGAACTTTGGCGAAATGTACTTTTTTCCAGTTTAAATAAAATTATTTTATTTCTAACGTAATTATTTGCTTTCGCGTACTTAGACAGAACCATTTTAACTAAGTTAATCGACAGTTTATGGAATAGCATAGTATACTGTAAGTTTGCAAGAGTGATGCGTGAATGTAGTACTTTTCATAACTTCTGGTGAAGACAAATGAAAGAGTCTGGTGTAATCAAAAGAGCCATTTTGTTGCAGTATGTTTAACCGCTAACCTCTTTATCCCAATGAGAGCACATTGAATTGCTTTCCGAGAGTGTATAGTATAGTTCCTGAGTATAGTAAAGGGCATTGTTGCTATATTTCCGTGACCGGATTTAACTTTCTATGCGCCATGGTTTCGAGAGAACAGCTGGCACCCACAGATGGCACTGTAGGACCAAAACACTATTTGCGGACGCGAAATGTCAGAATTTTGCCCAGGAGCCTTCTTCTTTTAAGGTGTGAGGTTTCTTTACTTGAAAATAAATATTACACGGGAACACCGGCTTTACTTTTCTTCCGAAGCAACCCCTATTAAGGATTTTGCGTCAGCTTCCACAAGATTTCTGCAATCTTGGGTTTTAAATGCTAGCACAGTAACCACTACACTACGAAGGTTGATGAAAAGTGGTGTAAAACCAGATAATGGTTGGAGCTGGCTTTGCAAGGCGGTTTCCTAACCATATTGACAGGATACAGTGCACTTGATATTAGAAATTGTAACATATGGAGAGGAATATTAACTAGTATTAAAACTCTGATGTGTTTTATTATCATGACTTTCTATACAACTCTATAACAAATTAGTATAAAAAGTTAATTCTTCTATTTACTTCATGCTAATCGAGATAAAATTAGCAGAAATGGTATTGTAAGCAGAATGGATATAAGGGAGTATCACAGGCTAAAGCGACAGTGAAATCTTTTTAAAACTGGTTGCTATGGGATTGAAGTTCCTTTGTTCGTATAGCCAGAAGTTGACAAATTCCCGCATGTGAAAAGTTTAAGTAATTTAGAGCTAAATAAAATAACAAGGAATATCCGTTGTTCCAAATGATAAGTTCTACCAAAAAGCATATCTGATATAAATTATGTATTTTAACGAAATCTACGTTCTTTGTTTAGTAACTTTTCTCTGTGTGTTATGGTTTATCAGTTATGCAAAATTTTGCAAAATTCTTTCAGAATAAATAAAAAGTATTCAGAGGCTATTCCCAGAAAATTCAACATAAACATTTAATGTGTCGTGTAAATATCTTTCATATACCATATTTTGATCAAAATCGTTAGAACCATTTGTGAAATAATAAAAAATTTCGAAAATTTTTCGATGTAAAGGATACTTTGGTGTGGGAGATTTTCTTGAAAATCGTCGTGTCACATCCTGGTGTATACAAAACTTAAATACCAACTTTGCTGTTTAATGGAATTTTGCTTTCGAGCTATGCAAAAACGCGCGCACTCGCGTACTAGGATACACAAACACAGACATACACATACATATACATACACACTCTGACCTTTTTTGAAATTCTTTTCTTGAATTCAGTGGGTCTCAAAACATGTATTTCTGGTGAAATCTCTGTACATTTAAAATATTTGCTTGGAATGCAATATCTTCTCTGCTATGTACGTACGAGTAGTACGTGTAAAGAAAGTAAAAAGGGGTAACACTTGTAAAAGTATTAAAGTAACCCTTCTTGTTAAAGTGCAGTCAGGTCTAAGCTGAAAATGTTGAATGTGTTTGGTGACTAATGTTTCAGCGGAAATTGCCTTTTTATTGCCCCTGTATCCAAAATAAGGTAGTTTTAGATAAAGGTCCGTGTGTCTGTGAACTAGATAACTCAAAAACGAAAATTCGGTACAATACCAAACTTGGGACTTAAGTTTAACATCTTCCAGCAAAGTGACAAGACGGTTTTAAGAATACCACCCCAAACTATCCTTTACATCGAAAAACATTTCGGAGGTTTTGATTTTCTCAAAAATGGTTCTAACCATTTTGATAAAATACAGTGTATTAAAGATATTTACATCCTAAATAAAACTTATATTTTGAATTTTCTCTAAGGACCTCTTTATTTTGGATAAATTTTGCAGAAATAAAGTACAGTATGTTAAAGATATTTACATGGTAAATAAAATGTATATCTTGAATTTTCTGGGAAGAGCTTCTAAAACCTCTTTATTCCGGATAAATTTTGTAGAATTTTGTTTATAAAATGTAAACCATAAGAGTTAGGCTAAAACCAGCTATGCAAGAAATGTAGATCTCGCTAAAACACACAACCTATGTAATATATTTTTTTCGTCGAGTTGATCATTTCTGAGATATTCCTTGTTATTTGTTTCATATTTGCAATACTTTGAACTTTTCTCATACGGAAAGTTGCACACTCCTGACCCTGCATAGAAACGGATTTTAACCACATATCAACCAGCTTTTAAAAGATTTGACTATCGTTTTAACCTGTATTCTCTTATTTACCTACTACTTGCAAGGAAGTAAGAATTAACCAATTTCTGTTAATGTTTATCTACCTTATCATAAAGTATATAGAAGAATATGTTTTTGACAATTATTTATTACAGCGATGTAGAGAAAGTCATGTGAATGAGATACATCTGATTTTTTTGTTATTCGAACTTAAACATAATTTGCTTAAATGTTAATTTTTAAAATTCAGATTATTTAACTACGGTTTCGATAACGCCTTCTGCGAGTACTTTCAACATTTTAGAAGCTTTCGGGTACTGGAACTGTTGGAAAATTGCATGAATTTTCAAGTATATTGTTATAAGAAGTCCGTAACTGTTCGTAACACGCCAATAAAAGGAATTAACGAGCGCTTTTGTATATTAAACACCTTTCAAAGTGGTAGTATATCGAGTGATGAACTTAACTGACCAAAGGCTGCATGGAGCTAAAAATACTCCAGAAAACCCTGTAAATCTTTATCTGGATAATTCATCCAAACTGAGAATCGAATTCTAGATGTCTTGATTGTGGGGCAGACACGCTAGTCGGTATTGGACAGGAAGAAAATTGAACCTCGATACTGCACTAATTATGTCGGGCAAGCGTGCTGTTTATAGCTAGCGCCTGCATTAAAAAGAGCTGATACGATTGCCTAAATAGGAAGGGCGAGATGGATAGAAAATCGATTGTACTCGGTTTTATCGGTTCTGATAGAAGTGAACGGGCAGTAGGCATTCTAGAATAGCCTTCAGAAAACATTTCCAAATCACAATAATTATTACATATATAAATAAATACATAGTTGCGTAATGCATATATACAAGCATGCATGCATACATACCTAACCTAACCTAACCTAACCTAACCTACCTACATATAAATATTTCCATAAGTCAGGACATATTACATTTATTGGAAAAATATGCCTTTGTTGCTTTATACTGAATACTTCCTACACAAACCAATTCAATGTTTCTCAAAAACATTAATAAAATCGTTTATATTCGTAGCTTAATTTAATATACTCTAAAGCTTATTATATATGTTTTCTTATATTAATGTCTGATGTGTTTCATTCACATGATTGTCTCTAATATCTGTTAAATATTACTGTTAAAAGCTTCTACTTCATGCTAGTTGAGAAAACATTTGCAGAAATGATCTTCTTACCTGCTTCGTTGTAAGTAGAAAGAAAATAATGGAGTACACTGGGCTAAAGCATAGTCAAATCTTTTAAACGCTGCTTGCTATGCGATTGAAATTCATTTCTTCGCATGGCCAGAAGCTGAACAATTTTCCATTGTATGAGAAAATTTTAAGAGTTTTTAAACTGAAACCAATTATAAGGAATATCTAGTATAGTCCACTCCACGATAAAATGATTATTATTATGATATAAATTGTGTGTTTTAATAATATCTTCATTTTTTTTTTTGTGTGATAAGTTTCTTTCTGTCTCTTAAGGTTTACCAGTTATGAAAAACTCATCCAGAATAAAGAGATACTTCATAGACAATTCCCAGAAAATTCAAAATACACATTTTATAGCTCATGTATATTATAATGAAAATCGTTTGTATCACTTTTGAGAAAAGCAAACTTTTCCAATTTTTTTTTTTTCCAGCTAAAGAGTAATTTTGGCCATGGATTTTTCTCAAAATATTCGTGCCGCATCCTTGGAAGATACTAACCTTAAATATCAAACTTGGTATTTTAACGACTATTCCTTTTTTAATTATCGTGTACACACACATACACACACGGTTTTTTTTTCTCTAAAATCTCATGTAATTTTCTCTTCATCTCGGGAATAAATTATTATTGTTCAAAAGCTTATTCTTCTATATGATTCATGCTAATCCAGATAAACATTAGCATAAATGGTCTTACTGCTTGCCTTCTTGTAAGCAGAAGGGAAATAAGGGAATACGCTAGACTAAAGAGATATTCAAATCTTTTAAAAGCTGCTTGCCATGTAGTTGATATTCGTTTCTAAGCGCACTGCCAGGACTTGAAAAATTCCCAGTTTTGAAAAGTGTTGAGTACTTTAAAACTGTTAACATTGTTAACTTCACGAAAATATGTATATGACATCGATTGTATTTTTCAAAGAGAGCTACATTTTTGTGTAGAAAGCTCTTGTCCAGCTATTACGGTTTACCAGTTATGCAAAATTCAGCAGTATTCATTAACAATAGGGAGAACTACATAGGGTATTCTCAAAAAGTTCAAGATATAAATTGTAGCTATTACGTAAATATCTTTTATATACGGTATTTTTTAACATCGTTATAGGCATTTTTGAGAAAATCAATATTTTTTAAATGTCTATCCATGTAAAGGATAGTTTGGGGTAGGGAGTGTTTTTCTCAAGATGTTTGCTTCATATGCTTGGCAGATACCAAACATAATTACTAAGTTTAGTGCTTCACCGAATTTTCACTGAAACACGGACCCATGGACACGAAACCTTATGCATTCCATTCATATGATATTCTCTAATTCTCTGTAAAAATTAGTGTTAAAGCACCTATTATTCTGTCTACTTCATGCTAATCGAGATAACCATTGGCAGAAATGGGTTTATTACTTGCTTCCTTGCAAGTAGAAGGGAATTAAGAGAATGCACTAGGTTAAAGCGATAATAAAATCTTTTAAAAGTTGGTTGCCATGTGGTTTAAATCATTTCTTTGCATTCCAAGGAGTTCACAAATTCCCCTAAGAGGAAAGTTTAAGTATTTTAAAACTGAAACCAATATCAAGGAATATCTAAGTAATGGTGAACTTCACGAAAAATAGTAGAATATGATATAAATTGGGTGATTTACTGAGATCTACGTTGTCCAAGGTATTTGTCTCTCTCTTACGGTTTATCAGTTATGCAAAATATAGCAAAATTCATCTAGACTGAAGAGTTCTTCAGAGGCTATTCTCAGGAAATGTACCTCATTAATATTTATTTGCCATGTAAACATCTTTGATATACATTATTTTAATGAAAATTGTCGGAGTAATTTTTGAAAACAATAAATATTTTGAAAAATATGTCCTTTTTACTTCCTCTATACGTACTATGTACATAGTGTATACAGAAGGTATTGCACTCCACCAAAAAATTCGATACCGAAATTTCACCAGAAATATGTCTTAAAGTCCCCTGTGTCCAAAAAAAGTATTTTCAGAAAAAGGTCTGTGTGTGTCCGTGTGCCCGTGTGTCTGTGAACACGATAACTCAAATCGAAAGGTCGGTAAAATACCAAACTTGGTATTTAAGTTTAGTATCTTCCAGGAATGCGACTCGAAGATTTTGAGAAAAATCTCCCCACCGCGAAACTATTTTGATTAAAATATCATATATTAAAGATATGTACCTGACAAATAAAATGTATATTTTGAATTTTCTGGGAATAGCCTTTGAAGACTACTTTATTCTGGATGAATTTTGCATAACTACTAAACCGTAAGACAAAAATTTAACACACAAGAAATGCAGAGCACGCTAAAACGCACAATTTGTTTTAAATACATTTTTTTCGTGGAGTTGATCGTTTTTGAGATATTCCTTTTTCTTGGTTTCAGCTTTGAAAACATATACTTTTCTCACACAGGAATTTGTCAACTCCTGTTCATACAAACAAAGGAACATCAATCACATAGCAACCAGCTTTTGGCTTTCACTTTAACCTATGGTTCTCCCTTATTTCGCTTCTACTTACAATAAAGCAAGAAATAAAACTATTTCTGCTAATTGTTCTCGATTAGCATGAAATAAATAAGAGATAAGCTTATTAACAATAATTTGTTACAGAGATATAGAGAAAGTCATGTGAATGGAACACATGAGTGTTTTTGATAGTGTTAAACGCCCGCTTTTACTATATATGCCACCGCAGGCGATGGCATTGATGATACAATTAAGATGAAATATGATTAAGCTTTGTCCGCCACAAATCCCACATGTGGTCGCTTGGGATTGAACCTCGGCGAGTGGTCTAAGCACCTGCAAACGACGCGGCCAAACTTTCCCATGTGTAGGGCAGTTAGGGTAAGGGGTATTTCCGTCAATATCTTCGTGTCACATCCTTAGAACACACGAAACTTAAATACCAAGTTATATTTCGTTTTTGAATTATCGTGTTCACGAACATACGGACACATACAACGACCTTTTTCTAAAAATTATTTTTGGATACCGGGGACCTCAAAACATATATTCCGGTGAAATATTGACATTGATATTTGGGTGTAATGCAATAGCTTCTCTATACACTATGTGCATAGACAAAATAGAAAATAAGCAATATAATTAACAATACCACTAAATATAGTCAGAAAATTGAAAGCTACATGAAAAATCTTATGCTTTGCTTTCACGTGACATTCTCTACTTGTTCTGAAAACAAACTATCTTATAAAAGATTATTTTTCTATCTACATCATGCTAAACAAGATAAATATTAGTGCAATTGGTCTCAGTAATTAGATGTTTATAATCAGAAGGGAAATAAGGGAATATACCAGGCTTAAGCGATCGACCAATCTTTTAAAAGCAGATCCGTTAGTGAATAATCGAAGTTTTATTCGCTTTGTGTTTCCAGAAAAACAAAAGAATAATTAAATTAAAGAACAATTTGAGAACATAGCTAAAACCAATTACAAATAAAATCTCTTCAACAAAAATGTATATGATATAAATTGTATGTTTTAATGATATATACAGTAGTCTGTAGCTTTTGCCTATCTCTTACGGTTTACCATGCAAAATTCAGGAAAATTCATCAAGAATAAAGAGGTTTTCACAGGTTATTAGCAGCAAATTCTACATACACATTTTGTTTGTCATTTAGTAGCGTTAGTACACGGTATCATTTGACACATATTTGAAAATATCAACATTTTCCAAATTTTGTCCATGCAGAAGGTAGTTTACTGTGAGCGGAGTTTTCTTAAAATGTTTGTGTCGCATCCTCGGAAAGCACTAAACCTTAATACCAAGCTTGTTGTTTTACCGACTTTAATGCTTATTTTCTTTACACGTACTGTGTAAATAGTGTATAGAGAAAGTATTGTAATGCACCCATAATTCGATTTCCAGATTTCAACGGTAATGAACGTTTTGAGGCCCCCTGAGTCCAAACGGTCATTTTTTAGGAAAGGTCCTGCGTTTGCCTTGTGTACCTGTGAACAGCATTGGTGAAAAACTAAAAGACTGTTAAATACAAAACTTGGCATTTAAGTTTGGTATCTTTCAAGGATGCGACATGAAGATTTTCCAGAAAATTTACCCACCCCAATTTATCCTATAAATGGGAAAAATTTTGAAAATTTTGATTTTCTCAAAAATGGATCTAACGATTTTCTTTAAAATACCGGTTATTAAAGTTATTTACATCACAAGTAATATGTATATTTTGAATTTTCTGTGAGTAGGCTCCAAAGATTCAGGATGAATTTTGTCCAAGTTTGCATGACTGATAAATCGTAAGAGATAGACAAAAACTTACTACACAAAACTGTAGATCTCGTCAAAGCACACAATTTATGTCCTTTACGTTTCTGTTACAGAGGTAACCGTTTCTTAGTTTCAAATTTGAAATACTTAAGTTTTCTTAGTCAGAAAGCATCCGTTTTCCTTTTGTTCTACTCCTGACCAAGCAAAGAAGCGAATTTCAACGATAGTCGCATATCGAAGTTTTCAAACATTTGACTATCACTTTAGTATAGTGTATTCATTTGGTTCCCTTTTACTTATACAGAACTAATAGCCAGAACATTCTGTTCTTGCTTATCTCGATTATCATGGTATAGAAAGAAAAATAATTTTTTGCAAGAGATTTGTAGAACAGTTAGAGAAAGTCGTGTGAATGTAACACATCAGATTATTTTAGTTATCGTGCTCGCAGACACACATAAATATGATCTTTTGAACACAGGGAATCCTAAAACGGGTATTACCAGTGAAAACTCTGTATCGAAATTTTGGATGGAGTGCAATAGCTTCTGTACCCGTGTTTCATGTACTATGTAGAGAAAGTATATACATTTGCACTCTTTCTAGTTACTTATAACCCATAATGTAATTGCATGTGCTTACACTTTAGGCTATTAACAAGCAGCCTCCATCCTTAAGATTTATGGTGGACAATGCGTGGCAGTTGTGGGTCTTCTTCGGTTTTTCCGGTTTCCCCGCATCGCATTCCACTGATGCTCCACCTTCATTCATGCCGCCTGCGGTGCCACAAGTAGTTAAAGCGGGCGTTAAATACTGCAACAAAAAACTGCATTCATGTATCATCATTGCCATCACCTGCGGTGCCACAAGTAGTTAAAGCGGGCGTTAAACGCTATCCAAAAAAATCTTATGTGTTCTATTCACACGACTTTCTCTACATCTCTGCAATAAATTATTGTTAAAAAGCTTATGCTTCTATTTATTTCATGCTAATCCAGAAAAAAAGTATGAGAAACGGTCTTACTACTTGCTTCCTTGTAAGCAGAAGCGAAATAAGGGAGTACTATAGGTTAAATTGACAGTCAAAAGCTGGTTGCTAGGTGATTGAAGTTTCTTTTGTTTGTACGGATAAAAGCTGACAAAGTCCTGTGTAAGAAAACAATATTTTTTTTAAAGCTAAAACCAAAAACAAGAAATATCTCAAAAACGATCAAATCCACGAAAAAAATTCATTTGACGTAAATTATGTATTTTAAATGGCTCTACATTTTTTGCGTGGTAAGTTTTTGTCCATCTCTTACGGTTTAGCAGTTACGCAAAATTCCGTAAAATTCATCCAGAGTAAAGTAGTCTTCAGAGGCTATTACTAGAAAATTCAAGATATGCATTTTATTTGTTAGGTAAATACCTTTATTATATGATATTTTAATCAAAATCGTTAGTCATTTTTGAGAGAATCAAAATTTTCGAAAAAAGTTCTATGTAAAGGGTGGTTTGGGGTGGGGGGATTTTCTCGATATCTTTGTATCCCACCCTTGGAAGATACTAAACGTAAATACCAAGTTTGGTATTATACCGACTTTGAGTTTTTGGTTTATCTTGTTCAAAGATATACGGACCTTTTTCTGAAAATGCTTTTTCTCTATACACTATGTACATAGTACGTGTAGAGAAAGTAAAAAGTGTTGGTTATGTCTAGTTTCATGATACTTGTTCCATAGGTATTGGGGAACTGCGACTCTTATTACACCATATTACTCGTAATATTCCAACCTGTTTAAATTTTAAGGTATTACACACATTAAATGAAGCTTTTTCTCAAAACTTTCAATTTTTTGTGAGGTTATGTCATTCCTGTTTAAATGATATAACGTTTATGTTAATATCCTGAATCTAAGTGTACTAAAAATATTGAAATGACTCCACTGCACACCTGCATTTTATAAAGGTGGGCGTGATATCACATTTTGAGTCACTTTTCTCCCCATTCTTTCACAATCTTAGATTCAAATCTCCCTCTTTAGAGCTAGCATGATTCTGCAAAAATTTTTTCAGGCTGTCAACAGTGGCACTAAGAACGAATTCTATAGAGATTGCATCTTAGGATTTATAGCGGTCTTGTCAAACCACTACTTGAAATAACTTCTATGAAACCTGCACTGGGTATTTTGTGAGCAATTTTGAGTTGAAATGGGTCTAATGTTCGTTGACTGAGGAGTAACTTTTAGGGAAATAAATATGCTAAAGGTTTAATGGTAATAGTGAGAGTGTTCAGACTGTGAATAATGATACACATTTAGTGAAATCCATAAACCCAGTGCTTCCCATTCAAATATGTAATGATAATTTTTGAAAGACAATAGATAAAAGAGAGCAGGAAACTGAACAAGAAAGATCCTATGTAAGAAGCAGTCATGTTTGAAATGTTTAAAGTAAGTGTTCTGTCAAACTGAATAATACCTTTATCTTAAAACTGGTTTTGTGGAAAAATTAAAATGTCTACGCTTTGCAAACTTCAAATCAATAAAAGTATACTAAAAATTACACCATAAACTTCATTCAAGCATGAAATTAAAGCTTAAAAAACAGATTGTTTTGTAGAATTTTTAAAGTAGCTCAGAAATGAAATTTTAAAATAAACTTGCTCAACAAATGTTATGTACTGAACTAAAAATATTGACTGCATTATTACTAATTAATGATATTAAAATATTCTACTTTACAAAATAAAGCTGATATGAAGCTATAAGTCAGAAAAGAAAAACTTTTTAAAAATAAATTTTTTTTTTAAAAATTTGGATGTTTTCAAAAGTATTTTTATGTTGGACAATATATTTTTTTGGATAAAGTAAAACAGTTGTCTTAACAGTAAAATTTTCATAGAGTTGTTATTAAAATTGCAGAATTACTCTTCAAACATCTTAGCATACCTTAAAAAATTAAAAATGTAGAAATAATAGGCTAGGAGTTAGAATTGTGTGATTAGGATGGGTTTGTGAAAAGTACGTACAAATAAAGAAGTATTGAAATGTAGATTATCACAATACGCAGTTTTATGTATTTTGATTCAGCAGATTAAATTTCAATATAAATATCATGATTATTCCCAGAAAAGTTATAAGGAAACTCTTAAAATAAATTAATGCAGGATATATAAAATAGATGTTTATACCGCTCTAACGTGGTTTGTATCTCGGAAACATAGTAATAGTGCTGAGCCTTCACTTCTTGAAATTGGGAATCTTCTTAAAACTGGGAAGAATGCCTTATGCTACAGCATATGCTGGATATGTTTGTTGCATTGCATATTCTTCTACATTAATTTCGTAAGTTTATTTTGACTTTCAGTAATATTTTTACACAGGTTTACGCTGTATGAAAAGTATTGTTTTTATTTCTTGTTTACTGTTTGATTCTTGAGCAACGACTGGTGGTTCTGTAAGCTTCTCTTTGATTTTATTAATTTATACTATTAAACATCTTCACGTTAATGCTTTCAAACTCTGTGATCGACTGGGAATACTTGTGTTTTCAATTAAACTTGTCCCATTAGCAGGGAGTCAAGCCTGTCAAGGTCCCACCTACTACATACTGCACTAGAGTTGAATAATAGTTCTAAAAATATAATTAAATAATTATTGGAAAAGAAAGTTTGAAATATTTGGGAAGGAAACGATCCAGGTCCAAGTTTAAAGTACCTTCTCGGTGTTTCCAATTCCAAGAAAAAGCTAGAGAAACATTTGAGGACTTAGGAAAAAGTCAGAAAAATTCAGTCAGAGACGCCTCGCAAGGTTTCCGTTCACGAGTCTGTGCTTTAACGAGCTCGCTCATTCATCCATAGGATTTAGGATTTCTCTTCTTCCAACAGCTAATACAACTGGAGTACCATTTCTGCACCTTTCTATATTAATTGTTTTTTCGTCGAAGTGTTGTTGTATATTCCTCTTTTTAAGAAGGAATATTATGAAGGGTGTCTGGGGAAAACAATGAATGTCAGTTAATTTTTATTCTGAGATAGGCCGAATTAAAGTATTTGAATATGGCTGCTGTGCTGCTAACATTTATAACTTAAGAGTAACACATGTTGCAAGCAAAAATTGTCAATCTGTGTCATTTTAGGTTGGATGAAATCAAGAAAAATCCACAGTTATGTTTTATCACAATTAATACTATAAACTTAGGAATATAAAAATATTATTTTTATGAACTTATTTAGAGAAAGTGTCTTGTTTATGTAACATGAGTCTCTTTTTTGTTTATTTTCCATATGTTTCCATATTTGCTTCTTGTTAGTGTGAGTATTTGCAGGAGCCTCTAAACTGACATCCCTCTCTGAGTCAATTTTCACAGAGTCACAAAATATTGCAATGAATAAACAATGCAAACATCATTAGGGTTTCTAATTGCTTCTATAGCAACAGGTTTCTGTTCAGCTTGTAACATAATTACTAAATACAGCACATGGACGTTCCCTGTTTTAAACCAACCTACATATCGTAAATATCAAATTTTTATATTTATAAGGTCCTTTATATTAAGGTTGTCTCAAGAATAAAGCTTTACAAATTCAAACTGACAAGAACACATATAAATGATTGAATGTAACAATAATAAATAGAACAATAAGCAATATGCAATAACAAAATTCAAGTTATAAATTCACAAGTGGAGTATTGGAAGAACAAAGGATACTCTTTAAATAAAAATGTCATTAAAATAAGAACTGAAGCTTTCCTGGCGACGTATTAATTCAAAATCTTCTCCGGCTTCTAATCAGGTAAAAACTTGGCTTGATACCGACGTTTCGAAGAAGTGCATCATCTTCACCCTGAAGACGAGGAAGATGCACTTCTTCGAAACGTTGGTATCAAGCCAAACTTTTACCTCGTTAGAAGCCCGAGAAGATTTTGAAAGAATGTCATTGATCAGTACCTTCCAAATTTTCTCTTAGTGGTCTCAGGTGGCGCTAGATAAAAAATTAGATCAATTTGCAGAAAGATGGAAATTCCTTGTCTTCTCCTAACATCCACACGTACTTCGGAATTTTGAAAAGATTTCTTTGACAGGTATTTCCTGTGACTAGGCCTCGGAACTCGCCCCTAACTCATGGTTTTTACTTAAATATTTTCCATATTCAATACAAAATGCTTCACTCTTAATTAAATGCAATAAAATACTCCTTCCTGCGCACGATAATATACACTTTCGCTTAGCCTCATTTTTCATTATTTTTTTTTCTTTCTTCATCGTTTCATTTATGTATCCTCCTTTAACATTTATGAACATATAAATGATCTTCATATGATGCTTTTAGATTTAACAAACAATTCGTTGAATGCCCACTTGGATAGTGTATGGCTGGCGTGTCCTCATCACATTCAACAAGTCACAAGTTCAAATCTCCCTTAAAGTGATAAGTTTTTTTTTCTCGGGGTTTTCTCTGAAAAGACGAATGTCGACCAATTTTAAGCTCCATGGACCCAAGATCATTTAAGCATCATTTCACTAATTTCATTCATCGTCCAATATGGCAAACCAGATTAAAGGACGTTAATTTAAAGAAAAATATCGTTGAATAAAGGTTCTTGAACGTTTAGATTTTTAAACGTCTTTTTCTTCAAACACACGCACATTCACTCTAATATACATGCTGTCCGGTTCTGTGAGGGATAAAGAAAACTTCCCCATCCCAGCCAGGAACCGAACCCGGGACCTCTGAGTGAGAAGCCAGATCACTGATTACTCGATCATGGAGGCTGTTTTGTTACATCAAAATACTCTGACAAATGCTAGAAAAATTTTCGAAGACTCCTCTTAGGATACAACCTGTAAAATATTCTGCATCTTATTTAGTCATATAAATTTCGAATTAGCATTCCCTCAGTATTAGGTATAGATTAGACAAATCTAGGAAATTAAATTTCCCTGGATCTAGAATTCCATTGCCTCTGAATATCCAATTCCACTGACATTCACCAGTCCCTCCCACCCGCATAATTCATCTTGCGGAAAATCTTCTTTCAAAAATTCAAACGGACTTCTGCTTGAATCACCTGAAACATTATCATAATATCTATTTTATATCAAACGATTCAGCTTTTTTTTTTTTTTTTTTTCAGAAACCGTAAGTAAATTTGACTTGTCAAGAGACGATATAGAGACGGCGGTGATAAATGATTTCTTTCCAATATGTAGACGAAATCTCTCTGCGGATGTGTTTCATTTACATAGTCCTCGAAACGACGCCGAAGAAATAGAGCAGTTTTATAGCTCATAATTGATACTCCACAATTTAAAATCGCAACTTCGAAACTATATATTTTTACATTCTCTGCACGTACTATGTACATAGTGAATAGAGAGGTAGGGGAAAGTCTGGTAAGTTAACAAGGAGTCTATGATAACGAGCTGTTAATTTTCTCTGAAAGTTCTGTACATTCCGTGACATGATCTATGTTTCTGCTTTCTTAACACGCCTACTGCCTTACAGTTGAACTAGATTCGTTTAGATCTTTTGTTGAGTCTAAAATGGAGGTTTGGAAGTGGACCATATTTTTGTTAAAACTTTTCCTACAGCAAAAATAAGCTTCATGTAAGTAATGTTTTTATGTTGATGGAGATTGGTTAATTACTCTTAAACCTTATATATTTAATGATCTTTGATACAGGTTTAATGCAATTGTTTTCCAAGATTTCTTCGTGTTGAAATTTGTAACCAAAATATCGACCGATTGCTATTCTCTTAATTACTTTGATATTGTATTACCGTGTTAGTTCCATTACGTGATACGCAATAAACATGGAGAAAGTAAATATAAGGAAGAAGATAGGCAAAGATGGAGCACGGAATCAATGAAACAGACAGTGTAGCACTCCCTGAAGCTTCTTTACGTCGCTATATAAGAAGTGTACAGATGAGGTTAGCTCCGATTTTATAGGGATATTAATAGAGAGAGTTAGCTTTTGCTTTTAGCTCCATAGTTACTTAAAGTTCGTTCAATACTCTTGTTTCCTACCATACTAGTTTGTAAAACAGATTTTTTCTCAAAACTACAGTTTCATATTTTCAAAATGTTCCACGCGTCTCAATTGTTATTTAAATTCAATTACAATCTCCCATAAAATGCACAAGTATTCACAGTAACATCATATAGGACAAAATGCATCTATTACTAATATTTTAATGGAGTTAATTTTAAGAATTAATATTATTACAGGTTTATAAAAAAGCTTGTAATTCGCTCATCAAATTTATTTTAAGTATCTTTTCATACTATTTTGCTTGTGATTCAACTTCAAAACCGTAACCATTTTTTTCAAATTATGAGATGCTCGGAACATTTGGATTAGACGACATATTTACAAAATCATAATTTATAGTTCTAAGAATGGTTATTCAATATAAATGCAATTTGGTATACATATCTAAATAACAATGCAATCACTTTCAATTCTATATGCATGCCCCATAAGTTGCTTGTAAAAAGTATTAAACGCATATTACACCTTGTAGCCTAGTATACTTACATTAAGTTTGTGCTCAGACTTGGCCAGTATTGGCTGTTCAGGAAAAGGCAGATATCGGATATTAAATGTTGTTACACATCTTAGAAATAAAACTCTATGGGCCCAGAAAATGATGCACCAAAGATAAAATACAATGTTCCGATATCTTTGTGATAAATTATTAATAGTGCAATTCGATGTAATCTGAAATTAATACTATTTTTAATGATAGGATTATATATATATAATTAAATTTTATTAGAATGCAATTCTGATAGTGTGTTGTCCCTACTCCACCTTTCTAGGATACTGACAATAGACGAAATTTGACATTTTCACATAAAAAACGCGCATGCTTATATATTGTACACGAAATACAGGTTGCATCAGAATCATGTACCTAAATTATAATTTTTTAAATTGTTTGTGTTGTTATGTTTTGTATGCTTAAGTAATATTGTAAACATGTACATAATCCATAGATACTAAGCGTGTACATGTTATACCAGGTAAGTCAGCTGCCCCATATTCTCGAGTTTTATGCAATCCGCATTATATGCTGCAACATGAAAAATGGACCCCATTACTAGGTTCTGTCTACACATTTAACATGAATGTTAAACTCTCGATGAAATTACTACTAATATAGATGCTATCGCATCGCCTTTTAATATACTGGTAATTAGACAGCTGCCGTTTACACTATTGCAAAGGTTCACTGGGACCAGAGAATACATGTTAACGGAATGTTGATTTCTAAAGTTACTAAGTAGCTCAGTTGGAACAAGCGCAAGACTCCGAAGTGATCTGTTTGCAGTGAATGTAGTTTGAGTCCCTGCATACAGTGAAATATTCACAATTACAATTAAAAACTGAAAGTGGTCATTGTTTTCATTACTTTCTCTATACGTATTGTGTACATAGTGTATAGTGCACTCCATCCAAAAATTCGATACCGCGATTTCACCGGAAATATGTTTTATAGTCCCCTGAATAAAAAAAAAAGCATTTTCAGAAATAGGTCCGCGCGTGTGTGTGTGAATACGATAACTCAAAAATGAAAAGTCGGTAAAATACCAAACTTGGTATTTGGGTTTAGTATCTCTTCCAGGAATGCGTCACGAAAATTTGGAAAAAAATCCCCCTAACCCCAAACTACCCTTTACATGGAACTTTTTTCGAAATTTTTGATTTTCTCAAAAATTGCTCTAACGATTTTGATTAAAATATCGTGTATTAAAGACAAATAAAATGTATATCTTGAATTTTCTGGGAATAGCCTCTGAAGACCTCTTTATTCTGGATGAATTTGACGGAATTTTGCATAACTGCTAAATTGTAAGTGATGTAGAAAAGGTTAACTCATAAAAAATGTAGAGCACGTTAAAACACACAATTTATGTTGTATATACATTTGTTTCGTGGAGTTTAACATTTTTTAAATATTCTTTGTTTTTGTTTTCAACTTTATTAAAACTTTACTTTTCTCACATAGGAATTTGTGAACTCCTGTCCATACAAACAAAGGAAGTTCAATATCATAGCAAACAGCTTTTGAATATCGCTTTAACTTATCGTACTCCCGTATATCGCTTCTACTTACAAGGAAGCAAGTAATAAGACTATTCTTGCTATCTTTTTTTCGACTAGCATGAAGTAAAGAGAAGCATAAGCTTTTTAAAAATTATTTGTTGCAGAGTTGTAGAGAAAGCCATGTGAATGGAATACATCAGATTATTTTAATTGTTTTATTTGTGTTTTGTGGTATAGTTCCATGAATCTTTATTGGTGAACTACAAGTAGGTATCTGTTTAAACATAATTGTACCTAGGTAGCTGCATTTACACTTGGGTACATATTTGAACACACAAAAGAAGGAAATTACGTAATCAGAGTTTAACATGGAGTTAAGTTTGCAGATATAGATGTATTATATCATTAGAAACATCGTATGTTTTGGAAGGCTGGAATGACCTTTTTTCTATTACTGGCTACGACTCCTCTATGGAAGCAGATGGTCGAACTTGTGATATCTTGGTAATGCACCCATGGACACGCTGTTGAATGGAGCATCTGACTCAGTGTAGCATGGCGGGTTGAACAGATATACAGGCTGGCGAAGGGTTTCTGGATTGTGTAGCTCCTCTGCATAAACGCGTTCTTTTAAATTACCTCAGAGGAGGAAGTCACGCGGTTTCAGAGCAAGTGATCTGACAGGCCTGGAGATTGATCTTCGGCTTCCTATCCAATGACCAAGATGTGCAGCATTCAAATGATTGCAGACCGATGCGGAGGAGCGCCATCGTGTTGAAACCACATAGTCATTCGCTCCTGCAGTGGCACTCCTTTAATAATAAGGGTAGCTCATTACGGAAGAATTCCAGGTAGCGTGCTCCTGTTAGATGCCCCTCGAAGAATAATGTTCCAACAAGGTGGTCTCCCAAGATTTCACATTCACTCTCCACTGCTCTTGAAGTGCTGCCTCCCTTACCCAATGAGGATTATCAACATTCCAATGGTAGTTCCATTGTTGTGGATTCTTGATTCGTCAGAAAACCGGATCCTGGATACGAATCCCACATCATTTGCTACTCGCTCCAGAACCATTCACAAAAGATCACTCGAGCTTCGAAATCTTGCCAGTGAAGTGTTTTATGTAAGCGCAACGATAAGGATGGCGTTTATTAGTGTTCAATATTCGCACTACAGAAGATTAGCTGATGTTTAACTCCTGAGCAACTTCCCGTGTACTAGTATGCGAGTTGTTCTGGATGGCATTCAAAACTGCTTCTGCATTAACACCCGATGTTGCTGGTGCGTGTCTAACAGGAGGATTTCTGGAAAGTGACGCTGTTACACACAGACGCATTTCAACATTCAGGAAGATGTTTGCTGTTGGTTGTCGTCTATTCGGATATCTCTCCCGGTGTAAATGCTGAGCCGCTTCTTGCTTCTCTGTAGACCAAAAGCATATTTACGTACTCGTCTGTCGAATAAACAATGAAAGACTGGCACAACATCTTGCGATAGAATACGTGTGAAAAGTGAGTGTGGTCGGCATTCACAATAGTGCACTGCATCATACCAATCCAATAGGGCACACGTCGCTAAATGTATTTTACACATTACAAACTGCAGTCAACCAATAACAATTTAGCTTATAATGTCCTGAACTCACAGGGACTTCCAAATTAGGTAACTGTAAATTTGCTTTCCAAGTTTTGATGACCAATAAAGGATATGTCCCTGGGGGCTAGCGTACAGGAGACTAATAATCCTATTCAGTTATTTCAATACCTAACTGAAGGCACGTTCCGTGTTCTATAGTACGACATGTACGCCAGGTGCTATGCCGTTGTCACTTCGCGAGTTTTCGTGCTTGATTTAGCCTTTAAAGACCGCTTTAATTCTCTGCTAGTTGTTTTAATATTACTACTTAAACCGCAGAAGCTATTCTGCATATTATTTGAGATGCGGGAGTGGTAGTTTATGATAAAGTTTAGAACAATGACGGGTCTCATAGCTTCCTTCGTGTTTAAATCAAAGCGTTGATGTGTGTCCTTCACAGAATGTATAAGGCTTCACAAATATTAAGATTATTTATATGTTTTTCGATCCTCTCTCCACATTATGCAGAATTGGAGAACAAATAATGATTTGATGATTATTTGAGCAACACTCCGGCGGAAGTAAGCACGGTATGATCATATGCTCTTGTATTCTTTAAAAACGTACCTTTTCCGCGAACATGTGGTTGGTAGTCGGATTGATATACTATGACCCAATAGGGCCGGAGTTGTCTCAGAGACAACTATTACTATACATGCTTTCTCTCAAGATAGTGAACTTAGTTTTCAGGGATACTGCTACAATAATACCGTTATTCCTTCCGTAAAACAATGAACTGGTAAGTAATATTAGCCATTACTTTTAACAAGTTCTATACAGAATTTATATGCTCCAGAAATCCACATTTATACTGATAATTTAATAGGCAATAGAAAATTTCATACTGGCGGTGCAGAGATTTCAAGGCATCAAATATGTGAAAAAAGTAAATACCCATGAAATGTATTAGAATAGAAACGAATTTATTTAGAAACATTTTCTAGGTTTGTTTTAAATCCCTTTTATGTGCTCATCTTCTGTTAATACTGAATTACTTTTGATATGCTAACAGAAGATGTTTCTCGTAAGGATCCGTGTGATATAATCCTCTTAAATTCAGTTTTGAACTTAAAAAATTAATTAACATTGTTAATAGAATACTTAGTGATTACATGTTTCAGATAATTTTCATCTTCTTTGCTGCTTACCTATTAGACAAATGACTGGATGCCACACACATTCAATATCGCGAATTCCCTAGAAATACACATTTTGAAGATCCGGAATAAACAAACAAATTATTCTGTAAAATAAATGCATGCACACGCCTATTTGTATGTTTGCTATTGCTTTAGAAAAACATAAATAAAAACTAAATTCTGGAAAAATAACAAGCTCGCTGTTTAAGTGCAGCATCTTTCATGGATTCGACAGGAAGATTTTCTGGAAGAAAGTCAACCTCTAGGTTCTGCTTAGATGGATATTTTCCCGTATTTTTATTATCGGAGGAATCAATTTGCATGGAACCTTTGCGTCCATGTCACAAACTGATCCATGAATCCCTACATTTTGATTAAAATATAACATATACAATATACTTGAGAAAGAAATACAGTATATATTGATTTTCTGCTAGTTTCTGTGATATTCTTCATACTGAATGAATTTTGTATAATTGTTATGACTTATAAATCTTATGCGCTAGACCAAGGGTTATTACATAGGAAACTTAGTTCTCACCGAAATCCCAATATTTTAACATTAAATAAGAAATGCTTTATTTCATTTACTGTTTCCATTGGGTTATTTATTAGAAATTATAAATGTTACAGCTTTTACAGTAGGTAGAGAATTTTGAATAGCCGAATAATCAACTTAAATTACTATACACATACAATAAGCAGTATTAACAAAACACTTCCATATTCAATATTCAAGCTACTCATGAATTCCAACGGCAGCGAGAAAGTACGCGAGTGCACGGAAACCTGCCGATGCTAAAGTGTTTGTGGTTAATTTAACGTTAGCAGAAAATCCTAATCACTGTATTCTACACTACGCCTCTGAAAGTCACCGTCTTATCGGTTTGAATTTGCCTAAAATTCAAGTTAGTGTCAGAATGAAAAACTATCAGTGTAGCTGTATTTGAGCCACGGATCTCCTGGTTTCCGCCGAGCTAACATTGCAACATTCCGGCACGGTTTTTTCCGGTAAACCACAAAGGGATCGCAAATTTATTTTGAGTTGACGTACTCCAATGTCGACTTACAGTGTCATAAGTACTAGAAGTCCGGAACTTCACAATTTAACCAATCTTTAGCCGCGAAGGAGGGTTCTAATTCCGGCTATGAAGTTGAGTTTTCCTGTGTATCTTTACAACTCCTGTCCTATACACGACTAGTGTGGAACAAACAATTATTTCACATTCACTAACTCACTTATTTCCCAACTCACTTACCCATTCTGTCACTCACTGCAACACTTACTCATTCACTCACTCACTCCCAACTTACGCAGTCATTCCCTGTTCACTCTCTCACTTGTTTACTCAGTCACTCACTCTCTCACTTACCCACTCAGTCACTCACTCCCTAGTCATCCATTCGCTTACTGCCTACTCACTCACTCCCAAATCAATCCCTCACTCACTCCCAACTCAGTCTCCCACCCACTCACACACTATTCACTTACACATTCACCCCGTCACTTATTCACTCAGTCACTCATTCAATTACTTGCTCCTTCACTCACTCAGTCAATCACTCCCTCACATACTCAGTAAGTCACTTACTCCCTACATACTGAGTCATTTACTCAGCATTCTCAATTTTTCAACTATCTACTCATTCACTCACTCACTCACTCACTCATACATTATCCTGTGAAAAAGGTCAGGCTTCAATAGGTGGCCACTGACGCCCTAACAGCAAGCAACACGTGAGGAATCGAAGCTCTACGTCGAAGCTCTGCAACATCACATATGCCGCTTTGAGCTCTTCCAACCAAAAAGTTATGTATGGTATCCAAAGGGAAATTGCTAATTTTCTGAGTTATTACATCATTTGCTTTCAACTCTTTCACAACTGTGATGATCTCACATCCAGTCTTTGTCCTTTAAACTGGTTCTTTCTTAGTAAGTTCAGTGAGGAAGTGGTATTTGCGTTATTTGCCTATGCATTTCGATCGTCTTAAAACGAACCAGGTAGACGAGTGTATAATCCATCGACTTTAATAAACTAGTAACATGCTAAAATGTGACTACGTTGAGAAATAACTTTGTAAATACAGTTTTGTGCTGATATCCTTCATTATTATTCAGTTATGCCAAATCGTTCCTTATTTTCTGGACGACACTGAAATATAAGCTCTGCAAAACAAATATCCTTCAGTCATCAGCCAGCTAATATTTGTTCAGGCGTGATAAATTAGCAAACGATTCAGTAAGCGCATTTTAGTTTAGTAGGAAAAATACATAACGAAAGACAGCTCGAATGGGTGTAAAAATGAGTACAAAAATATTTTAAATAAATGTGAGATTTTACTCTTGCTCCTTTTCGCAGCTATATTATTTGGCTATCTGCTGCAGATGTTTTCAGAGGACGATATTTCATTTTCAGCAGCGGCGGGCATAATAAAACAAAAAGCCATAGAAAAGAGAAGGGATACGAAATGGCGGAGGTGAAGCGCGTCGCAAGAAAACCATTAACGAGAACGTGTACAAAGAGTGTGTGCTGCTTGACAAATTGTCGTCCGCTTCGCTGCTCTTCTCTGCAAATTTAGCTTAATGTTGCTTCCTCGCTTTGTTTCAGCTGCACTTGAATATCTTCGTGGATATAATAATTAATTATAGACATAAAAATGTATATAGTACGAGGAAGAGGGACAATGTCTTTACTTTTTTAAAGAAAATATATTACAGAGAGCTGGCTGTGAAGACTTAGGACAGGCGTCATCAACTCGCTTTGTGACGCAACAAACAAGCTTGCTCCGTGCATACACTGGGTAGACACGTGATGAAAGAGATTGTCTCACTTCCTTGTAGAGTGTTTTGTTTATCAGTTTTAATCGGAAACGCAAATCAATGAAACATGCAAGCCACCGATTCATACTTTTATAACTAAATTGGAGCATTCTTATTTATAGAAAGTGGCGGAATAAGAGCTTAGTTTGTAACACAGTTTTGCACTGAGGAACTTCAACTTGTAGCGTGATTAGGCAACCCGTGCAAGTGAATACGATAGTTACCAAAGAGAAGAACTTTTTTTTCTGTTAGCTACCAATTAATAATCATATTCTCTGCTATAAACTTAAAAGTGTTTGTTAAAAATGTATTCCCATACTATTTGCTTTACAATGTGACATTAATCAAGTCAAAGAGCGTGTCAGTTTTACTTTCTCTACATGGAGCATCTGTAGAGAAGGTATTGCACTCCACAGAAATACATGTTTAAGGGTCCCTTGTATGCAAAAAATAATTTTTAGAAAAAGATCTGTGGTGTTCGTGTCCATGTGTCTGTGAACACGTTAACTTAAAAACGAAAAGTTGGTAAAATTCTAAACTCGGCATTTAAGTGACATCATGTGACCCGAAGATTTTAAGGAAACTCCCCCTACGCCGAACTACCCTTTATATGGAAAAGAAAAGTCGAAAAATGTTATTTTCTCAAAAATAGCTTTAACGATATTTACATCACAAATGCATCAAAGGTATATTTTCTGGAAATAGGGTCTAAAGCTCTCTTCACTGTGGACGACCCATGCATAACAGGTAAACACTAAGGGGTAGACAAAAACTTACCATATAAAAATGCAGATCTCATTAAAACACAATTCATGTCATACACATGGTTTTGTGAAGTTGACCATTTCCAAGATACTAATTTTTGTTGGCTTTAGTTTTAAAATACTTAGAGTGTTTCCATACGGGAATTTATAAACTCCCGACCATGCAGAGAAACGCATTTCAATCACATGGCAATCAATGTTTAAAAGATTTGACAATTGCTTTGACTAGTGTACCCCCTTATACCCCTTCTGTTTACAAGGAAGCAGAGCTATGTGATTGAAACACATAAGATTTTTTGTGTTAATATAGAAACGATCGTAATCATTTTTGCAACATGTTTTACGACTGTTACCTACAAAATTTGAAAAATAAAAAAAATACATATGTTCACATCCTAGATATAAAATTATGCTAATGTAAGAGATATAATAGAGGAATTTTCCTACCAATCATGAACCTAGAATAGGTGTTAATCTATGAAGAGCAGATTACGTATTCCAAACACAAAATGTTCCATGAAGGAATTATCTGCTCTTGCTTTCCACACAATTGGTTAAACAGTGCATAGTAGGTGATTCGCTTTAGCATCGAGCAAATTTGCTCCTTTTGCTTTACTAAAAGGGCAAGCTGTTAGAGAACCCTTACCAGGGGGTATGAAATGCAATTGTGGCGAGGTTTACCTGTTGCTTCCTCTACAGTATGTACAAGGTACATAAGAGGCAGAGAAGGTATCGCAAATACCCAAAAATTTCGATGCCGAGAGTTCACCGGAAACACATATTTTGAGGACAGGAATAAAAATCATTTTTAGAAAAAAGGTTATATTTACTTATATCTATGAAACGAAAAAGCGAGGAATCGGTTAAGTAACAAAATTGGCATTTAGGTTTAGATCATACAACGATGCGAAACGAAAATGTTTAGGGAAATCTCCCATCTCAAATTAGCATTTACATATTCTTAATTTTCGATTGTATCAAAAGTGGTTCTAAACACTTTTATAAAGTCTTAATATATCACATGGAAAATAAAGTCAATATTTTGAATTTACTATGTCTAAGACTTTTTGAGTAAGACCAAAGTTCCATGGAGTGGTTACCAGCTTTGTTTTGAGATTTCCTTCCCAAAATGTGTTCAATACGTCAAAAACCTACAAAACATATAATATGCAAATTACCCATATAATCCTGGGATAAGCGTGTAACAAAATATTGTAGCATATTAAGTGCGCCGTAGGACTCACCCCTACACTGCGCATACTTGGGAGTGGTAGGTTCAGAGATAGAGCTGAAAACATGCCGTTGGTCAGTACGTCCTACAACTTCAGCAGCTAAGATGAACAAGGCTCTCGTGTCCTAGTTATTAAAGTTTTGTAATAAAACCCATGTTTGTATCAGCATTGATTAGGAGGGCACAGCTATGTCAACATTTCAACCAAACTTGGTATTTAAGTTTTGTATGTCCCAAACTGCACTTTGCATGAAAATTGTGTTTTTATCCAATATAGCTGTAACGATTTTCAATAAAATACCTATATTAAAGATATTTGCAAGATATTATGTATATCTTGAATGTTTTGGGAATAGCCTTGGAAGATATGTTCATTTGGATGACTTTTGCTGAATTTTCATAACTGTTAAACCGTAAGAAATAAACAAAAACTTACTACTACATAAAAATGGATAACTCGTTAAAACATAAAACTTGTGTACACATTTTTTTTGTAGAGCTGACAGTTTTCAAGATATTCGTTGCTATCGGTTTCAATTTTAAACTACGTATCTTCTCAAACTGGGTCGCGTTTCATTTCATCTCTTTTTTTACCGTCAATGCAAAGTAACCCGATCTTCCATTGTTCTCATATCAAACAGCTTTTAAAATATTTGACTGTTGCTTAGTCTAGTGAATTTCTATTCTCTTTGGGAGAAGCAAGTAATAAGACAGCTTTAGGTAATGTTCATTTCAATTGGTATGATGCAAATACAAGAATACGCTTTTGTAATAATAGTTTGTTGTTTAATAGGTAGAGAAAGTCATGTGAATGGAAGACAAGTTTTTGTTTTAAAATTTATAAATATAATGTTTAACGTTGTCAATTAGTTTAAGCTCAGTTTTCAGCAATTCCTTTTTCTTTATTTTAATTTGTGGGTAGCTTCGTACTATTTTCAGTATTTATTGTAAGCATTCACCTAATTAGTTTAATAACATATAGAAACACTTGCAAAAGAAGATTGAGACCGAAAAGTTCAATGATTTATTTGGAATTTGAAGAATTACAATATTTTTTTGGGATAGAGGTTGTATTTGATATATTGTATTGCTGTGATAAGAAACTAGGCAACACAGCTACGAGGTAATCAACTCCTCTGCATTAAAGTTCGAAGGCTTTCACGGCCGGTGTTAGAATCACTTATAGAAAACAAAACCGGGCTTGTAGGCCGTGGTCCACTGGGCTTCTCCCTTCGTTCCCCAGACGTTTCGCCTGCGTCTGCGGCAGGCATCATCAGTGGCGTGTACATCTCCGTGGTCTCTCAGTAGTCGCTACTGAGAGACCACGGAGATGTACACGCCACTGATGATGCCTGCCGCAGACGCAGGCGAAACGTCTGGGGAACGAAGGGAGAAGCCCAGTGGACCACGGCCTACAAGCCCGGTTTTGTTTTCTATAAGTAACTCCTCTGCAGTTAGGGCTACAAAGGACGCAGGTGAGGTCATTCTGCCATTCCACATGTTTTTGTTGTTCATTCATTCATACTTTTTACAAAAAAACCATCTTCTTCTAACTTTGGTCATAAATCATGGAGCATGTTTTGTCAGCAGTTTTCAAAACTTGGCAGTTGTTATTATGTGAGGTGTTATAGAAGTAATTTTTGTTTCGAACGTGTGAATGCTGAACTACGGCTCATTTTGTTGCCAACGCCACACAAACTAAAATATGACTTTTATTCTTTCTTTGGATTATTCATTAAAGCACATGGCTTAATGGATTGTATATTGTTCAAAAAATATATAGTGGTTGGGAGAAAAGGAGATAAAATGATTGTTTCCAAAATTAAACAATCTAATATATAGCATTCCCATTACATTTTCTATTTTCTACAAACTTTTTAGTTTTTGGTAAAGAAATATTATAATTATCGAGATCTGTACCATGAGAATTAGCTTTAGAGGAGCTGTGAATACCAAGAAGGAAGGAAACTGAGGTAGAAATTCGGAATAAACGTATAAAAATGTAAGAAGGGGAACATTTAAAGAAATGTATGATCTAGCAAACAATGCTAAGGTGGCACAATAGTTGATGGAGGGGGACAGAAAGCGAAATGGAAGTTATAGAAATTGGGTGGAAGAAAATGTTAATGGATTTTGGAAAGAAGTGAAAGGAAAAATAAAAGATATAGAAACCGCCCCAAAAATGGAGAAGTTTAGAAAATAAGATACCACTAAATATTGCAGGCCAATTAAAGACGAAATAGGGGAGATTAAAACACATTAAAGTATATGAACTATGGAGAGGGAAAGAGAAAATATATTATTATCTAACCAAATGTACAGATATAGCAAGATACAAGCAAAGGCTGGTGGAGTATGATAAATATTTTTCGGACTAAAATTCCTTAGCATGGCTTCCTTTGGAAGAGAAGTACAGCTATTGGTTCCGCATGATATTTAATTGCACGAAAATAATTCTACACCTTAAAAAAATATTCCAGGGCCAAATTTTGCCATTTTCATGCCCACAAGCATTATTTTATCCTATGGTCTCAATGAGTTGATCTCTTCTCACCAATGTACACATAGTAGTGAACTCACGAATCAGAAATCTCATTGATCAAGAAATTTTAGAGCCCAAGGCTACGGTGCCATAATAGTCATACCAGGGGCATCAAAAAGTCTTTAGAAAATCCAAAAAAGTTTGTATTTAGTAACCGTCGTCTCTTAATAGATGGCAGTTAGTTTCAGCTATATCCATTGTTGGGTTTTATTGCTATAGACCATTGAATAAAATATTTGTGCTTTTTAGAAAGATGGAAAAATGTGTTTCTGCGTTGATTAAACACTCCTATTTAATAGGCTTAACACCAAAGTAATAAAAGCCGAGTTGGATGACTTTCATGGCTCATCTGCTCCTTTGTTTGCAACAATTTACAATTGCATAAATGAATTTTAACGTGGCAGAGCATCGTTCCGGACCTCCAGTAGAAGTGATTTCTTTCGAAATGGTTGAAAAATCCAGGATATGATCGACGAATGAAAGTTCGCGAAATAGTAGAGGCCACAGGCGTATTACCAGGTGCAGTGTTGTCAATTTTGCAGCAAAAATTAGGCCTGATAAAGGTCTCGGCAAGATTGGTGCAGCGTTAGCTCTCAATAGAGAATAAACGTAATCGTGTGATCGATTTGGGAGCTGGTCAGGCACCTTTCCGTTGACGCGTTTCTGCGTTGATACATAACTATGAATGAAACATGGATACTCAGAGACAACAGTACAGTGGAAACACTGGGCCTTTAAAGGCAAACCGGCTCCGAAAAAGGCAAAGTTGGTGATATCTGCAGACAAGATGATGGCCTCGGTTTGTTGGGATGCACGAGGTATCATCTACATTGATTACTTGCAGAAAGGAAGAATGATAAATGGAGAGATTATTCACCCTTATTGCACCGGTTGAACGGAAAAATCGAGAAAAAAACGGCCTAATCTAACAAAGAAAACGATTCCCTACCATCAAGACAATGCAACGTGTCCAGATTTTACCCCTAATGCCAAATTTTAAAATCTCATTTCCAAACTTGAAAAATTAGCTCGGCGGAAAACGACTCATATCTAACAAATGTCTATTATGAGGACCTTGAAATTCTACTTTTTATTTGGCTTAAAATATTTGTAAAACGCTGGTAAAAGTGTATCGAGCCAAAAGGAGATTTTCTTCAAAAAACTATAAAAAATAATGTGTTTTTCTGTCTTTTCTAAGAGCTTATAGAACGATGTTCATATATAGCATATTCCACAGGAAATATCTTTTAAAGTAGCAGACAACATATAAAATTTCTGATAAATATCCAGGAGATAGAGGAAATGATTTAAAGTGTTCTTGAAGGACGAATAGTCTTTTCATATCGTCTCATTCCTCAGCTATGCAATAAAGGCTAATAACGCGATATTACATTCCTTGGTAATTCACCAACGTTGTGAGTTTCCAACTATAAGTAATAGAACGCAGAGAAGTGTACCACTTGACATAGGGAAATATGTATTCGTAATCCCTGTCTGGAATCTATTCCTTTAGAGAACATCGTTATCGGAACAGCTCTAATAAAATACGGCATATTGGAAAACGGATTTCTGGTGGAGGAGGAAATTTCTATCACAGCGATTTTCCAATCAGATTGCTTTTTTACCCTTCTCCTCCTTTTTACAGAGCGACATTACAATGATTATTTCTCTTTGCATTTCAGAATAGCATATGCTTTTCTGTAAATCTGTTATTTCTGTTACAAAGTGCTTAAAACTGCTACTTATATCTTGACTGCAGGGATTGTCAATAGCGTACGACTTGCAATGTAAGACAGACTTCCGAATAAGAAGACTGTAATAGATGTTCATTTTAATTCGTTTATCAAAAAAAAAAAAGGATTTCATTTTAGAGAGCATATCTACTAAGTTATGCTGGGAATTTGGCTACCGTTAATTACTTTCTCTACACGTATTACGTACATAGTGTATAAATAAGGTATTGTATTCCACCCAAAAGTATGAAAGCCGAGATTACACAGGGAATATATGTTTTGAGATACTCTGATTCCAAAAAAGCAGTTTTAGAAAAATGTCCATATATATGTGTGTGTGAATCTGTTTCTTTGTGGGCAGCATATCTCACAAACGAAAAGTCCGTTAAATACCAAACTTAATATTTAGGCTTAATATCTTCCGAGCATGTGACACGAAGATTTTTCAAGAAAATACCCCCACTCCTCACTATCCTTCAGATTGAAAAATTTTCGAAAATTTTTATTTTCTAAAAAGTGCCCTAACGAGTAAGATGTAATATCGTATATTAAAGATATTTACATGACAACGTGTATAATGAATTATATATAAAATGAATTTTCTGGGAATTGCCTCTAGAGACATCTTTATTCTGGATGAATTTTGGGGAAGTTTGCCTAGTTGGCAAACCGTAAGAGATACAGAAAAACTTGCTATATAGAGATCGTTAAAACGCGCAATTTCTGTTATATACTTTTCTCGTTAAGTTGACCGTTTTGAAGATATTCCTTGTTATTGGTTTCAGTTTTAAAATGTCTTATCACTCCCTTGTTTTCCTTTTATTTGCAAGGAAGCAGGCAAAAAGAATATTTCTGCTAAGTTTTTCTCAATTAGCATTAAAGAAATGGAAGAATGAGGTTTATTACAATAGTTTTTATAATTTATTTTAATAATAATGTGGAGAAAGTCATGTGGTGGAACAGATCAGTTTTTATTTTTAAGCATTGCAGTAGCGGAAGATTTTTGCTTTGCAAGGTTCCTTCCTTTATCTCTTTTATAAAAATGTTTTTGATATATGTGCCTAAAGCTTTGTGTTGCCGCCGAAATCAAATTTCGGTGCAATTAAATATTCTTGTACTTACTATATGAAAGTAGGGGAGAGAGAAAAATGTATGTTACTTCGTCATGTCTTAGAATCTTCTAGGTACAAACCTGTTTATTTTCTCCACATTTATTTTGGTTTTAGTTTTAGGCGTACAATATAAAAGAAATAAAATTTCCCTTTTAGCATTCTTGTAATATGTAATTTTCTTTTAATCATGTGAGATGACTTCGCAATAGCTTGTGAGATTTCCGTCGATCACCCTATCTAACCTAGGGCTTTCCGTGGTTAATTAGGGACATTCAACTATGGTAAGTAGAATAACTCAGACTCCTTTCCATCATATTCGCTTCTTTTCGTTGCTCAACTCTATGGTCTGCGTATAGGTTTCGTGATATGTTGATCAATCTCAAAGGGAAATGGACACTAAATGCTGCTTGATCGACGGTTCGTTCAGCTGTTCTCTAGTCAGCTGGGGCGGCACTTCAAACCTGGAACTGTGGGGGACTTCCGCATGTCTCTATGATCTCTCTGCTTTCAACCTCTAGCCTGCTGCAGTTATTTAAGTTCACACCTTTTCCTTGGTAGTGTATGCTACAATAGATCTTCTATATAATTCGCAGTATGGAAGGCTTACTTCCTGCGTTGTCTTACCTATAACTTTCTTTTAAAAACTGTTAATGCCAGTTTTGCAACTAGGAGTAAGTGGCCAGAGGTTTCGATCCATTATAATGCTCGAATCAGCACTACTCCTGAAACGTCTGCAATTGTAGGGTACTTCCATCCCTTTGGCAGACTGATTCGACAGCAGTGGGAAGCAAAGGGAGCATAGCTACTTGTCACTGGATCCAGTGTCTCAGATTGGTTTCCTAGAATAAAGATTCCTTTAGCAATATTTCATGTTCTCATCATTATATCACCTAAATCAGCGAATCCCAAATGCGCTAATGACATGACATTGTCGCTTCAGCTTCAACCTACCTGCTTTACTCCTTTTTTCTTCACTCACTTTGTTTCATGTATGTGAAGGAACAGAAATAACATCTTGGAGACCGAAAGAGCCACAGAAACGAAATTACCACAACACTATATATATACGCCGGAACTAAGAGCGACGGCACAGCAATGAACGGGTCATTACAGTTTCCATATTGAAGCATCCCGGGGTCCCCGTTCCATATAGGATCCAATGGCCCCGCCAGGAGCAGTCTTCATTCCGCAACCAGCCGAATTTGAAGGCCGGAGGTAGTTACTTTGAGCATTCTTTTTTCCCTTCACGCCGCACCGAGCACCTTGTTCGACACTTCCAATAATGAAAGAAATCAACGGAAAGAAGGATGAATGAAATGACAATGGAAAGGAGGGACAGAAGACCACGCAGCGACACCTGGATACTCAAACCTACCACCATTATGCCTGTGTCTATCTCATATTCTAGCTTTCACCAGTACGGAAGCGGTCACGTCACTTACGCGCGTCAACCCATCCGGGAGGACTATCAAACAGCCTCGGTGAGGACGACCTTTACCAGCTTGTGGTAGTGCTGGAGGAAGTGAGGCGTCTCATTGAGAGACAGGAAATTCGGGTGACGAAACAAACCCACTCAAAATTCACCCAGAGCCCCGAGGAAGCCCCTTTCAAAAATGCATTGTTCAGGTAGCCTGCCACGGGAAGCGAACCTGCAGCCTCCTGAATGCTTGCCACAGAGGAAACCACCTGATGCATCTCGATCGGTGATTTGTCGGACCTCATAATTTTGATGTTCACTCAGTTTTTGCTATGGTGTAGCAAGTATCAACATGATTATCGCAATCATTTACTCTTAGGATACGTAGACTACATTCTCAACGTCTCAAATGTGAATTGTCTACGATGGGCACTAAACTTTTCTTATGTTATGAACAATTTCGCGACACGGTGATACCGTTCATATATGTACACGTAATAACCTGTTGTTTATATGCAACCCGTGGATCCTTAACACAGTTCGCTCTATCGGTCCACAAGATGCTATCCCTTCTGATGAATAATAGGGAATTTCATGCATGCTAAGTAGTGCAGAGGCGGCTAGCTATGCAATGCACTGATAAAGAAGGTAGAGCAGATTGGAAGGTAAAACCTTCCGCTAACATAGATAGATGTATATGGCAGAGTGATTATTGCATACGTTTCCAAACGACGCCGATAACTACTTGAACTAACTTTTGTGGACAAAATAAGTGTCAGTTTTGTTTCGGGTTGAATATTGAGTCCTAGCATACATTTCCAGCCACGTTACGTTTTCACCCTGAATAATGTTTGGGTTAACCAAACATTTAAAAACTTTTGGAATAATTGTTTGTGTAGGACGGGAGTTGTTCCATACAAATTTACCATAATATGAATCCTGGGTCTAAAGTACTTGCAGCATTGTAAGCTGTCATTAGGGTTGTCTTTTCAAAATGAATTTGAGATCATCTAGTGGTTTGCCGGGAAAACATACGAGTCAGTTGAAATATTCAATGCTATGCCGGCATGTTACCATGGTAGCTCAGTGGCAGAGCAACCGGCTAGACATCGGGAGATCCGTAGTTGAATTTTTCAGTCTGACCCTACCTATCCAACTCCTGTCCTACACATGGCTTTTGTGAAAAAAACAATTATTCCATACAAATTGACCATAATGGTTGGCCATACTATGAATCCTGGGTCTAAAGTACTTGCAGCATTGTAAGTCGCCATTAGGGTTGTCATCTCAAAATGAATTTGAGATTACCTAGTGGTTTACCGGGAAAACATACGAGTCAGTTGAGATATTCAATGCTATGCCGGTATGTTGCCATGGTAGCTCAGTGGTAGAGCAACCGGCTAGAGTTCGGGAGATTCGTGGTTCATATCCTGGCTATGGCATTAAATTTTTCAGTCTGACTCTACCTATCCAAATTTAAAACGTTTATTCCAATCAAGCATTTTACTCCAAATTGTTGTTTTTTTCAAATTGTTCACAGAAATAAAACGATCATCAGTGGAATTGATGTAAATTAAAATCCAATAATTTATTTCAGTATAAAACCGAATCCAGTGCTGCACAGGGAAGAAAAGTTTTTGAATTACAATGAACGTTGTACTCGTAGTAATTGAAAAACTTTGAGCTCTGTGTTTTAAAGCATCTAAAGCTAAGCTAGTCCATATATCAGGTTAACAGCCGGTAATATCACTTGTGACCGGGGAACAGGAGTACCATGTAGAGGCTGAAAGGGTGATTAAAGCTTCTCTTGTGTAAAGCCTTTATGTATACATACGTATTTGCCCAATAATTGTGAGTCACCTGGTATTAGCGGCGTTAGTACTGTGACCCTGTCTACATCAAAACAAACGTTGGCGCACAAAGGTATATGGTACATTGTTCGTCGCCTTTTACACTTGGCCAAACAAAACCCATACGCAGTAAAGAGAAACAAAAAAAAAGGACTGCTGTATGTACTTAATCACAGCACTGAGAGAACATTTATTAAAGGCAGTTAACCTTTTATTTAGTAGTTATTGGTAGTTGAATATAAAATCTTCATACGGAACATTTGGACTATGCCAGCCATGTCACGTGGCTTAAAGCATCCATTTACTACAATGGATAATAGTGATTAATTATGATGCTCTGTTAAATAGTATATTTAATATTTATAGCACATGCTATATTATGAATTCGCTCAGAGATAATATATGTATATAACTGTTGTAGCGGATTTTGAATACTTGCTGGCTTTGCTGAGGCAAACTGGCGTAGCTGGTTGAATCTGTGGTTCTGTTGTAGTTGTAGTACATCTTGTGGCCGGGTTGGTACAGGTCGCGAGATGAAACAAGAACATATCTTGCGCATCTTGCTTTCCTTCCCTCCCTCTCTGAACGGTTGAGAGTGGAGTGGTGTAGCCATCTTGGCGCGTTTAACACAACCACAACAGCGTGCAGCATTATTGCAGTTCACATGATGGTACATATCCATGCTTATAGAGCAATCATTTTGTTTGTTATAAAGCTTAATTTTTATGTATATGTGATATGTTGTAACAATAAATAGAGCACAAGACAGAGTGTTTCTCTTAAAAGAGTGTCAACATTTTATTTTGGTTGCGATCTAGCTGTCATACAATGAGTTGACAACCATGAACATGGCCTATATCACTGTACTGGCCACATGTTTCTGCAGCTCTGATTGCATTATCATCTTCGTCTTTATAACCAGCATTGCCATTGATATTGTTGGCATCACTGTATTCTTGCAAGTTAACACTAATCTACTAGTATTTATTGAAAAAAACACTAAAAAATGACGAGCGAAAATTAGCACTGGCATATTTCTCTCCTTCTGGACAGAAACCTTATGATTAGTCCTTTAGTCCTTTAGGTAAAGAGTTGCTACTGAGTCAGTTAATATGTTGCTCTTGTCTCGCTTCACGACTTCTAGCTGTGGTTAACAATACCAAGCTTTGGGAAATTAGCTAAATACTGAAGAGGGCCCCTGTGATATCTGAGTTGGTGCGCCTGCTTTGTACATCTGGTTTGAATTCGCATTGTTGACGAACGTGCAGTTGACCGTTGGAAATGTTCAGGTTAAGCTTAATTTTATTTATGCCCTAGGTATTGTAATGGGTACACAATAATATAAGTAGCTCTAGCCGTTGAGTACAACTTTCTGATCCCCTTGCTTGTTATATAGGATCCAGATGAAAGAAAAGAAATAGTAATTAGTTATAAGAATTTCGAACTCTTTATTCTGCTTAATGTTTGCAGTTAGCGTTCCTCTTGTTGGTGTGTGAATTTTTTTATAATAATTTTACACTATATACGAGGGCCTCTTTTTATCAGCCTCCGATAGGCTATAAATAAAATACAAGTACACAGAAAACAATTATTTTATTACTAAAAGTTTTGTTCACTTATGGATACTTTTCAACATAATCACCGAAAAGATTGAGACATTTATCGAACCCGTGCACAAGCTTTGCATTGCTTCAAAAGATGTTGCCGCCAATGATGCAGCCCGGAACGACTATACAGTTGTTTATTGTGAAACTTCACGTTTGCAGAGAGCCACTCAAAACAAACGAAGAGGATTGCAGACTTCAGGAATTGTGTTGATCCATGACAACGCGCGTCCACACACTGCTGGCACAACCCATCGGCTCCTTGAACAATTTCAATGGGACATTTTCGATCAATCACCATACAGTCCTGACCTGGCACCCAGCAACTTTCATCTTTTCCCTGAACTGAAGACGTGGATAGCAGGGCAGCACTTTCAAACCAACGAAGATCTTTAGAATAACGTCAATGCTCATTTGAAATCATTTGGCGGCAAAATTTTTTGAAAAGGGTATTGCAATGCTTATGCACAGATACAATAAATGTCTCAATCTTTTGGGTGTTTATTTTGAAAAATAACCATAACTGTACAAAACTTATAGTATAAAAATAATTGTTTTCTATGAAATTGTCTTTTATTTATAGCCTATCGGATGTTGATGAAAAAATGACTCTCGTATAAATAAATTCAGCGATTTATAAATTTACACATTCAATGTTTACTGTGTTCAACATTAAATTAAGATAAATTAAATATATATATATATATATATATATATATATATATATATATATAAATACATGGTTAATTGTAAACTTTCCCAAGTGTACAAACACACACACACATATATATACACTAGATATTTTAGAATTATGATATCGTAATTATAAGTATAATAATTTAAATATAATTAATATTCTTTATATTATTTTATTTACATTTTTATTATTTCAATATCGAAGATTTACATATCATGAACATTTGACTTTGCAAACCAATGTTCATGTTTCTTAGTCTTTCATTTTACAATCCACATTTGTTATAATTATATGCCTTATCACCCATATTTGTATATATAATATATGTATAATTAGGAATTATATAAAACGTAACGTATCTTGTAAATGGTGTGTTATTTATGGAGCTCTTTAATTGCTATGGTTCTCAGCGTCCTATTCTATATTGGGCGTGAAAGACCGCTTAATTTTGCTCAAAGGCCTCTCTATCAGGCTAGAGGTTCTTTTACGTGCTGTAAATCTACGGCACGGGACCAACGGCTTTACTTCCCTTCCGAAGGAAGCTATGCTAAGGATATTTACACCCGAAAAAATCCATCTTCCTCCGCCGGGTTTGAACCCACGACCTCGGGTATTTGAAGTTAGCATGGTAACCATTACACCACGGAGGGCGACACATATCTTGTAGTGATGGTGTCACATGACATTTCTTACTAACATACAGTTTCTTCCTTTTTATGCAAAATATTAATTAATACTATTTTTCGTAAGTTTTTGGAGCGATGACTAATTTTTAACATCAATTTATATAAGTTATGGCTAAATATAGTTTCACTATACACCACTTGTTAAACTGTAACCAAAGCTTTTGAGATGATTATCTGTTTGATAGGTGGTTAAACAGTAATTGATAAGAGTATGAAAACCAGGACTTAGCTACCCGTGATGCCGTAAGTAACAATTGGGGCATGCAGAATTTTAGACCCCCCCCCCACACAAAATAGTGTAATTTTGAGACTCTAATATCTGTCGGCATGCGGTCAAGTCAGCTTGATGGTTAAAACTATTCCGATGGAGACCGGGATACCCGTCGTTCACATGCCACATATGGTGTTGCCTTTTGCTTTCTCTACACGTACTATGTACATAGGGTATAGAGAAGGTATTGCATTCCACTCAAGATTTAGATACTGAGATTTCACCGAAAATAAATGATTTTGGTCCCCCTGAATCAAAAAAAAAAAAAAAAGAATTTTCAGAAAAAGGTCCATGTGTGTGTGGACAGAATAACTCAGTAACGAAAAGACCGTTAAATACCAAACTTGGTATTTAAGTTTAGTATATTCCAAGATTGAAGCACGAAGATTTTCAAGAAAATTCCCCCACCCCCAATTACCCTTTACATTGAAAAGTTTCGAAAAGTTTGATTTTCTCAAAAATGGCTGAAACGATTTTGATTAAAATATCTTATATATAAGATATTTACATGACAAATAAAATGTATATCTTGAATTTTCTGGGAATAGCCTCAGAAGACATGTTTATTCTGGGTGAATTTAGCGAAATTTTGCTTAACTGGCAAATCGTAAGAAATATACAAAACTTGTTTCTCAAAATATATGGATCACGATAAAACACACAATTTATGTCATATACATTTTTCGTGGAGTTAGCCGTTTTAGAGATATTTCTTTTTATTGCTTTCAGCTTTAACGTACTTAAACTTTTTTCATACGGGAACTTGTCAACTCTTGATCACTCATAGAGAGGGATTTCAACCCCATAACAATTACATTTAAAACATTTGTTTGTCGGTTTAATCCAGCATATTCTCTTTTTTTTCTACTTATAAAGTAACTTCTGCTATATTAAATAGAAGAATAAACTTACTAACAATAATTTGTTACAGAGGTGTAGAGAAAGTCATGTGAATGGGGCACATCAGATTTTTTCAGTCTGACTTACCTTTTCAACTATCTCTCGAATTAAAGCAATTTGTGTGCATCAACAATTCACATCTCTATAACGCCTATAAGATATCATTATTTAATAAATTACAAATATACTAAATATTCTGAGTTTCATTAGGATCTCTCCTTCAGGACAAGGGACAGAATAAATGAAAATTTGCCCATAAAAATGTTGATGCTAAAGGGAAAGAAGAAATGAAAAGGACTCCTGAAGTTTCTAAGGTAGTTAAGGAACAGTGGTTAAGAATAATGAAGAAAGTAGAGGAAAGGAAAAGAGGATGTGGAAGAAGGGAAATAATAAAACCAAGGATGAAAGCTAATGAGAGATTAAGCGCTACTCATTAACTACTGGCCGAGAGCTAAGCGGAAGGTAGCCCATAAGAGACAACCAGCCTTCAGAAAATGTACACTTGCGCGCATAAAAAGTGGTACATAGCTTCAGGCAAATAAACTGTGACTCCTCCAGCCGGTTTCACTTCTCTGTGTGTCTGACCTGGAAAACAAACAGAAACATAGGAACCAACGAATGAATGATGCTATAATGTTTGTGAAATGTAGATGTCGGTCGCACACCGTCTTTATGAAACAGTTTGGGTGCGATTAGTAAACAAGGTAAGGCTACAACATAACTCGGTATTCTAGAGGAAGGAGTAAAAATGGTTGTTATGTGTTCTTAAATGTATCAACAGCTACGAGGGCCACTATTTATATTTTGAACTTTGGCAACACTTATTGCTGTAGGTGTCATCTGGTGTATTCACTGCAAAGTTTGACATTGTTGAATTTAACCTGCTTAATATATTTTGTCAATAGAGCGTTATTTGTGTTGATTATAGTGACTTTAAAATTATATCTCAGCGAAAAGATGGAATTAATTCGTGAAAATATTCTTGCGATGATTTATTATGATTTTCCACGTGGATTATTAAGACAAGAGTACCTTGATCAACTTACTACTACATTTGACGGTGAGTACCTTGATCAACTTACTACTACATTTGACGGTGAAGCTCCATCCTTTGGAGTTAAATCGTGGACGCCGTTTGCTCACTGACGAAATTCGTAAAGGTCGTCTAAGTTGTGCCAGAAAATTGATTCTGTGCAAAACTGATAGTGCATGGTCTAAGATAGAGGCAACCCTTGGCATTAGCATATATAAAATATTGCATGATAATGACTGATACTGGCTCTAGCATTGAATTTTTCAGTCTGACTCTACCTATCCAACGAGTGTCCTACAAACGGTTTGTGTGAAAAAACAGTTAATCCAATACCAATTGACCATAATAGTTGCCTATACTATGAATCCTGGGCTTTAGTACTTACAACATTGCAAGTCGCCATTGCAGTTGTCATCTCAAAATAATTTGAGAACACCTTGTGGTTTACAGGGAAACATTCGAGTCAGTTGAGAAATGCAGTGCTATACCGGCATGTTGCCATGATAACTCACTGGCAGAGCAACCGGCTAGAGATCGGGAGATCCGTGGTTCAAATCCGGCTCTGGCATTTAATTTTTCAGTCTGACTCTACCTATCCAATGACTGATAGTGTGGGATCGTCTTCTACATATTCTGAGATAGAGGCACATCTAGTCATTTACTCCATTAGCATATATAACATATTGCATAATATTTAGGCTTGAAAAAAAAGTTTGTTCTCGTTGGATCCCAAATAATTTGACACTATCTCAAAGGATGTTCGTACTAATTGATGCACACTCATGAAGTACAATAGCGGAGCTTCAAAAGACCTGTATAAGATTGTAATGGGTGACAAATTATGAATCTAGGCATATAAGCTGAAACGTAGCAGTCGACTGTATGGTGTTTCAAGATGAACCAAATCCAACAAAACTTGTTCACACACGAACCACTTCGTATCAGATGGTCACTTGTTTTTTTTTTTTTTTTTTTTTTTTTTTAGAAAATCTAGTCATGTGGTAACAGGCCTTTAGAGAAAATAGATTTTCAATTCTGAATGGTGCCAACCATTTGTTTGCCAGAAGTCTTCGGTGAATTAAGGAAAATAAACATGTGCCGTGAGGCCGTTCTTCAAAACAACGCAAGCGCTCACGCATCTCCTCTAACAACCAAATATTGGAACACTCATAAAATGGAATTGATAGCTCACCCGCCGCACAATCCTTACCATTGTTACCCAATGAACATGAAGGATAAAATGCGTTTACAATATTTTCGTCAGTAGAAGAAACCGTTGATACGATCCAAAAACACGTTTTGGATATTTCTCAAGCAGATTGGAAAAAATACTATGACACATGATTCGAACGCCTGTAAAAGTGTATTGATCATAAAAGATTACACTAACGCAATTTTCAATGATGAACTCTCAAAATACAAATAATGCACCTCCTACTCACATAAACGTAGAGTTTGGACTACAAGTGCAGCTATTTGTATTGAGGTAGGTGTAGTGAATAACATTACGTTAATATTTGCTTCATTTGTGACCCAATAATTTTATTTATTATGTTTTTACAAGTTGGATAGTGCCTGAAAACAGGTGTGGCGCACACAAATTACGTGTAAGTGTTTAATTTCCACAAGAGCATGTGGCCAACATTGTGTGCACAGGCCTCACGGTAACGAATGTTTTATCAGGAACAGAGTTCGAATGCTTTCGACAATGACCTCGCACACTTAGCTCAGCAGGTATTGAGGTGTGAAAACTGGAAACAAAGCTGACAGTCTGTACCTACTATGATGTTCATTTCCCAGAGGAGGAACACCATATAAAAATTAAATTAAATTATGCAGGTAAAGAGGAAATAACATCATATTGAAATGAGTCCATATGAAGGTACCACTTAGAGAAATATGTTTATTTATACCACTAACACCCTCTATATAACACTTTCGTCAGTGAAAGTGGATGTTATTAACGTTATAGAACGGGATTTACTAACAAATTTTTAAAAAATCTCTTTCTCTACAATCCTGCTCTAAAATATTGTTAAAACGTATTGTTATACTTCATGCTAATCGAGAAACAATAAACACATGGTTCTATTACTTGTTTCCTTTTAATTAGAAAAGAAATAAGGGAGAACCATAGACAAATGCAATAGTCAAAAGCTGATTGCTATGTAATGAATTTCCTTTGTTGGTATAGACAGAAGTTGGCAAATTCACATATGGGAAAAGTATAAGTGCTTTAAAACTGAAACCAATAACAAGAAATATCTCTAAAATAATCAACTCCACGAAAAAATGTATAAATTGTATGTTTTAACGAGCTCTAAATTTTTTGTTAGGTAAGTTTTTCTCTATCTCTTACGGTTTACCAGTTATGCAAATTTCCACAAAATTCATCCAGAATGATCTCTTTAGAGGCTATTCCGAGAAAACTAAAAATATACATTTTGCTTGTCATATAAATATCTAATAAAGAATAATTTTATCAAAATCTTTGGAGCGATTTTTGAGAAAATCAAAATTTTCGAACATTTTGGTATATAAATGGTAGTTGGAGGTGGGGGGATTTTCTTAAAAATCTTTGTGTGGCATCCCTGGAAGATACTGAACTTAAATACCAGATACTGAACGTATTTAACGGACTTTTCTTTTTTGAGTTACGCTGTCCATAAACACACACAGGGACGTTTTTCCAAAATTGCTTCTTTTTTTGTTTGGATTCAGGGGGAACCAAAACATACATTTCCGGTGAAACCTCGGTATCAAATTTTAGGGTGAATTTCCATACCTTCTCTATACACTATGTACATAATACGTGTACAGAAAGTAGAAAGCAAAAATCCAGTATAACGTGAACATACAAGGTTTAAATTGTAACACTGCCCTTCGATAGTTGGGTCATATGTTGGGAAAATAAAAGTTTCTTCCGCACCAGCGGCTGGAATTGTGCTCGGATAAAAGACGTATAGAAGTTTGTGGCACGAGGTTTAGTTAGTATCAAACTAAAGAAAATAGTTCCATTATCGGTCACGTATAATGCAGCAAGGTGTTATTAGTGTAGACAAAGAGTGAGGAATTTCTATTTTATATCACTGAATGTAAATAAATAGCTTAATAAAGGTGTGCTTTAACTCTTTGTTAGGTGTTCAGTCTCACAAAAACTAAAATTGTGATCCCTTGCTTCAACATAGACATTACACCTAATACAGAAATTAAAATAAAGCTCTGATGTGTTCCATTCACATGATTTTCAGTACGACACTGTAACACATTATTGCTAAAAAGCATATTCCTCTATATGCTATATGATAATAGAGATTAGCTAGCAGAAATAGTCTGAATTGCTTCCTTGTAAGTAGAAGGAAAATAAGGGAATGCACTAGGCTACAGTGAGTCAAATCATTCAAAAGCTGTTTGCTATGTGGTTGAAATACGTTTCTAAACATGGCCAGGAGAAAAGTGTGAGAATTTTTTATATACTTTAAATATGAGATAAATAACTTCAAATATCTCAGAAATAGTCAATTCCACAAAAAACAGGTACATGATATAAATTGTGTGTTTTAACTAGATCTACATTATTAATGTAATAAGTTTTTGTTTGCTTTAACAATTATTCAAAATTCATGAACATTCATCCAGAATAAAGAGCTCTTTAGATTCTATTCCCAGAAAATTCAAGATATGAATTTTACTTGTCAGGTAAATATCTTAAATATAGGTAGGTACTGTAATTTAATCAAAATCGTTACAGCCATTTTTGAGAAAATAACAATTTTCGAAACATTTTCCATGTTGGGCTGGGGGCATTATTCTCAAAATCTTCGTGTCGTATCCCTGGAAGATACCGTACTTACATACCAAGTTTAGTATTTTATCAAATTTTCGTTTTTGAGTTATCGTGTTCAAGGACACACAGATACACTGCCACACGCACGCAAAACAAACGGATCAGGAGATCCTAAAACGTATATTTCTGGTGAAATTTCGTTATCGAATTTTTGGGTGGTGTGCAATACCTTCTCTATACACTATGACGTATAGAAAACAAAAATTACCGATAAAGTTCTATTATAGCTTTATCCAGTAATGGAGTGTTTCTAACAGCTCTAGATTGCTTTCTATAAATAATATTTATTACACTCGAAACTTGCAAGGTTTCACCATGAATACATATTTTGAATACGCACGAATAAAAAAGGAATTTTTATAAAATTGTTCCTATACATAGATATGTATTTGTTTGTGGCATTAAATGTGATGAAAACAAACTCAATTTTGATAATGCATCCTTAGGTAATGATTTAAAAGTTATCAAACTCGCGTTTCAAGCTTTAATTCTGTTCGTGTTTGCTTAAGATGCTAATTCGCTACCGAACTCTATGCATATATGACAGTACATGTGACTCACAAACGTTTCTTCACCATGATTGTGGTTGAGGAAAACGAGTTTTGACATCAGTACCTCGCAAGAGTCTAGTGACTTTCCTAGAAGAAGGATCAGGACATTCGTCAAAACTCAATATTACTCATATTTTTCTCTGGTAAGATTTTGTGTGCCCATTACAGTTTATAGGATATTTAAATGAGCAGTACTACAGAGACCATTCTCATAATGTTCAAAATTTACATTTCATTTGCAGTTTAATTGTATTAAACATATGGTATTTTAAACAAAACCTTTAGAACCATTTAAAGAAAATTAACATTCCGAAAACGCTTTCATATAAAAGAGGTTTAGAGATAAGAAAATGTTCTCTAAGATCTTCGTGAAAGATCCTTAGAAGATGAACTTAAATACCAAGTTTACATTAGTCAGTAATATTGTTATTGTATTATTGTGTATTTTGTTTAAAATTGCTTCACTTTATTCAGGAAGTCTTAAACGAGTATTTCTGGTAAATTTTGGCACGAAATTTTTACATGGAATCCAACATTTTAATTATTATACTAAAATATTTTAATTATGAATAAAAATCGTTTTATGATTCTAAATCTAACATTAATTTCAAACTTATATGTATTACCTTGAATTTTGCTATTATAGAATTGTAATTGTATTGGTGTTTACATATTTGCCCTATTGTTATTCTTCTTTTGAACAGTTCTTGACGAATCTGAAACGCTATTCTCCGCTGTGGAGAATATACAGTGCAAGATTACACATTTGTGTAAACTACATATTACAACTCTGTGAGAGAAACGCCCACGCAAAGTAAACTTCTTTTGGACCATGTTCCATCAAATAAATTTCAAAGAAATTAGTCATTTTATATTAAAGGCCACACTTTTACTCGTTACTGGTCTCAGTGTCCTCTTTCATGTTAAAGCACTGCTCGACTCTAATGAACATCTATCAGCGGGCAAGTGCTCTATCCCTTATAAAGGATAGGACCATTTTCTCTAACAACTTCCACTATCGCGATGAAGGGTATGTTTTTATCTTGTTCGCTTTGTAAGATTACTGGCAGAACCCGTAGTAGTTTGTTCCTGTTATCTCTCTCTCATACTTTTTTCCTTCTCTCTCTGCCTAACACCCTCCTTCCCCCTCTTCCATTATCTCTGGCACTATCTCTCTTTATGTTTCACTCACCTCATCTTTCTCTAGGTGAGCAGGATTAGAGCAGCATTTCTACATTGGTCTAGAAAATGTATGTTTACTAACATGTTATCTAACATGTTGAGAAAAAGCTATTTGGGAGAATTAGAATTTTGACATTTATACCAATGTATTTTTACTTTCACTAGCCCCGCATGTACAATGTACATAGGGATATAGATGTGTTGTATTCCACCCAAAAATTCGATGTCGAGTTTTCACCGGAAATACATGTTTAGAGCTCTCAGAGTCCAAAAAAAAAAAAAAAAAAAAAAAAAAAAAAGCGTGGGCTATGGACAGCATACCTCAAAAACGAAAAGACGGTTAAATACCAAACTTGTTATTTAAGTTTGGTCTCTTCCGAAGATGCAACATGAAGATTTTAAAGAAACCCCCACCCCTAACTACCCTTTACATGGAAAAATTTCCGAAATTTTTGTTTTTATTAAAAATGGCTCTAACAATTTTAATTAAAATCCTACATATTAAAACCATATTTATCACAAATAAAATTCATATTTTGAATTTTCTGGGAATATCTTCTAAAGACCTGTTTATTCTGAATGAATTAAGCCAAAAAGAATAATAACTGGCTCTAACGATTTCAATTAAAATGCCACATATTAAAATCATTTCTATCACAAGTAAAATGTATATCTTGAATTTTCCGGGAATAGCTTCTAAAGACCTGTTTATTCTGGATGAATTTTGCTTAATTTGACGTAACTGGTAAACCGTAATAGATAGATAAAGACTTACTTTACAAAAAATTTAGATGTTGTTAAAATACACAATTTATGTTATGTACTTTTTTTCGTAGAGCTAACCGTTTTCGAGGTATTCCTTTTCATTAGTTTCAGTTGTGAAGTGCTTATATTTTTCGCCGGCGGGAGTGTCCGTTTCTTTCTACTCCTGGTCAAGCAAAGAAGCGATTTGCAATGACAAACGCATAACGACAGCTTTTAAAACATTTGACTATCACTTAATCCTAGTACATTCCCTTAGTTCCAGTCTACTTATAAGTACCTAAGTAATAAAATTCTGCTAATGTTTATCTCGATTAGCGTGGTGTTGAAAAAAAAATCGTGTTTTGTAAGAAGTTTGTTTGTAGAGTAGCTAGAGAAATTCATATGAGTGTAACGCATCAAATTTCTTTCAGAGTTAACCTTTTGCAAGATATTCTTTGATAGTGGTTTAAATTTTAAAATGCTATTATAATTATTGGTAATTCTTTCCGAGTTAGCGACGTGAGTGCATTGCCTCTAAAGATGTCCCTCACAGACAGGGACGAAATGTTAGGTAAAAATAGTTTAACTAAACATATTTTAACCTACAGACCACGGCAAAACAGCCCGAAAATTTTAAATTTTAAAACCATGGACACCGGCCGTGAAAGCTTACGCATATATTTAATGTTATTTTTTACTTTCTATACACTATGTACATCGTGCATGGAGAAGGTATTCCACTCCACCCAAAAAATTCGATTCCGAGATTTCACCGGAAATATATGTTTTAGAGTTCCCTGTATCCAAAAAAATCATTTTCACAAAAAGGTGCGTGTGTCTGTGAACACAATAACCCAAAAAAGAAAAATCGATAAAACACTTGGTATTTACGTTTAGTATCTTTCAGGGATGCGACAAGAAGATTTTGAGAAAACCCCCACCCCAAACTACCCTTTACATGGAATTTTTTTAAAACATTTTGATTTTCTCAAAAATGGGTGTAATGATTTTGATTAAAATGTTGTATACTAAAGATGTTTACCTGACAAATAAAATGTATATCTTCAATTCCTGGGGAACAGCCTCTGAAGTCGTCTTTATTCTGAATGAATTTTGCCGAATTTTGCTAAACTGCTAAACTGTAAGAGATAGAAATAAACTCACTACACAACAAAATTACATCACGACAAAACACAATTTATATCCTTTACGTTTTTGTTGTGCTGGTAATCGCTTCCGAGATATTCCTTGTTATTGGTTTCAATTGTGAAGTACTTAAACTTTTCTCAGACAGGAAGTGTCCGTTTTTCTTTTTTTCTACTCCTGGCCAAGCAAAGAAATGATTTGCAATGACAATCTCATAACGATAGCTTTAAAACATTTGACAATCACTTTAGCATAGCACATTCCCTTATTCCCTTCTACTTATAAGGAACTAAGTAATAAGAACATGCTGCTAATATTTGTCTCGATTAGCATTGTGTACAAAGAAGAAGAATCGTTTGTAGGAGGTTTGTAGAGCAGCTAGAGAAAGTCATGTGAGTGACACATCAGATTTTTTTCGTGGATTTGACTACTTATGATATATTCCTTGTTGCTTGTTTCAGATTCAAAATACTTTTCTCACTTTTAAACTCCTGGCTATGCATAGAAACGGATTTCAACTACATGACCAGCTTTTAAAAGATTTGGCTATTGTTTAAGCCTATTGTATCCTGTTATTTACCTTTACTAACAATGATAAAAGCAGAATTTTGCTACTGTTCATCTCGACGAAGACAATAAGAGAATAAGCTATTTCTCCGCTCATAGTTGTTTACAAAAAATCAAGGGGTAACTTCCATCCCAAAAGGGATTCTGATGCCTGACATAGCTTTATGCAGTAATATCTGTCTGTTTGTAATCCCATTTTGAATTACATGTATCATTGTATCAATATTTCTGAGCATAGCTCGTCTATAGCGTTTGACTAATGTCAAACAATCTACGCTCTAGGGCAGTCGTTACAGTTTCAATACGCAATCGAGTAACTCGCGGCTGCAACATCCAGTACGGCGCAGCATTAAGCGCAAACTATCGGCACACAGAATCATTGGAAATGAAGTGGCAGGTGGCAAACATTGTGGTGTGATCTTTGCCCTCTGAAGTATTGATGATCAAGCTCTACATCCAGCTCTATTTCGAGTTTTCTGAGTACGGACGTGTACTCTGATTTAGACGAGTCAATTTGGAACGACCTGTTCTAGGGTTCGGAACTCACCCATTTCATTCTTTCGTTGTTGTATAGGACCTAGGATTTGAACGACGACAAAACTAAAAATAAAAAAAAATAATTAATCAAATATTTACAACAGTTTTATAGAAGACTGAGTAAGAGACCTCCGTTGACTGTTTGTTCTTAATGTTACCAAAACTGAGTTTGTATTGAAACCTGAAAATGTTCGCTTCTTACTGCAAAACCATCGTGCGCGATAAAAAATTACGATAGTTAAATATAACACGTTTTCATTTAATTTCAACCATATATTCTTCCAAAGATTTATATTTTCTCTACAAATACTATACATATAGTAGGTAAAGAAGATGTGATATTCCACTCAGAATTTTGATGTCGATATTTCACCGGAAATATGTGTTTTAAGATCCTCTGAGTAAACAAAATCGTTTCTAGAAAAGGTCTGTGTTTTTTTTTGTGTGTGTGTGTGTGTGTGTGTGTGTGTGTAAGTGTAAGTTTAAGTGTCCTTGTTTGTCTGTGGATAGATAGCTCAAAATCATAGATTGTTAAATATCAAAATTGGTATTTAAGTTGAGTACCTCCTAAGGATGGGACACGAAGATTTTCAAGAACAACGTCTCACCCTAGGTTACACTTTACATGGATTTTTTTTTCTAAAATTTTGATTTTCTCTAAAATGGATCTAATAATTTTCCTTAAATTATGTATATTAAAGAAATTTAAATGACCAGCAAAATGTATATCTTGAATTTCCTTGAGAATAGATTCTGAAGACGTCTTTATACTGGATAAACTTTGCATAACTAACAAATCGTAAGAAATAGACAAAAATTGCTAGACAAGAAGGTTGATCTCGTTAAAACACATAATTTATGTCATACAGATTTTTTTTTATACAATTAACCATTTCCAAAACATTTCCTTGGCAGTGGTTTCAATTTTAAGCTGGTTAATCCTTTCTCGTCTTTCGTTTCAACCTTAAGTTTACTCCTGACCGTGCAAAATGAAGCAATTTTTAATTGTTTCACATAGCGACCTGATTTTTAAAAGATTGTACAATCTCTGTAGTCTAGTGTAATATTTTATTTCACTTCTATTTATTTTAGAACGAACTAATACAACCATTTCCGCTAATGTTTATCACGACTACCACGATGCAGAAAAAGATTTAGATAATATTTTATAGCAGTAAGTAATAGAGGAATGTTAAACATTAGATACTTTACTTTCTCTACACATACTATGTACATAGAGTAGAGAGAAGGTATTCCATTCCACCCAAAAATTTGATAGCAAGATTTTACCAGAAATACACGTTTTAAATTTCCCTGTATACAAATAAAGCATTTTTAGAAAAAATGCATGTGTGTTCCGTGTGTGTATGAACTCAAAAACGAAAATTCGATAAAAAAACAAACTTTATATTTAAGGATGCCGTAGGGTTTGCGGGACACAGAGATCTTGAGATTAATCCCTATGCCAAACTAACCTCAACACGGAAACAATTTCGAAATTTTTAATTTACTCAAAATAGCAAAAACGACTTTTATTAAAATACCGTATAATAAAGAAATTTATATAGCAAATAAAATTCATATCTTTAATTTTACGGGAATAGCCCATAAAGACCTCTTCATTCTGGATGAATTTTACTGTATTTTGCATAACTGATATACCGTAAACTATAGACAAAAATTTACTACATACAAAATGTAGATATCGTTAAAGCACACATTTTACGTCATATAGGTTTGTTTTTTTTTTTTTTTTTTTTCGTGGAATGGACCATTTCTGTGATATGTCTTGTTTTTTTTTTCAGATATAGAATACTTAAACTTTTCCCACAGGGGAAGGTGTAAACTCCAGACCGTGGATAGAAATAGATTTCAACCACATGGCAACCAGCTTTTAAAAGATTTGACTATCGTTTTAGTCTAGTGTATTCTCTTCTTTTCCTTCTACTTAAAAGGAAGCATTGAATTAATACAATTTTTGTTAATGTTTATGTGGATTATAATATACAAGATAGAAGAAAACTTTGAAACAATAATTTGTTACAATAATTTGTTACAGAAAATGGAATATATCATATTTTTTTCTTTTTACCATTGGTGTGTTTTCGGACCTTGATTAACTATCATCTTTACATATAAGAATATCCCAGCTGTGATTACTCTATTAGCATACATATGCTTCATAACGTTTCTTAATACGCCTTCCAGCAGTTATGTTACTTTCTGGAAACTTCCTTTTGCTTCTGTTTATTATGACGGCGTAACTGTAGAACAGCTTTCAAGAGGAGGAAATTTCAATTTAAATATTTACAGTTTGGCTGCTATCATGACGCAAAGTTGTAATACACGCAGAAATGGAAGTTGAACTTAGAATTTGCGTTGGAAGCTTGTGAATCAAGTACGACGAAGGGAGGAGAGAGTGTACTTCAGGTAGTTTTCCTTGAAGGACTGGGCAAGCGCATAAAGTGGCAAAAGAGGTTTGCAAATAAAGACAGGGCGAAACCTAGATGAAGCAAACATCATCCGTTGTAATACTCAACAAAATATGCACCGAACAAATCCTGCTCTGTACGACAATATAGCGAAGAAAATATACGAACTCCTCTGCCCATTTTTACTTTCTCTACACATACTATGTATTACTTTCCACCCAGAAATTGGATACCGAGATTTCACCGGAAGACACGTTTTAGAGTCTCCTATATCCAAAAAAGCATTTTTAGAAAAGGTCCGTGAGTGTGCGTGTGTCTGTGAATACAACTAAAAAACGAAAAGCCGGTAAACTACCAAACTTGATATTTGATATCAAACTTTGATAACTTGGTAGGGATACAACAAGAATATTTTGAAAGTTCGCACCTTTTACATAAAAAAAAAAGTTCTACAGTTTTGAGTTTTTCAAAAATGGCGCTAACGATTTCGATTCAAATACCGCATATCAAAGACAATTACGTGACTAATAAATTGTATATCTTGAATTTTCTGCGAATAGTCTCTAAGAGCCCTTTATTCTGGATGAATTCTGCTGATTTTTGCCTAGCTGTTAAACCGTTAGAGATAGTCAAACGTTTACTACACAAAAACTGTACATATCGTTAAAGCACACAACTTATGTCATATCCTTTTTTTTTTCCGTAGAGTTCACCACTCCTGAGGTATTCCTTGTTATTCGTTTCGGATTCAAAATACTTATTTTCTCACCGGTAATTTTTAAACTACTGGCCTTGCATAGAAACGGATTTCAACTAGGTTGTAAAAGATTTGACTATAGTTTTAGCCTATTATATTCCCTGATTTACCTTCTACTTACAGGGAAGCAAGCAATTAATGTAATTGATTTCTATCAATGTTTATCTCGATTATCATAAAGTAGATATAAAAACAAGCTGTTTAAAAATAATTGGTTACAAAAATGTAGGGAAATTCATACGAATGGAACACGTCAGGCTTTTAAACAAACTAGAACTTCTGCTTCAGGTATGGAATGGATCAATGTGATCCTTTTCGAGGCTATTATTGTCTCTCTCCTCCTTGTTCTTGGTTGACCCAGGTCATGTCTTTCAATATGAAGGGAAGACAAAGTTTCCCTTGGCAGTATGTCAAAGGGAATTCTTTCCACGTGGTGGTACCATCTTCTTTGATAATTATTTTTCTCCATTACAACAGCAATTTTGGATTTATCTAGTATTTCACTGTTTTTAATTTTGTCTAGTAAGCTAACATTTTCCAACATCAAAACACTTCGTTTATACATCTTCAATACGCCTTACAAAGGCCCTCTTTCACTTCCAAACACAAATACAGGCTTGATAACCAATTGTGGAATACTATTTTAACATATTTTTACAGTTTTACCAAAATATAAATTGTCCCTATCCAAGTTTATTCTTCTATTCTACTTCATGATAATCGAGAGACATTAATTGTAGAAGTGATTTTAAGCAAATGTATTTATTTACTCAAACATTTGTTAGAAATAATTCTGCAGCAAAGTAATTTACACAGCACTTTGCATGTGCCAGTCTCCATTCCAAGGTTACCGGCGTGTCGTTTCCTATTTTTACTGCATTACAAGGTCTCCAGCTTCGCCAACTCAAATACCAAGGTGAATAGCATTATAGAGCAATTGACAAATCTTTTAAGAGCTGCCCAATATACGATTTGTTTCAAATTCCGCTGTCTTTGCATAATTAATAACATTTTCCATGTGTTCCATTTATAAAACATTTAATACGTTTCATTAACATGACTTTTTCTGCCCGTATTGCCACAAACTATTCTTACTAAAACTTTTTCTTCTGTATGGTTTATGCTAATTGGAATAAACATTAGCAGAAGCTATTTTATTATTTCCTTCTAAGTAGAAAATATACAAAAGAAAAAAACAGGGCCATATCTATTAAAATCTGGTCGATCTTTGCATGACCGGGAAGGTAAATGTGAATAACGAATTCCAATTTACAAAAAAAAAAAAAAAAAAAAAAAAAAAAAAGATATCTTTTTAACATCTTTAAACAATGAAAAGGAAAATCTGAAAAATAATTAACTGCAAAATAGGTTTATGGCGTAAACTGTGTTTCAACGCGATCTATTTGTTTTGTATAGTAAGATTTCGGGTATCTCGTTCTATTTAATAGTTAAACCTTATTTTTACATATTATTGTATTTGTGGCGCATTTCTGCATAATTAACTACAATGGAATGTAATCATGCTGGGTTTAATCAACATTTATAAAGAAACTATTTTCGTTTTGTGCCTGTAAAATTTCAATTTCCTTCCTACCTTGCGAGACATTCATGAAGTATATATGAATGCTTTCTGTATACATTGTAAGTTAATATAGAAATTAGCAATGTATGACTGACATAAATTCTTTAACCTGGTAAGAGTATTCGAGAATTATAAACAGATTCCTTTGAATGTGGGTGTTTAAAGGTAAATGTTGATTTTCGGAGGAATGTTTGCCAGTTGAGATAAGCATATTTCTTGGTTTTATTTGCAAGGTTTACAATTTATACTTTATAAAGCATTAAGTTTTTCCCTCAAATAATTAACAATTTAAAATTTAACCGAGGCACGCGTAGCACCGGTTCAACCCACCTAACAACTCTGTTATTCTGCAAAAACACGCTACATAGCCGCAGGCACAATTATTGTTGTTAATTAAAATTATCTTTGTAAGAATAGAACCCAATACTAGGAGCGTTTTGCTGCAGGTCCACTACTTAAACGACACATGATAAAACACACATACAAGCGTATTCAAGTTAAAATTGCAATAATTTCCGGTTAATTTACAATGATTGCTGAAATATTGGTTCTTAAAACTGCGAGGGGAACGGATGAGTGCCATTCCCACTTGAATACAAAGGGAAGGGAACCATATGCCGAATTTAATTCTCATCCACCTATGAGAGAAAACCCAAGTATTAGGTGACCCTTCGCAAGATATTTATTTACTTTTGTGAAAGAACGGAATCGTTAACATGAAAATGGGTTTAAAATTTTAAATATTGTAAATAAATAGATGAAAATTTCTACATATGTTCTTTAATATGTCCTCTTTACTTAGAAACAATAAAGGTATCCACAGCAATATAAAACAATGTAAATTAAACAGAAAGGTGGAGCAGAATGGAACGCTATTCATGCACTGTTAAAGTCCATACAATTTTTAAAATGTATCCACCTGGAAGCTGTGTATGGAAAAAGTAATGAAAGTGGAACCTATTAATAATATCATACATTGAAATAAAATACAATGAGGACATATTAAAGTATTATAAAAGTTGTAATTATTTAATTAAATTCAATAACGTCAACACATTTTGTACAGATGTGTTGTCCTTCATAATCTTCGGAAGCTATACCTGCACAAGAATTATGCGCCCAGTTATGGCAGAAGACATATGCTACCCACTTCTGTTGGACACGAATATAAGTAATTGCAGGGCAAACATTCTGCATTGCTCTCAGCTTCCTCTTCATTCTTCTTCTTTTCCCTTGTTGATTTGTTTGCAGTTTGCTTCAATTCATTTTTCCCGAGGACGAATTCGGCCTTTTTCTAGCTCGTTCCTCCTTTTCTTCTATTTTTATATTATATATAGTTACTTTGAGTTAATTTTTGCTGGGCGGTAAAGTCAATATCGCAGCACAGCTTTTCTTTCTTTTTTCTTTTTTTTCTTCTCTTGCGTGTTGACCTTTAGAATGTGACAACTTGTGGAGGAAATGTGGTCGCATTGTTGGAGAATATATGCCTACGTCATTTGCTGAACTTAACTCTGCAGTACCTTCTTCTTGTGAACTTTGAGCTGAGGATGTAGTCAAGGCAGGATTATCAGGAGGTGCAGAAAAACTTGCAATGTATAAGTTGTTTGCAAGAGCTCTATCTGCTTTGTACTGATGGTGAAAAATCTGCTTCTCTGAAGACAACAGCCCAGTACCAGTAGCCTGGAAACCTTTGTTGCCGATCGCATGGTTGCTGCGCTTACAAATACCGAGCCAAAAATGGATGCTACTTGCTAAAGTGTAATAACCTTTCCTGGATGTGACGTAAGCCATTTCCGTATTTCTTATTCATAGTATGTACTAATGGGTTTCATTAGAGAGCCATCAAGTGGTTGAAGTTTATGGGAATCGTGGAGAGGAAGACACAACATTATAACTTCATTTTCTCGTGCTAAGACAATCAGTTGGAGATTTTTGGTGTGTGTTGCGTCATCATCTAAAGTCATTAAAACATTTTCCTTGTTTTTCCTTAGAATTTTTCAAACCGCTGAGTGAACAGTTCCGTATTTATCCACTCTATTTCATGGCACTCCGCCCAACTTCCAGATGGAAGGTTCAAGTTGCTTCTGCATTCCCTTTCTTGAAAAGATTAGTATGAGTGGCATGAAAGAACCGTCCCTTTTTCAGATGATGTCAGAACTTTTCGTGGGGCGATTATTTTAGTGTCTGTAAACAGCTCATAAAAGTTTGTAACATTTAGCTGACTAAAACAAATTGCCGTACATCAAATGTTGTATCGGGTTTCCCAAAATGTCTTGTCCTGCCCAGCCATCTTTAGTTCCTTATTAAATGTATGCTTCAACTTATTGTTTCTGTCATCTCAAACGCAACACCCGTAAACTCTTTTCCTTGTGAAACTGAATAACCTTATTTCCATGTCCTTCAAATAACTGAAGCTCTGCTTCCTGTTCATGTGAAAATATAGCTTTGTATTTTTCCCTGCACTTATCAATTTGGTATGAATCATCTTTAAATTTGTTTTATGCCACTCTCTTCAGTGTTCTTTTAGGCATATTAAATTGAGCACTAGCTGTTCTAACTCTCATTTCCTGTTTTACAACAGCCGGCACTGCTTTCTCCAAGTTTTCTTCGGACCACTTTTGGTGATTAGTCTTACATTCATAATTTCTAGCATCTGAAAGATTGGAAAATTAAAATATCACCATTAAGAGTATTCAGAAATCTATTTAGTTATTTATTTATGAAGCCTATGTTATTTTTAATCAGTTTTTGCCTTACTAATTATCTCATTCGATAAGAAGTATTAAGAAAATCCTATGAGTAAAGAGAAACATATTCATGGAAAAGGAAGGAAATAAACCTAGAATAAAATTCTACTGCTAGGCCGGAACGGAACCTTGGATCATTCTGCCTCAGTCCGTTCCACTCCATACGTTGAAGTTAAGTTTAGTTTATAATCTATAATTTTCCTAGCAAAGTGAAACAATACGAAATATGCTAATGTATAGCCGATAATGTACGTTGTAACTAGAATTAAAGAAAAACGCGAAAATGAATTATATTTTATGTATCTTCTTAACAGATGCTCACGGAATTCAAACAGAAGGAATACGCAATACAGTCTTCATCTACACAGCCACCTTGGCTTCTGTTCCTACCGCTAGGCTAGTTAATTGATGAAAGTGTCCCCAGAGTGCACCACCATACAAAGAAAATAAATGCATGGTTCCGTCTCGCCCCGGTGCATGGAATGTGGTAGAGAAGATAAACATCTGATGTGTTTCACATACACTCAAGTATCTTTACTCACTCTTTTACAAATTATTCTTATAGGTGACCTACTTCATTTAGTTCATGTTAATTGAAATAAACATTAGTAGTCCACGTCAATCCGGTTTTACTAATTAGTTTATATCAACTTTCTTAATAAAATTCAAAACCATCTTCGACCAACAAATATCGCACTCAAAGTATCATTTTTAATTAGTAACAAAATGTTTGATAAATAATTTCTTATATTGGATAGGTAAAAACAAATATTTTGTTTCACATACTGAAAAAACTCAGAAAAACGGGCATGATTATGCTAATTCCTAAAACTGTCAAATCTCTCACAATTCCAATACACTTTTATTGCATAATTTTATTGAAGTATGTTGGTGAAAATGTTTAGACCTCTAGCACAACTTTTGTGGGAAAAGAAAACAGAACTCCAGAAAACTAATTTCAAAGTTTGACAAGAGAACCATTTAACCAGCTCAAGGCTTTAAAATGGTTTTCAAAAGGTGTGTTACATTCGTCCTAGGAGAATAAAGAAGTTTTATATTTACTTTAAAGTATGCTGAATTTTTTAATAAAGAAAATTAAATAAAAAGTCAACATTTGGACAAAATCGCTAAAAAAAAAAGAATGCTTCTAAGTTATTAACCGACTTCTTGTTTCTGTTATGTTGTTCACAATTCAGTGGACGTAGAGGCATACACGCTCGTGCGCACACACTCACGGATCTTTTTCTATAAAGGCGATTTTTTTTTTAATTCAAGGGGATTCAATGAGTCGTAGTTTGCATTTTTGGCTTATAATGCAACCCTCTCCTACTTACTATAGATAAAATTTAAAACGTAAAATTTTCGTTTGAGAAAATGTATAAATATTTATAAAAGGAGCTTAAGAACAAATAATTCCTTGGAAATGCATTTAACATAAATTGTGATCTTTAACAATATGTATGTGTTTTGAGTAATAAGATTTTGTGTATCCTTGAGGATTTACCATGTATGTTAATGACATTCAGAATAAAAATGATAAGAAGATATTCCCAGAAAATTATTTATCTACATATATTTTTCATGGAAAAATATCTTAAACATATACCATTTTATTCAATAGAAATTATTGAAAAAATAAAAATTGTCGAATAATACTAAATACAAAGGGTGGTTTGGATGAATAAAACTTTTAAAAATATTACTGTTGAATCTTTTTAATGTTCTGACTTAATAACTAAGTTAAGTGAATTTTCGTTTTAAAGTTATATTGTTTGCACAGATACAAATGTCAATCATTTTATAAAAATGATTGTGTTTGGCTTCACATATTTTAAATTTTTGGGTGGAAAATAATAATTTACTTTCTAAGCACAGTAGAGAATTTAAAAATTTGTCTCGCAAAGTTGTCCATCAAATGAGTTTTGGTCATTAATTTCCTCTATCCATGCATTCCAACACTTATATATAAGTGCACTAGAACTCCAATGAAGTCCGCTCGCAGTCCGTGCTTTTTGTATACTGGACAAGTGTTGTCGCATTGCCCCTTATGCAATGGTTCTCACGTTTACCTTGGTATATGAGCCTTCTCATTTGAAGAACTTGGAATGCGAAACAACATTGAAAGAGAGGAACCTTCGTAACGCGAAGGGAATGTGATTCTTCTCGAGCTTTGAGATGCTTCTGGAAGCTTCGAGCTTCGATTTCCACAAGTTTCCACAAAGTTCTGTGACTTCATTTTCTAGCTATAAAGGGAGGAAGAATTGCTAGCCGCGTTGTGCACAGTGGTGCGCAAGCCCTGAATGACATGCACATGTAGACAACCATTTGACTGATAACAATGTTTTGATATGAATCTCTAATTAATAAATATCGTACGACTAAATGCCCATTTTCTAAAGAGAGATATTAACCAGCAGCTGGTCCATATTATGCTGTTTTCGAACTAGTTAGACTCGAAGAAACCAACGAGTCTCACTGGGTAACATTTGAAAGAAGTAAAACGCATGCGCTTGGCAGATCTAGAGGTTCAATGGCTTTAAAGCTGCATAGGATAGGGTGAGTGGTCAGATGCCAAGGGGCCCCTACATAACCTTTCCTCTTCTGAAATCGCTTCTTTTACGTATGGTGTCGTAAAAAATCTTGCCAATCCTCGCAGACATAAAGAGCTAGGTGACTAGGAAGAGCACAGTACTGAGCTGCATTAATAAAGCACTCGTGTACAATGATTGAAGAGGCATAGAACAACTCTTTGCATTATTTTTCTTTTCATTTGTTTTATTGTTATTTATTAACATATATGATGTGTTAATGTTTTAGATTATATACACGTATAATTTTAATCAAACGTTGTTTATTTAAAATTCATGTTTAACATTTAACTTTTAAAGCCAAAACAGACAAGAAATATTTCAACCTTATAATCCAAAATGAAACCGAGACTGGTTATGTAATATAGCAAACATAACTGCACATTGTGACTTTACTTGCATTAACGCTTTATTTGGGAGAGAGATATAACTCGGTACAAAAGTGTGTTACGTGACAGAAACTCTTCCCTATGTAAATAGATTCTAAAAACTCATAGAACTGGATGTGGCAGAAGGATGTTGGTGGATTTTTATAAAATTGTGTTCTTCAGCATACGTAAATTAGTATACCTTGGTGTCAACTCCAACTGAAGATACAGCCAATTACTTGCCTTTGTTGAGAAAAATACTTAGAAAAAATAGTATTTCTAAGCAATGAGAAAATAGAAGAATCTTGGAAGGAACCAATCAGGATACTCATATCGCAAATACCTCAAAAGCTTTCCTATGCAGTCTATGTTGTGTAAAAAGTACATGCTTCAAATATGAACTGCTGTTTTAACCTGAAGTAGCCGAAATCAAACCTGGGAAACGTCGAGTCAAAGGAAGAGAACAATATGAAATGAACAACCTCTACCTGTAGGCGGTGTTCCGGATGTGCGGCCGTCCTGGTTAGCGTCTTGCAGGAACGAAAGTGAAACAGAATTAGTGGTGTTTGTGTAGTGATTAAAACACAAATTCTTTAAACACCATGCGATAATCGCATCATTCGTCAAGTCTTCTTCACAAGTTAACTGTGCTATCTGTTTGAAAATACTTGCAACTCATTTGAAGGTACTTCAAGTTGAAATTATATTTCAATTATAGACTTCTTATACCTCATATATGACATAGGAAAAGTTTTGAGGTGTTTGCTATATTAATGTAGTGGGAGGTTCCTTATTAGACCAAGCATCCAAGAACGATGGATTTTTTGGACGTATAACCTTAACATGGCTTCCTTCGGAAGGGATGTAAAACCGGCGGTCCCGTATCCTATATTTGCGGCCCGTTAAAGAACCTTAAACTTGATAAAGTGGCTTCTGAGAAAAAATTAGCAAATTTCAAACCCAGTATAGAATGGAACACTGAGAACCACAGCAGTTAAAGCGCGTCCATAAATAAAACTCCATTTCGATTTTCATACTCATCTATAAAAACTCCGATTGACAGAATAGTCTATCAGGTGTATCTCTTTACAAAAGTTTGGAAGTGAATTTAGGGACCTACATATTGGGACCAACTGTAGGTACGCCTTTAGCCAACAACTGGACGTTGTCAGCCATGTCAAAAAATTCTAACCACCAGGTAATTTCTATTCTGACAGGCATTATGGCATGTTACAGATGTTAGAGTAAAAGGATGCAATTAATTATTTGTGTTGCACATTTAACAAAGATCTTAAAGCGCTATACTGAGCTGCAAAACGCATGTTCTTCGTTACTTATTCTGCAGAGGAGTATTAATTTAATAGATACTGATGGGTGAGAGGCAGCTTCATATTATGACAGTTCATTCTCCATGCGTCACTTCCGCTCGGGTTCAAAACTTCCGCGTGAACTTCGAATCACATTACCCTTTCTAGTACTTATTTGGCACATCAGTCAAATCTATGAAACAAACATTATTATAAGCTTATAAATAATAATTGTACGCAAAACAGAGTAAAGCTCAATGTTTTCCACTTTCAGAAATGTAGAGTGATTTCTGTTATTTGTACCTGCGTCAATGTTGGTATAAACTCGCATTGATCTACGCAGTATTTTAAACCTTTATTAGCTGTTTTTCTGAACTAACTAGGCATATGGGATTTAGTAAGTTACGAAAATCATCAAATTAGGAACACATTAGAATTGGTGGCAAAGGAAGGGATGGCAACAAATATGATGAATAGTTGAAAGCACTAGCCTATTCTTTTAAAGCAGATAGATTGGTATTAAGGATTGTTGGAAGAAAACAATAGTACTAATATATTCATCTATTGGTAGTGTGCACTAAAGTTATTTCAATATTTAATTAAGGCATTTATGTGCAGAAATCTCAGTGTTTTCTTTCCAATCACGAGTTTTATAATACGGAAAAATATATTCCGAAATGCGTGAAACATAAATCTCATGCGATTAGTAAGTATACGGGTTTGATATTAAGAAACACTACGGTACACATTGTAATAAAATATGCAGTTTCATGTGGCTATTTTGTAATAAATATTAATTTTGTGTAGCGCTGATGTTGATGAAAATAGTACGAGGTTTAAATGAAAAGTAATGTTTCCACTTTTGTAACGTTTCAACAGATGAGCATTGGTATGCGGCAGGTACTGGCTTGTTCCGTAGCCTCTTTTCTACAGCTCCAGTTGGCGGGAAGCCTTAGCATTTAACGGTTGTGTTGCTACAGCGCAAAGTATGGAATCCTGCGCAGACGGTCGGTGAATGCGATTTAAGCAACATGCACTCATTGTTCGTTTTTGAGCTATGCTGTCCAGAGACACACACACATTCTCGTAACGCGAGAGGAGTTCCCGGCAAATTTCAAGGCTGTGCACTTTCGTTTCAGGAGTTAGCATCCGGGTACCCATCGTGCACAGATCTTCCGATAGCCAAGCAAAACAATAATGTGACCCACACGTTTTTGTGAAATACCAGTTGTGCTTGCAAGTTCTCTCTGAGTGATACGATAATCGTCCTGAATCAATGTTAACATATTGCTCGTGAAACTCGGTGGTTGCTGTCAATGGGGTCCAACTCTTTGTTTGTCACACAAGTCAGATGTTCCCACCTGAACACCTTTAAACTTAATCACCCAACGACGCACAGTACTCACATCAAGACATTAACCATAAACGATTTTCATTCTCTGATAAATCTCCTTTGGGGTGACACCTTATGCTGTCAAGAATTCAAAGGCTGCATGTTGCTTAAATTGTATTGACCGACCGTCTGCGCAGGGTTCCATGCTTTTACACTATAACAACACAACCGTTCAATGCTAAGGCTTCCCGCCAACTGGAGCTATAGAGAAGAGACCATGAAACAAGCCAGTACTTGCCGCACACCAATGCTGACATCTGTTAAAGAGTTACGAAGGTGGAGGCAATACTTTCAACCCTCGTAGTATCACTTGGGAGCTATGAGGACACTTTTTTGTTGATCTCACGCGCTGCTTCGTCTTTAGGAAATTGATTGTCTTGTTGTTGTTGTTATTATTATTATTATTATTATTATTATTAAAGAAGTAATAACTATTTTAACTTATGAAATCACTAACTAATTTATTAACTCCTGAAGATATTGAATGAAACAGATTGCTCTGAATAGAATCGCTTAAGTGTTCAGATTTAATCGCGCACAGGCCGCTTTATTGTTACACTCCTTTCTCTGGCTCTGATTCCACACCAAGTTAGCGACTACCGTCATGTTTAGCGATATAAGATAGCCAAGCCGTGGACGAGTGGTTTCACTACTCACTTTTCATCTAGGTGGCCCTGATTCGATCCAAAGTGACCGCATATGGGTTATTTGGTGGACAAGCGGCGCAGGGGCAGGTTTTCTCCGGACTATCCGGTTCCCTCCCCTCGCATTCCACCGGTGCTCCATCTTCATTTCATGTATCATCAGTGTCAGTCATCACCTGCGGTGCTACAAGCAGTAAAGACAGGCGTTAAACTCTAAATAAAGTAGATATAAAAATTAACATAGATACAATATAATTATTTTTAAATTAAAAATTTTAATATTGAAACACTTCATAAGATTGAATAATTGATTGATAACAGTTCTTCGATATTTTCAATTTGCACTATATTTAGAATCATTAAATGTATTCTTTGCCTTATTATTTATGATTGGCACCTACTTGTTCATGTAGGGCGTCACTTTCCCTTCTTTGCGTGACATTTTAAATTTATATGACTACATATTAAGTCCTTTAAACACTTTATTACTTTCCCTAGCACATTCATAAATACAATGTGCATAGTAACCAGAGAAGGTATTGTATTCCGTCCAGAAATTCGATGCCGAGATTTCGACGGAAATATGTATTTTGATGTCCCCTGATTCCAAAAAAAAGTACTTTTAAAAAAAGGTCCTCCCTGTATGTGTGTGTGTGCGTCTGTGCACAGTATAGTTCAAAATCTAAAAGGCCGTAAATACCAATTTGGTATTTATGTTCTGCATCTTCCAAGGATAAAACTTTCCCCTACCATAAACTACCATTTACATGGAAAAAGCTTTGAAAGTTTTGTTTTTCTCAAAAATAGCTCTAAAGATTTGAATTAAAACATCGTATATTGAGGACATTTACATTTCAATTTTTTTTGGAAATAGCTGGACCTGTTCACTCTGGATGAACTTCTGAAATTCCCGTAACTGGTAAACCGTAAGAAATAGATACGAATTTACTGCACAAATAATGTAGACCTCGTTAAAATACACAAGTTATGTCATACTCATATTTGTTGTAGATGTGACTGTTTCCATGTTATTGGTGTCACTTTTAAGCTACTGTAACTTTCCTCAAATAGTAGGTTATCATTCTTCCTCCTGATCTTTGTTTATTTCTAGCGAGCAAAGAGAACGAAATTTCCATTGTTGTACATAGTCGCTTTAACCTAGTATAATTCCTTATTGCGCTTTTATTTGAAAGTAAGCAAGACAGTAGTAAAACAAATTCGGCTAATGTTTATCCCGATTAGGACGATATAGATAAGAGATTCATCTTTTGTAAGAAAAGTTTATTTGCGGAATAGTCGGAGAAAGTCATGTGAATGGAACAGATTTTTTTCATGGATTTTCGTCTATAATCTTATTTCAACATCATCCGAAGCAGTAAGAGCAAAATAAAAAACAAAATATGAAGCTTTTTGAAGTAACCTGTCCTTGATATTACACATTTCTGAATTCTTCCCTAGATAACTTTTATCTTTCCATTATAATATCTTTAAGAGTTGCGCCTCATACTTTACTGAGGATTGTTGTAATCTATTTTTGGCCTTAAGAGTTTCTGATATTTTCAGGCAGGTGCTTGTAAATATTTGTTCTGTAGCTGCAGTATTACTAAGGTACATCTGAACATATGGAAGATATTAAAATAAGAAGGTGAAATTCTTTTCTTCACTATTACATAAGGACTAATATTGTGTTAACAATTTTGTTGAGATTATTGAAATTAGTATCCTACATCCATTAGTCTGTAACTATAATGATTTAAACCTTGGTGTTGCTGGTTTTCCAGATCATGCAATACTAATTTTGATTATGATTTTAATATGTGATGCTTCTTTACTTTAGGCATGTTATCATAGTTCTCTGCTAACTTTTATGCAGCAAATAAATGGAGCAGTCGCAACGAAACCTACTGAGAAGGAAAAATAAACGTTAATGGCGTGTTGTTAATGGACGCTCTTTAACTGCTGTAGTTCTCAGCGTCCCGTTCTAAATTGGGCGTGAAAGACCGCTTAATTTTGCTCAGAAGCCTCTCTTATCAGGCTTGAGGTTCTTTTACGTGCCGTAAATCTAGGACAAGGGACACACGGATTTACTTCCCTTCCGAAGGAAGCCATGCTAAGAATTTTTAAACCCGAAAAAATCCATCGTCCTCCGCCGGGTTTGAACCCGCGATCATGGTTATATGAAGTTAGCATGGTAACCATTACACCACGGAGGTCGATTGAGAAGGAAAGGGGAGACCACTTCCGCACGCAGTACTTGACGTCTATGTGTGGTAACGCGATACCACACTTTACTTAAAAAAAAAAAAAAAAAACCCTCTAACTTTGGTCACATACATTTTGGTTGTAGTTTGACTTTATTTGCCTTTTGAAAATTATTAAGCTCGCAGAGTTTAACTTATACGGCCCCGCTTCCCGAAGTACATCCTCCTGGTTATTCATTCTAAGGAAGAGTGCATGTATAGGTTTATCCAAAGGTACAGAATCCTTTAGACAATGTTTTGCTTATTATTATACATTTATTTTGTATATACTGCTTTGTAATCCATTGCAATACTTGCCCACGTATATAAATCGCTGAGGAAACTGATTATATCTGCCACGGTATACATTTATTTTATTCATGGCATTTATGCTTTGTAATAAAAACTTATGTTTACTACAGAACTTTCTACTTACTGCCCATCTATATTTACATAAAAAAACTCAGTGGTACGCAATTTCTGTCTGTCCCTACATTATCGCGTGTAAATAATGTACCAATACCAGTAAACTATAAATTAACTTAAGCTAGAGATATGTGCTCGAACGATGAGTAGTCGACATGCTATTGACCTTGGGAAGTTAAGAGTAATTTTCTTTTTCTTAGATGAAATATTAAAATTCAAGTGATATACGTCTATGAAATCAAGCTATTGTATCCTCAACTTTACTCTTCCTAATTATTTTTAAAACCAACCTCTTATTTCTTATTGCTACTGATTATTTTCATGAAATCATAACGACATTGGAACATTATGTTTTCTAATAACACGTATATGAGGAAACGTTTCCAGGAAGGGTTAGAGGACAATGAGAAACAGGGTCAGTTTGAAGACATCCACATACTAATAACAGAAACATAGGAAAAGGTTTTACCATCAATACACATCGGTGATACGTATAGTGCACAGCACTACAGTTTATCACTGCCATTTTACCTGCACCAGGCTCTTCTTGGATGCAACTATCAGTAATATCTGTACAGCACCTACTGCAGCGAATGCAAATGGATGCAGATTCTTTTAGGAAATGTGACATAACAACAGTGCTGTTAACTTCCATAATATGCATCACTGGAGTGTAAGCTATCCTAGCTGCAAAAGAGAAGTATGCTAGGTAGAAAGAAGCATCAATCTCTGGTGGGAAGTATTAGGAGTCCCGGTAATTGGACTTTACTTTTTTGAAGCACACTTCGCCGGCTCATTATACTTCAAATGTATCCCAAAAGAGTTGTCGCTGCTATTAATGAAGAACCTAACAATATACTCATATCGAAATAAGTTTCCTCTGTCATCCATCCGGTATAAGATGTTCAAACTCCAAATGAGTTGAAAATATCTTGGAACATATAGAAAACATGTGAAAAAGGCGGTGCAAATGATATGATTAGTTGTTGTGCATGATACCAAATGAGCTTGTGTTTTAATCACTGCATCAACATTAGTCAGCTCTGTTTCGATTTTGTCCTTACAAGACGCTAGTGAGAAGTGTGGTCTCCGGCTTGCAGGTAAGGTAGGTCTATCTCCTGATGTTCCTTTTCTTCAACCCGACATTTTCAAGATCCAATTTCGGGTACTTCAATTTGAAAATAACAACACGTATTGGAGCACGGCATTCCTACAACACATAGATGACACAGGAACATTTTTGAGTGTTTACAACATGGATATAGTGTTACTAAATAAGATATGTTCCATACATCTGTGTTCCTTATCTCTTTAACAGCCATGTAACTAATCATGATTCATTTGCTCTTATCGTGAAATAGTCTATTGTGCGATATAAAATAGTCACTTAATTCTAGAATATTTGTGAACAGAATCGTCAAATTTACACTTTCGTAGGCGTACGAATCCTTCAATTACAGGTTTAATCATCCAACATGCACATAAATTGTGACCAACAAATATCAGTAGGCCTTGTGCTAAACCCACCTCTCAGGATGTCGAAGGCACATTGATTGTGACACAGGTTTTAAAACGTTTTTACCGCCTGACTTTGCACTTCATAGGGTTTGTATATCACCATTCAAATGTGAACATTAGTCAATAGAAGAAATGGGAACGAATTTTGCACAAAGGATACATCATATCAGCGGAACATTGTTATAATAAGCAATGGTTAGAAGAAGTACTGATAGAAAGATGTTGTTCCAATAGGATGGAGTTCCAAATAGGTTACTGTTGCAACGAATTATTGAATAGCACATACCAGCAAAAATAGATTGGCCGAGGTGACCCCACTGCTTGGCTCGTTAGATCACGTGACATCAATCTTCTGGGTTTATTATACAAGACGACACGCAAGGACTACAAAGCCCAACATCTATGGTAACTCATAAATGAGGAATGTGAGTAGATTACACTGTGCATGATATACCATGTAAGAATGTCTCACTAGCGACGCATCAAAATTTGCATTTAGGAAGTGGTTACCATTTTGAGTGTTTACTTCGGACATCAATTGCATTTTACTCAAGAACTAAATTAAATTATGGTTATATTGATGTCAGAAGAATAACTGAAGCAACACCGCGGCTGGGGTTCAAACACAGGGGAACGTACATGGAATTGTGATGGACAAGGTGGCGAATGGGCAGGTTTTCTTTGGGTTCTCTCACTATTCCAGCCACCAAGTGCTCCGACATTACCTTTCATATCATTCAGTTCGCCTTCATTTCGTATTGTTCTGCTTTAGACATGATTTCTTGTATACTGGTACACCGTTTATAAGCGAGTGCAGAGGCAGAAATCTCGTGCAATACTGAGTTTGTGCAATAGGTGTAGACACAGAAGTATAGCGTTCTATAGTAAACATGATTATTATTACAAAGCATAAATGAAATGATAAAGACAACCATTGTAATGAATAAGGGTATATTTTTGAATGTATAAAAAGGCAATCGTCTTCTGGAGGGTTTTGTACTTTCAGAAGAGACTGTGTGTGTACTGATGCCTTGCTCAGAGTGAATGATGGGCAGTGCTTAGGGGTGGGAGATACTAGTTAACTGTGTGCACCTATTCTCCATCAGAGTGTAACCAAACCGCTACTGTGCCCAAAGCCTACATATCATCTACTTCCTCACCGTCATGTCTAGCTTGAGACCGAACCCTCATTCTGTCAAATGTCATTGGCTCCTCAATAGGCTTTTGAACCCGGACAACCCATGTAAGCCTACGGATACGCCACTTCACCTAAGCAGAACAAGAGAAAAAATGTATTAAATATGTGTAACAGTTTAATATAGTGTTTATCGCCTGCTTTTACCACACAGGTACTGCAGGCGATGCCACTGATGATTGATGGAATGAGGATGGATCACTGATGGAAGGGCGAGAAAAAACTGGAGAACCCGCTTTGTTCATTATAAATGCCACATGCGGTCGCCTGGGATTGAGCCCGGACCTCCTTGGTGAAAGGCGAGCACTCGGCTACGGCTTCCAATCAATACAGACATCCAAGTTAAACCTAATACTGAATGATCTCCGAATTCTTATTTTGTCTGACAGAAGAGTTAAAAAAAATGCATGCAACGAAGGAAGCAAATACGACAATGAAAATAATCTGATTTGTTTCATTAACATGACTTTTCTCTACATATCTATAATAATGTATTGCTTAAAAGCTTAATTTTTTTAACTCATGTACGTCTAGATGAAATTAGCAGAAATTATCTTATTATTTATTTCCTTGTTAGCAGACAGGAACTAAATAAACTAAAGCGATAGTAAAATCGAATAACTGTTTTTTTTTTTTTTTTTTTTTTTTTGCACACAGCATTGTGAAGGATATGAGTTAGATAAGTAGAATCAGACTGAAAATTCAATGCCATAGCCGGGATTTGAACCACGGATCTCCCGATCTCTCGCCGGTTGCTCTGCCACTGAGCTACCATGGCAACATGCCGGCATAGCATTGAATTTCTCAGCTGACTCGCATGTTTCTCGGTAAACTACAAGGTGGTCTCAAATTATTTTGAGATGACAACCCAATGCAATGCTGTAAGTACTTTTAGACCCAGGATTCATAGTATGGCCAACTATTATGGTCAATTTGTATGGAATTTTACACATAGCTATGTGAAGGACAGGAGTTGGATAGGTAGAGTCAGACTGAAAAATTGATTGCTATAGCAGGGATTTGAACCACGGATCTCCCGAATTCTATCCGGTTGCTCTGCTACTGAGCTACCATGGCAACATTCCGGTATAGTATTGAATTTCCCATACTTACTCGCATGTTTCCCGGTAAACCGCACGGCTGGACACGACTATGTGTACAAAAACAGTTATTTCATACAAATTGACAATAGTTGGCCACGCTATGAATCCTCGGCTTAAGTACTTAACATCATTGCAAGTCGCCATTGGGTAATTTGAGATCACGTATGGCATCTACCTATCCGATAGTGAAATCATTTAAAAGCTGGTTGACATGTGTTTGAACTTCGTTTCTTTGTATCGCCAGCAATTGACAAATTCCCGTATGAGAAAAGTATATGTATTCTATAGCTGAAACCAACAACAAGGAAAGTCGCCCACCGAGCTGTAATGGTTACCATGCTGACTTCATATGCCCAAGGTCGCGGGTTCAAACCCGGCGGAGGACGATGGATTTTTTTAGGGGTGTAAAAATCCTTAGCATGGCTTCCTTCGGAAGGGAAGTCAACTGTGGGTCCCGTGTCGTAGATTTACGGCACGTAAAAGAACCTCAAGCCTGATAGAGAGACCTCTGAGCAAAATTAAGCGGTCTTTCACGCCCAATTTAGAAAGGGACGCTGAGAACCACAGTAGTTAAAGAGCACCCATAAATAACACGCCACATACATTTTTTTAACAACAAGAAATATCTCAGAAAAGTCACCTGTACCAAAAAAAAAAAAAAAAAAAAAAGAACCTATGTGACATAAATAATGTTACGAGACCTACATTTTGTGTTAAGTAAGTTTTGTTCTACCCCTTGCGGTTTACCAGTTATGCAAAAGTCAGCATTAATAGCAAGTCTTAAGAGGATATTCCCAGAAAATATAAAACATACATCTTATTTGTCATACATATTTAATATACGATATTTTCATAAAAATTTTTGGAACAATTTTTGAGAGAATTAAAATTTGCGAAATATTTTCCATGTAAAGGGTAGTGTTGGGAGGAGGAATTTTCTTGAAAAACTTCGTGTCGCATTCTTGGAAGATACTTAAGTTAAATACTAAGTTTGCTATATAACGGACTTTTCTTTTCTGAACCATGCTGTCCCTTGACACACACACAAATACACTAAAATGTTGATAATTTTTTTTTGGATTCAGAGGGCCTCAAAACATGTATTTTTATGACTGTTCGATATCAAATATTTGGGCGGAATACAATATACTATACACTATGTACATAATACTTGAAGAGAAAGTATGAAAGGAAAAAAGAAATATCATACTCTATGTGATCAAAAGTATTCGGACACCTGGCTGAAAATGACGTACAAGTTTGTAGTGCCCTCCATCGGTAATGCTGATAATCAATATGGTTTTGGCCCACCCTTAGTCTTGATGACAGTGTTCACTCTCGCAGGCATACTTTCAATCAGTTGCTGGAAAGTTTCTTGGGGAATGGCAGCCCAATCTTCACGGAGTGTGGAATTGAGGAGAGGTATGCCTGGCACGAAGTCGGCATTCCAAAACATCCCAAATGTTCTATAGGATTCCAGTCAGGATTTGTGCAGGTCAGTCCAATACAGGGATGTTATTGTCGTGTAACCACTCCGCCACAGCCTGTGCAGTATGAACAGGTGCTCGATTGTGTTGAAAGATGCAATCGCCATCCACGAATTGCTCTTCAACAGTGGGAAGCAAGAAGGTGCTTAAATATCAATGTAGGTCTGCGCTGTGATCATGCCACGCAAAACAACAAGGGGTACAAGCCCCCTCCAGGAAAAACACGTCCACACCACAACACCACCACCTCCGAATTTCATTGTTGGCACTACATACGCTTGCAAATGACGTTCACAGGGCATTCGCCATACCCACACCCTGCCATTGAATCGCCACATTGTGTACCGTGATTCGTCACTCCACAGAACGTTTTGCCACTGTTCAATTGTAATGTTGACGCTCCTTACACCAAGCGAGGTTTCGTTTGGCACTTTCCAGCGTGTTGTGTGGCTTATGAGCAGCCGCTCAACCATGGAATCCAAGGTTTCGCACCTCACGCCTAACTGTCATAGTACTTGGAGTGGATCCTGATGTAGATTGGAATTCCTGTGCGATGGTCTGGACAGATGTCTGCCTATTCCTCTTTACGACCCTCTTCAAATGTCGGCGGTCTCTGTCAGTCAACAGACGAGGTCGGCCTATACGCTTTTGTACTGCACATGTCCCTTCACGTTTCCACTTCACTATCACATAAGAAACAGTGGACCTAGGGATGCTTAGGAGTGGGAAATCTCGCGAACAGACTTCTGACACAAGTGACAACCAATCACCTGACAATGTTCGAATCCGGGAGTTCCACGGAGTATCCCATTCTGCAGTTTCATGACTACCAGGCAGTAGGTGGCAGCACAATGCACCTAAGATGAAAAAAATATGTTTGTGTGGGTGTTCGGATACTTTTGATCAATAGTATATTTGATTACAACCTCAACCTATCATTTATCTGAGCATGTTTCGGCATATCGAGGCTTCTAACCATTTCTCAGACGTGCTTCTGCAAAGCCTTACCCCAACATTTGGTTTTCCTTTGAAGAAAGTAAAGAAACTTATACGATGCTCCTTCGAATGATGTTCTGTGCATTGAGAGACTAACTGCACGGAAACACATAATTCCTTTAGTGCTGTAGCAATATTTCGCAACTGAAACGTAGTGTATATTTCATATGTTAATACAGCTATTGTTGGTTCATTACATTGGTAGACAAAATGCTCTATTAGGTCTATACTAACTACTTATACTTCAAGTATGAGCGCATATATATACTTTCATGGGTTTGGTGGAAATTGATAGCCATAACTGAGGTAATTGCCAAACCTAATGACAGCTATTAATGTATTATAACTATACAGCAGTAAGCTACTAAACTTGATTAATACCATTGTAATTGAATCGGCAAACACAGAAAAACTTTCCACATTTTTAGTGAATAATTAATTGGGATCGAACATAATATTAAAGAAACTTTTTCTCTCTAGTAATTTGCATGGATTGCGTGATGACGCTGCAAATTGACTTTTCAGAGTGCAGAACTTTGCCAAAAACTAAACAGTTATTCTGCCACTTTCCATAAATAAGACAGATTCCTCCTAGTCAGATAGGAGTAGATGTTGGATGACTTTCTGTTCCCATAAAGGGACACATGTTGCACTAATTAAGGAAGAGAGAGAATTCCTGCTGACCCGTTTTTAGTCTCTGCATGCACGGAGCAAGACTGCTTAATGCGATACAAAATCACGCTAGTTGGTATGCCAGCTTGCTAGCTTCTTATTCAGGAAAAGCCACCCTTTTTAAGCCTTTCACAGTTGTTCATTGTTAACAGTGGATGCACATTAATAAAAAACAAATATTCAGAGCACGACTAATATAAGAGATTATTCTATAATAGACATTTGAACATTAATATACAAACTGCAAGTTGCGCACATATGAATACCTAAGAGCAGCTCATTCACCTGGTATTTCTGTTTTCATTAAGCATAGAATTCACTCAATGCCCAACGGTGGACGGGAATAAATGTAAAATGAAATAATTCTGCTCTCGGTAGTGTTAATATCCAGGCTTTCAGCATGTAAGCCAGCGAGAGATATAAATTTAAATTACTGTGGTAAGCATATTAAAGGTATGAACCTTATATGGAATATGCTGCAGTCTCGTTGAGGTAATGATTTTATTTTGGATCGTCTCCTTAGCGCGGCGGTAGCGCGACAGCTTGCCAAGCGGAAGACCCGAGTTCGACTTCCGGTACCGGCGTGGGGAATTTTCCCCGCTGGGAGAGCAGTCCGGGGTACATTCAGCCTCGTGAGTTCCTTGGAGTGGGGCAATTGAGGAGCTACTTGGTTAAGAAGTAGCGGCTCCAGATCGAGAAAACCGCATTAACCTGCCGGGAGTACTCCAGTACTGTACCCCATTCATGACTCCCTCGGGCCGGGATGGAGGACGCAGCGGCCGGGTGGTAGACCTTGGTCACTTGTGGACTGTCGTAATAGGAAGTTAGCACTTGTATTTTACTTTGATTTACTCTATTTAGACAGCTTTTTTAACACCGCAAGCTAGGTGTCTATTTCTACCAATAGTATTCTCTACATAAAAACAATATGTTTATTCCATTCACAAGGCTTTTTCTACATATCTGTAACAAATTATTGTTAATAGTCTTATTATTCTATCTACTTCATGCTAATCGAGATAAACATTAGCAGAAACGGTCTTATTACGTGGTTCCTTATAAGTAGAAGAGAACTAACGCAACGCGCTAGGCTAAACCGACAGTCAAGTGTTTTAAATTATGGTTGCTATGGGATTAAAATCGGTGCGTGGTCAGGAGTTGTCAAGCTCCCGTATGAGAAAATTTTAAATATTTTAAAACTGAAACCAATATACCAGAATATCTCGAAAACGGTCAACTTCATGAATAGAAATGTATATGACATAAATTCTGTGTTTTAAGCAAATCTACATTTTTAATGTAGTAGGCCTTTGACAATTTCTTCTGGTGTGCGAATTATGCAAAATTCAGAAAATATCATCCGGAATAAAGAGATCTTGAGAGGCCAGATCCAGAAAATTCAAGATATACATCTTATTTATCATGTAAATATCTTAAAAATAACATTATTTAAGATTATTAGCGCCATTTTTAAGGAAAACAACATTTTCGAAATTTTCTATGTAAAGGATAGCAGGAGGTTGGAGAATTTTTTTTTCAAAATCTTTATGTCGTATTCTTGGAAGATAGTGAATTTAAATATCAAGTTTGGTATTAAATGGACTTTCCGTTTTTGAGCTACACTATTCTTTTTTGGATTAAGAGGGTTTGAAAACTTGAATTTTTGAGTGCAATACAATATATTCTCTATACACTATGCACATTGTACGTGTAGAGAAAGTAACAATTAAATTCTTATTGCAACATGATATAACATTCAGCTTTTGGGAAAAGCATGCTTAGGAGAGATTTCAATTCCAACTATCAATAGAAACATATAGGTAATAGTTTTAGTGTTATTTTTATTTGCATTGTTCTTGTCTATATTACTCATCTCTACATGAAAAACATACTCTGTGCTATTTTCATATCTATTTCAACTTGATATACATGCCTCTGTTGAAACCAAAATGTTGTTTTACTAGAGAGTGTATCAAGATGCATAGAATTACTTTTTTCTGGAAAATGCAGTACAGATTTCCCCCGTGTATGCTAAGGTAGATTTTTCACCACGTTGTTACAAGAAAAGCGTGACTGGTTAATAGAAACACAGCTTCTGCTCTTCGAATTTTTTTCTCTTTTCATTCCTCACTGCAGACGGCGTTTGTGTATTATTTCTCTTTATACCGTGCCGTCGTTTCTAGTTATATAAACAGCTTAAGGAAGAAAATACGAATAAGAATATCACTTCATGCTCCGGATTAAAACTGACTTATCTGTATCGTTTTTGTACGACTTTATTATTATACATTAATGCAACTTCCTTTCATATAACAAGAGAAGTGAGGCTTACGCTGAATATATTTCAATTGAAGTGAAGAAATGTACGAACGATAAATGGGAAGATAATCATTGCTTTTTCTTTCCTTTTAGAAACATAAGAGTGATGTATTTATTTTCAAATGTAGCTAATGTAGATCAACAATTAACTTTAAACTTGTCTTCAGAAAACACTGAAAAATGTTGAGTTCATTTCTAGGTCACTTTTAGTTTTTGAAAAATGAAGCAGTTAATTCGAAAACATTTAAACAGAATATCGGTATCATTTATATGACTATAGTCAACAAACTACACCAACAGTTATTTCTTTATGTTACGGGTTTCTGAAATGTTAAGAAAATTGTTTAGCCTTTATAAAGGGTCGTTATATTATGGTGTGTGACGGTTACCAGACTAGTCTCTAAAACCCAAGATTGCAGGTTCAAACCTGGTGGAATGTGATGGATTTTTTCGGGCACAAAATCCTGAGCACAGCTTCCTTTGGAAAGGAACTAAGTTCGGTAGCAACGTGGAATAAATCCAGAATATCTTGAAATAAGAAGATTCCTGGTCATAGCTTTCCGCCATTTCACGTCTGCAAGTTGACCACCACCACCACCATCACCACCGTCGCCCTCCATGGTGTAATGGTTACCATGCTAACTTCATATACCCAAGGTCGCGGGTTCAAATCTGGCGGAGGACGATGGATTTTTGTCGGGCGTAAAAATCCTTAGCATGGCTTCCTTCGGAAGGGAAGTAAAGCCGTGGGTCCCGTGTCGTAGATTTACGCCACGTAAAAGAACCTCAAGCCTGATAGAGAGGCCTCTGAGCCAAATTACGCAGTCTTTCACGTCCAATTTAGAATGGGACGCTCAGAACCACAGTAGTTATAGAGCGTCCAAAAATAACACGCCGCCGCCGCCACCACCACCACCACCACCACCACCACCACCACTTGTGTAAAAAAAAAGCAATTAAATCAATACAAATTGACCATAACAGGTGGCTATACTGTGCATCCTGGGACTTACAACATTGTAAGTCGCCATTAATATTGTCAGCTCAAAATAATTTGAGATCACCTTGTGGTTTACCGGGAAACATGCGAGTCAGTTGAGAAATTCAATGCTATGACGGCATGTTGCCATGGTAACAATGTGAAGAGCAACCGCTAGAGACCGGGAAATCCGTGGTTCAAATCCCGGCTATAGCATTTAATTTTTCTGTCTGACTCTATCCAACTCCTGTCCTACATATGGATTGTGTAAAAAAACAATTAATACAAATCACCACGTTTATTTCAGTTTTTACGTTACAGCTCAAAATCCGCCTCTGAAATATATTATAATTTCAGATTTTTATAAACTATATTAAAATTACTAATAGTCTTATATTTAAAACTCCTGATATTGTACGAACTATAAACTTTGTATCTAATGCAACTTTTTAACTGGAATGCTTATAATGGGAGGCATATAGAAACACTTTTTGCTCGTAAAGCATGTGCCAGAAACTATCAGGAGAAGTTAGATTTCCTCTTAGGGTAAAGAAAGGTTTGATGTTGTTTGTAATTAACGCTGGAAACGGTGCAGCTTTCTATTTCCGCTTAATAAAACACGGTGGCGTAAGTTCTTGTGACGGAAAATCCATTAGCATTTCTTCTTCTTCTTCATCCTCACCCTACTAATTGCCTCTGCAAGTACATACTTCCTGTAACATATGTTAGACCGATTTAACGTCGGATAAATCGACATGCTTCTACTTTTACAAAGTTACCTACGGTCTACGTTAAATGCCTTGGGTTTAATTTCTAAACATGCATAAAAAATCTGAATGTGTTACACTTATTTGACTTTTTCTATAATGCATTGTAACAAAATAATATTATTCTTGTATCATATTAATATATTCTTATGTTAGTCAAATTACACATTACAAAAATGGCTATATAACTTCTTTCTAACTGGTAGGAAAATAATATATACACCAGTCTAAAGCAATAGCAAACTCAAGCCGGTCTCTATATGCAGTAATTGAAATTCTTTTCTATTTCCATGGCTGGAAGCTTCAAGAAGTTTAAGATTGAACTCAATAACTGGTAATACTTCGGAAACGCTTAACTGTACAAAAAGAGATATATGACGTAAATTAGACGGCCCGGGTTCAATACCGAGCGCCGCATATGAGATTTGTGGTGGACAAAGCGTCGCTACTTTTCTCCGGGTTATTTGCTTTCCCCCGCCATGACATTCCACCGGTGGTCCATCCTCATTCCATGTATCACCAGGGTCATTGCTTGCGAGGCCCTTTTTTTCTACCTCCGTTGGCTTTAAATAAAATACAATTTCATAGAAAACAATTATTTTATTACTAAAAGTTTTGTAACTCATGGTTACTTTTCAACATAATCACCGACAAGAGTGAGACATTTATCGTACCTGTGCACAAGCTTCGTAATACTTGCTTCAAAAAATGTTGCCGCCAATGATTTCAAATGAGCATTGACGTTGTTTTGAAGATCTTCATAATTTACGACGTTTCCGGAGAGCCATTCAAAACAAACGACGAGGAATACTGACTTCAGGAATTGCGTTGATTCATGACTTCGCTCGTCCACACACACTGCTGGCACAACCCATCGGCTCCTTCAACAATTTCAATGGGACGTTTTCGAACATCTGCCGTACAGTCCTAACCTGGCACTCGGCGACTTTCGCCTTTTTCCTGAACCGAAGACGTGGCTAGGAGGGCAGCACTTTCAAAACAATGAAGATCTTCAAAACAACGTCAACATTCCTTTGAAGTCAAGAGTAACCGGTCAGTTCCAATTTCGGCTATGGTATTGAATATTTAATTCACCTGTTCTACTTTTGAATTACACAGGACTTGTGTAGAGGAATAACTAATTACCACATAACTGAAAAACTCAAATGACATAGCCAAATTTAGAATTTGGTATTCATCCAAATTTGTGTTTCTAAATACGCAGTATTTAAGCATATATATTTCATTATAGGTACAAGAAGAATACATAGGCTTAAGGGATATTCGTATATTAATAACGGCTTATATACTGTTTGTAAGACCACGAGAAAAAAAGAGGAAAAATATTAGTATGGTCTTAGTGCTTAAGTTTTTTGAAAGTAAAACAAAGATCCATGAATATCTTGTTAATGTGATAGAATTATTTGGCATGAAGTCTATGTTTTTAACCTGATTTTTTTGTTCTTTTTTTGACAGTTTTATCTACCTCTTACGGTTTATGAATTGGTTTATAAAGTATACATAACTCATAAACGAAGAGGCTTTCAGAAATTCTCGGAATATTTATATGTCTTATATAAAAATGCAGATAAATAAGGTGTGTAAATAATTTTAAGTATTGTAATAAATGGTTTTGTGACTCAAAATGGTTTAGAAATAAAGTCCTAAATTCACTGCTGCAAATATTCACTTGACACTTAGACGCGTCTGCACGCCATCCATGGTTCAGGCAACATTGCACCAAATGCTCCAATCATCACAATTCAATACAATTCATAACACAACACGCCAGTTTGCAAATATTCTTATTTTATAACTAGAAAATGACGTCACAAATTTTTCGAAAACGTACTAGCGTGTCAGATTATAAAGTTTCTGGATTCCAGTCAGATTATAAAGTTTCTGCGCCGCAGTTTCTTGATTGCCACATTTCTGCTCCACAGCTGCATACCAGAGAAAATTTCAGAGCGGTAACATACACGGAAGGTATTGGCACAGTATTGAGACTAATATCGAAGTGTTTGACATAACAATATTCTAGCGCAGGTATCGGATAGGTGATTGGTGAACATGTGATTCACTAGTAGTACAAGTGTCACGCCGTTAGATCAAATGTGTTGTTTTTTAGCACTTGTTTGTAGTGAAAGCTCTTCTTTGCATGCGTTCTTACAATGGGTGACACGAATTTCGAGCAACTATGGGCGATCACGTTTTGTTTCAAACTTGATCACAGTGCGACGGAAGCGGTTACAAAACTTTATTAGGCCTACTGTCTGCTCAGATGTTTTGGTAAGTCATTTAAGTCATTTTCAGATGCAAAAGAATCAATTCCTAAAAGTTTGAATTTGGGGCAAAAATTCTTTTTTTTTTTTTTGGGAAGAAGGGCCTTTGTTTAATTTTACTTAATTCATCCCTCACTTACCAATCCAATTCACCCCTCACTTACCAATCCAATTTATCCCTCATCGTAATGAAAGGCTTACTATTTCAAGAACTGATGAAAATGTGATCTTGTGCTTGCAGACTGTTGATACCGAGAGCTCCTTGAAAAACTTCAGGAAGGGTCATGCGTTTGAGAGCAAACATAACAAAAGAACCGGTTTTTTATCATTACAGTGTTTCTCCTAATACGGCAATTTCAATAAACATTTTTTTTTACCAACAAGAACATCTATGTGGTTCTTCAGCCTCCTTATTCGCCAGAATTGAATTCCGGTGCTTCTTCCCTGTTCTGGAGACCGAAAACACACCTCTAGGCACATCTGTTAGGAACGCTGACTAATGTTCTAACACATTTAACCAACCAGCTGAGAGCCTTTCAAATTTCGGAGTTAAAGTACTGCTATGAGGAACGGAAAATCCGATTTTTGGCGCTGTTTGGCTTCCCAAATCACTTACTTTGAAGGAGACAGTGTTCAGTTGTAATGCAATTGAAATTTATCTTGTATTACAGCTGTACTTTAATTAAGGTGTTAAAACCTGTCTCCAAAAAAAGAGCATGTTAAGAAAAAGGTCCGTGTGTGCGTGTGTCTGTGAACACGATAACTCAGAAACGAAAAGTCGGGAAAATACCAAACTTGGTATTTAAGTTTAGTATCTTCCAGGGATGCGACACGAAGGCTTTTAAATTGTTCACATGTGTATTGAAATTATTTACTATGGTGTGCGAAAGGTTATTGTTCGTTTTTGCAGTGTCATGGAGTTGTAAGACAGTACTAGCAGAGTGGGGGTAAATGCACGTGTGCCGCTTAAGAGCACAGTCTGTAATCTTTTGTATTGCTGTAAAGTATAAGATTTTAATTATTTGTTTGAATGTGTGCTACCATTTTTAGATATACTCAGCATTTTATTATAACAACTTGTATTTAGAATGCATGCACGTATTAAAGTCACCGAAGATGTCAACGTATTTATTCATGAAGGTTTTACTTTTTTGGTCCATTTATTTCATGAATAAATATATTATACAGGCAGATTCGTATATCAGAGCAAATAATTTGATATTTAGTAGCGCACTATAACTTTAAAACGCAAGTTTATCTCGTTGTGTTCACATTGTCATAAATGTAGCACCAATTTCCGGATAAAATGGGTTGTGAACGGCTCTGAGATATGTCTCTGCTATGTTTATATACATCACACCACCTATATTCGGGCAGGGCAAAGGGCATACGGTAGAGGGTGGTATACCGTGGGACTACATGAATTATCCAACGTCTGTGATAGGAAATAATAGCCATCGTAATACATTTCAAATTTTGCTCATGAACCCAAATTTATAAAATAGCAAAAAAATCTGCAAACACTAGATCATCACGTCGTCCTCAATGCTGATACAAATATTCACTTCCCACCCTATATACCGAGTGTTCCGCAGACATGAAGCGCTGAATTTCTTTCTCTTCCATTTATTTACGAGTAGGCAAGAAAAGTTGAACTTGTCTCTGAAGAAAAATAAGAAGAGCAGATATTTTTCCTCCAATTTTCGCCTTTATTTTCTGCTAATGGAGTCTTACTAAAAACTTCCACCCGCTTTTTCCTGCTATTCTCATCACGACGACAAGGAGCTATATCTCCAGATCGCCAAAGAAAAGGGGAAATTAAAGCTGAAAGCGCATAACTGAAAAGCATTTGGAAGGGTTCAATGGCAGTTAAAATGACAATATGAACAAAAAAACTTGCTTTTCATCCGTTTTTGTGAGATCCGGTATGTGCATCCGGGAGGAATTAGAATATCTAGAGTAGATCCGTAAAACTTTGACTCAGGTTTCTAGCGGCTTTCAATAATCTAAGTGAATCTGTAAAAGGCACAATGCGATGCTTGAAGTATAAATGACAGAAGACATAATTAAAATTCAGGTGGGAGTTACAGAAGGAAACTTTAGAGTTTGCAAGTTTCCGTATTTTGGATCATTATGGCATAAGCTGGAGTATTTCAGCCAATTTTGAAGAATATAATAACAATATAGGATATTAGGGAAAAGAATTCTCAGATTTCGGGTGCTGTGAGATTCAAATAAGGTAATAATAAAGTATAAGTATAATAAAATGGCATTTATCTTGAAAAGTAACACAGATAATTGAACATATTGAATACACTATCTGCACAGTCTGGCAAAAGAGTAGACCTAAAGAACCGAATGTTTTGTTTTGTGTTGCGCTTGAAATCCAGTTCCCTACGTGATTGTGTGTTTATTGTCAGCTACTGCCACTTACGAGGGCGAGTTGGTTTTCTTTCAATCTATCCGATCAGATTTTAACAAATGTCTTATCGATTCAAAAATTGTTTATACATAAAGTTTTAAATTAGTCGAAGCTTGGAGAAACATCTCAAATATTGAGAAGAGTCTCGATTTACGAAGGTTCTGGTACGTCGCGCCAATCTTCGTATTGTTTGCGCATCCCAGTTGCAATGACTCGCAAACCAAGATGACACTGTCACAGTATTTACGACCTGGTGCGTATAAGATTCTTTCTGATGACCAAAGACTAAGAAAAATAAAAAATGAGTTATAGAAATAATCACTGTGGTGCGTCGAGGAATAATGAAATCATAGGCACATGTTTGCTAAACCGGAAAAATATTAACAGTCAACAAATGTAACAACAACAATATGATGTGTTAATTTAGAGTTGATGTTCAAAATGTCCTCCTTTAGACTCTAAGAATATATCACATCTTCTTAGCCAATTTAGCTCTACCCACGTTAGAGCTTCTGCGTTCTGCCCAATCTCTAGCGCTGCTTCAAACACACGTATGGGAAGATCATCAATGTAGCAACTACGCCATGACTCTTTAAATTCACGCAGAAATAGTAATCTAAAGTACTGAGATTTGCCATAAACAGGAACCATATCCAGATACTGTTTATCTGTAAAGACTGTTATAGATCTGAATGCTAACAGAACCAGCTCTTGTTCAAGGTGTTGAGACACAACATTACTGCCAACATTCTTTACGTTCCGCTCTACACACACGCGAGCTTAGCTGTCAAGCGTAAGACCACGAAGAATATTATCTCAGATGTTAATTATTAAAAGATTTAAAATATAATAGAGGAAACACAGAATTTTTAAAATTTGTCGTGGTAAGATATCTTAATAGCATTTTATTTTCTATTTTTGTAGTTTATGAGTATTTTCTGACCAACGTAACCATTTACTTTATTCCAGTAAACACACCCGAACCTAATTCTTTAATATAATTTTCTGGCTAAACGATTAATTTTAGAAAACAATAGACTCATCTTTTGTAATTCTACATCGCTATTCTAAGTAAGAGTAAACCGTAAAAAAGTGGTAACACACTTGTAATCATTTGACCAATTTTTACTTTCTCTATACATTCTATGTAAATAGGGTATAGAGAAGGTATTGCACTCCACCCAAAAATTCGATACCGAGATTTCACCGGAAATATATGTTTTAGGATCACCTGTATCCAAAAGAAAGAGCATGTTCAGAAAAAGGTCCGTGAACATGCTAACTCCAAAACGAAAAGTCGGTAAAATACCAAACTTGGTATTTAAGTTTAGTATCTTCCAGAGATCCGACACGAAGATTTTGAGAAAAAAATTCGATACCGAGATTTCAGTGGAAATATATATTTTGAGATCCCTGAATTAAAAAAAATAGAAAAATGTCCGTGTGTGTATGTGTTTGTGTGGCTTAATGAATAGAATTATTGAAATAAAGTAAATTTTAGTGTAATATACTTCACCCTGTCCTGAATTTACAATACAAAGGTAAAATTAATGCAATTTCAACGTCAAAAATTAAAAAAATAATGGCAATTAAGAATCGTAAATATCTGAACTTATATGCCTAACAGCCTGCATACGGAATATTTGTGAAATGTTCATTGGTATAGAAGGTCGTGTAAATTTAATACACATGATGTTCCCACAAATTTATAAAAGCAGTTTGCAGTAATAATGTCTTCCCTAAAATGCTGATTTCAAATTATGTTAGAATCTGCCTTCATGGGCGACCATCAGTGAGCCGAATTCATCCGAAGTTCCCGGGTTAGATTCCCGGCTGTAACCATAATTGTTCTCTAGCCCCATAGAGACTATAAGTATACATTTGTGTGTGAATGTGCGTGTGTTTAATGATATATAATGGTTAAGCTAATGGCAATACCCTACAGTGAATACATGAGTTGTTTCACAAGTCCAAGGCCCCGTATGACCATTGAATGGGGCCATAGAAATGAAACATTAAAAACGTTTTGTTTGGATTGAAGTAAGAGGACCAAAGACAACACTAAATATTTTAATTATATTTTATAACCCAGACAATGTAAAAATTTTACAGTCTACCTCTGTAGTCTGGTAAAAACATATAATTTGACATTCAAGAGGTCCCGAGTTCGCAACTTATCTTGAGAAGACATGGGATAGCTTTAAGCTATATGTACTCCGGTCTTGTTTGGACATAATTTTACCCACTTCATTCATTCCATCGTCTGATGTGACCTACCAGGTTAAAGGACAAACTACAAAATAGGTATTACTACATTTTATTTCAATTAAGATACAATTATTTGTAAAAGTTTTCTAATATGAAAAATTTGTTTTTGTTACAGGGCTGGATGTACATGGGACACGACTCTACGTTACTTTAAAGACTCGAAGGGTTCATGACCTCCTAAAATAAAATAGAAGCAAACAATACGACTTCCTAAAACGTTCTCTCTTATAATCGGTTGTAGACGTGTGTTTTTACCATCCAAATAGAAACAAAGACACAGACACCATGTGCTTGTGACTATCTGAATAAAATAACTACTAATAAAAGACTTTCAGTCTCTATCGCTTGAAATATATCGTCCAGCCAACATAAATGTGAGCCGACACTTATAGGTAAGGTTTTCGACAGTCAACATGGCAGCGTCCTGTCGTGGTGTCATCTGGTGTCGAAGATTCTTGTTGGTGGCTTTGGGTGTGTTGGCGATGAGTTATATGGTTGGTAGCACCCCGGGGTGGAGTCAGAAAACCCAAGCCACGGGAGTACTAAACCGTGGAAGCAGTAGTATTAAAATTGGGAGTTCATCCGGAAAATCACGTGAAGGATTGAAGATTGGTACTACAAATACCACCAGAATACGTGATGGGGGAGGGGTGAAAATAGGCGGCAGTGACAACAAGCTCCGAGAGAACCTTGGAAGAGGTGTGAGCAAACCGAAAACAGAGCTGACGACCGCCACAGCTGATACGGTCAGTGCCGTAACTTCCGGTTATGATAACGGAGCCGGGAGTAGTGGAGGTGGATACACGACTTTCTCGGGTTCGGGACGGGCGCGTCAACTACAGGAACTTCACACCGGTCTCCTCCTACCGCTGACATCGTTTGGTGTCCGGGAGTATACAAGAGCGCTCTCCAAGACCATCTCCAGCCTGCAGACGCGCTCTCGTCCACCCAAGCTGAACCTGTTCAACAAATATGACATCGTCCCTCACATCGTGATGCATCCCTTCACGCCCAGCCCTACAGGTAAGACAAAAACTTTGTTCTGCATGCAGTCATTATGTGGGAAAAATAACTTTAGCTCCAGAACTGATTTATGACCTTTTTCTAAGCATAGAATGCTCTTATCGTTTATTTTGAGCCATAGTTCTATCTCGATTATGTTTTGGAAGTACTTGAGGTTTGAATAATAATTGTAGGACTTAGAAATAGATTAATCCACGTTTTATAATAGTACCATCAATAAACTGTTGTACTCAACGTTATAATCCAATATTGTGAGCAATGTATACGAGGATTTGATCACGTGTTATGCTCATACGATGCTTTTGAACTGGTTAAGAGCTGTTGATTTAAAGAGAACCAGTAATTCGCCATGATGCCGTGCATAAATGAAACCGAATGTGGAGTGAAGTAGCTTTGGTGTATTGGGATATCTTCAGAGCAAATAGTTTAACACGGATACTTAGCAGAGTATATGCTAGATGTAGATGTGAACAAAGGAGAAGTAGGATCTGTGCACTTTTGCTGTGTTATATCTGCGAAAATCTTACGGTAAGCTAAAGTTGGATGGTCTTTTTGTTTTCTAAGTACTTTTGAAAACCGAGTATGAGACGAGTTGAGGCAGTCAGGCAGTAGCGAGCCGCAGCGAACGATAGCGTTCTCTGGTTTTGAGATTTCGGAGAGGTTAGGTTAGATTTAGTGTGTATGAACTGGACCGAAATAAGTGATAACGTGGGTTTTCTGAAAATTGTTTTCAAGCTTTTTATAAAAAGAAAAGCAAATTACTTTTTTTTAATCTCTGAAATTCATTCTGTACCTAGTCAAATTAAACTTTTACCAATTTTGTACACATAAACGGTGAGGCTTTTCTTTAGAATTTCTGGAAAGATTCATAGATCTTCAGTCCGATAATAAATTCGAGCATTTCATTCTACATGTGTGAACAAGAAGAGAAAATAGCTTCGTAATACATACCCGCCAATTCAACTTAATAGTTTCCAGCGTTAAATTTTGTTCAATGAATTGAACTGATGTGTTCCACACTGCGTTTGAATAACGAATTTGGGTAGTACCAACTCAAATCAACTATCTATCAAACCTTTGTCACTTGCAATTATTTTTTAAAGCCGTTGCATTCATGAAGGACATCATTAACCCAGACATTTTTGCAATATCAGTTTTATTTGGAGAATGTTTAAGCTCATTGAAAACTGTTACTTACATTTCCTAAAATTCTTTCCAATCGTTAATCCTTCGTCATGGTTCGTAGTGTCTATACGACTGAAATAATAATTTAATAAATTCCCCATATTAACATGTTTGAAACGCTGTTAAACATAAGATACTTAAAATAAGAGGGCATAATCTGATATGTATTATTTCTGTAAAATTTTAGCTCCGTCATATAAATTGTTTTGTAAACTATAGAAATAACTCGAAATACAAATAAACAAATGTCAAGGGTAAACGCCTGCGAATTGCTCTGCAGTTTTGAAATTTAATTATGAATTTAACACACGTCTCTTATATACCCTTAAATATATTATAAAATCATATTATACTAAAAACGAAACGCACATCTCTGCAATCTGCTGGTAGCGAGTCTGCCTCACATTCAAAGGGCTAGGAGTATCGAACTATTCTTTTTCTTACAAGTTTTCCCTTATCCTGCAAAAGGTGAATATTGAGAAGCTTTAATCTCTATGGATCTAAGGTTTATTTCAGCATCACTTTGCCCATTTCATTAATCGTCTGATATGGTCTACCAATTAGAGAATTTAAACTATAAAAAAGAAAAGAAATAAATAAAAAATACGGAAGAAATAGCAATTTACTCAGTTGACTGATTTTGTAAAGTTTTAAAATAGACATTTTGGTCAGAAATGTTATACACCAGAGAAGTTCAAAATACTATAGAACTTTTTTTCGAAATAACAACACTTTTACCCAATGAATCTTAATCGTTTAAATATTAGTTTACATTGAATATTTTTAGAATTAAGGAAAATGCACAATATGATACCTCCACTTAAAGTATGATAACACGCTCATCTGGGCCGCGCCGTGGTCGAGTGGTTAGACTACTTGCCTCTCACCTAGACGGCTGGGGTTCGATCCCAAGTGAGATTTCTGGTGGACAAAGCGGCGCTGGGGCGTGTTTTCGCCGGGTACTCCGGTTTCCCCCGCCATCGCATTCCACCGACGCTCCATAATCATTCATGTATCATCAGTGTCACCGCCTGCGGTTCCATGAGTAGTTAAAGTGGGCGTTAAGCTCTACCAAACAAAAAACCATTCATCTGAATTAGTGTTCCTGAGGATATATGCTCTTCTCCGAAGACATAATTCAAACACGACAAGGAATTTCTTTAAAGCTTATAATGTAAAAGCATTATTTCTATATACTATTGCAAATAAGTTACTATACAAATTACTTTTAGGAAATAAAATTAATTATTTAGACAATATTAACATAAATGTGATTTGAAATAACTAACACATGTTATGAATATCACGTTAAAACATGTTTTTCTCCGTTACAAACATTCTAATGATTTCAATACTGATTAAAATAATAATTACACAAGAATGAAAGCCAAACTTAATACTCGTATAAATTAACTTTTGTGCATTAGCCAAACAGAAGAATTATTTCACGAGTTAATGAATAAAAGACCTGGATATTGTCACATAAGAGGATTAATTGTGTGCTTACATCAAACCGCTGTGCAATCTATTCAGGAGGCTCTAAGTGAGTTTGCTTTGTACTTCGCTATATCTTCTGTCGATTTCTGAAGCTTCACATGTTTGGATTTTTGGCGCAATAAATCCACCTCAATTGTTCATTATCTTAGAGTGAATGTAACACACGTTATGGAAGAATGTTTTAACTTTTGCACTGATTAAATAACTGTTTATTTCAAAGTTTAATGCATTTTTCTGTGGTCTGCTCTCACAAAATATTATCAGAATTATAGATGTATAAATATAGCTCTGAAAATGTTCACCAAAGCTCTGCAGAATGTGAGTAATGAAATATTTGTTTGCGATTATAATAGTTTTGATAGTTTATCATAGATTAGTTTTAAAAAGTAAGAAGTATCATTATGCGCTATTTTTGTACTTTTTCTATTTTGTGATGAAAAATATGGTTTTTAAAAGGTACTTTCCACTTTAGGAAAATTTGAAACCAACTATTCGTAACAGAGAAATTAAGGAATATAATTTTAAAAAATAGTGTATCTAGCTTAACATAAGATTGATTTTACATAATTAAATCAAATAAATTAACTAATATACCCAAATTGAAAATTAATAATTGAAGGAAACTAGGGAATGCTCCTTTTTTTTTATAGGTAATGTCTGTTAAAAATTAAACATCTAAGTTTATTCTTTCTATTTGTTTCTTATAGTCGGCTTACCCTCCCCTTATGTAGAATTGACACCCCTCTAGGAGTTACAAGCGAGTGCCGGGGGGTCAGAAGGCTGTCCTGGAGCCAACGGCACGTGACCTAAGAATGGAGACCTGGAACGAGTGGTGAGCCTGTAGCCAGGTATGGACATGAGGAAGTGGATGACATGAAATGCACTCGAAATGGATGATTTGAAAGGTGTTAGTGGATCAGTTGGTGAAAAGAGTAGCTAGGGAACCCGGAGGACCCGGAGAAAAACCGCCCAGCGCCATTTCATCCACCATGTGGTCTGACCACTCGGTCACGTCGTCGCCTAGTTTAATATTTAAAATAAAAAAAATACTTTTAGCACTTCGCTGTCCACTTAACCTCATAAATAAATTATACCTTATTTCTTAAAACCTGAATCCTAATAATTCCGTCTTGTTTTCCTCATTTTCCTGTACATTTTATGTTTAAGAATAGTAATACACGGTGCTTTATTTAGATGTCAATTCTTTAAACTTTAAGATTGTTAACCGTGATTTTTGCAACAAGAGGAAAATTTAAATAATTACAGCAGAGTGAAGTTGATCTCTATATAACTAACGGCAATTTTGAATATCCCTATAACCTCATGTGAAATAAGAAATTGGTGTTATTACCGCTAGTGACACAAGAAGCAAAATTTTCACTGACCAAAATAAGAACTTGTTAATATAATTAGAATTTAATTTAATTGTTTACTCCTTTCCTTGGAGTTAGTTTAATTATATACGAATTTCTCGGAACTAAAATCATAAAATCCTTATGAGCCGTTACTTGAAACATAGGATTTTGAACAAAGCTAAACTTTGAGTTTGTGAATATAGTGCATATTCTTTGAAATGTTACGATATTTAAGTTTTCTAAGTAACATTTATTTATTATTGGGTGCAATACAATGTCTTCTCTATACTACGTCTAGAGAAAGTAAAAATGAGACGTTTGAATGGGAATCTTGTTCAGTGTGCAGGGCCGAACTGTAGTTAGGGTGAAGTGTAGTTCCCTGTGATAACTGTTACAGCTGACAGTTACTGCTACTTCCCAATACCACAAGGGATTTACAGCAAACCAAATAAACTCAACCACACTCTTGTTTTCTACTCTGTTGGAAAAGGGCAGCCTAGTTCGCGTTCTTGAACATGGGTCCAATGCATAGACACAGAGTCGTATCGAACAATGGCATCTGATTTATCGGCCCATGTTGCTTATATCTTGCGACCAGTTTTCCTCTAGAACAGGCGTCACCAACTCCATTGGTTTTGTGTCGAAGCAAGCTTGTTTGTGACAGCAGAGATACTCTCTCTTTCGTGTACTTAATGTCGTGTGTCAGCTTATAATATCGGGACAGAGAGCAATCCAACATGCAAACCATTGACTCCTATGGTTATGCCTGCCAAGAGGAAACGTTTTTGTTTATAGAAAGTGGATTCAAAAAATGCAATACGCAGTTTCATCATGTAACCAATACAAGATAGTACAACAGCTATCAAGGGAAAGAATGTTTCCCTCGAATTATGTTACCAATTAAAGAACATTAGAGCTGTTGTTTTACATAGATTTTTAAATTGTTTCATATGAGTATGCCACAGAGGAATGTGAATTACTCTGACTGAACTTTACCACGATCCACCACTTTAAATAGCCCAGCAGCATACTCTATCTTCAGACAGTACTTCTGCGTTCTCTGTTGGGCAATTTCCCAATTTTACGTTTTGCACAGGAAATTGTATTTTTGCGTTTCAGACTTGCTCTGATTTTTAATCGAATTTGTGTATATAGTTTAAAACCTGCTATATAAAATTTCAGAATGCATTTTATTATTGCTTTATTCATAGGCTCAAAAAATAATAATACCTACCTAGAAAAACAGCAAAATGTTAATAACAACTACGCTATAGAGAAGGTAATTTCTCTAAAACTAATAGCAACCAGTTCAAATAAATCCTTACGTTTATTTTCTTTCATTGCTATATAGCTTATCTGTCAAAATATGAATGTGCAAGTATTAGAATATTTGCATTTTTCGCTGATTTAAGACTTAATAGTTTTATCTTAAAACAATTTGAGCTTGAGCTTTTAGTTATTCCACAATGATTTCTCATATGTCTCGTATTAAATGTGTCAATTTCAAAATAAATTACTTTAAAACTAAAAAATGTGATGTGTTCCATGCACATGACTTTCTCTACATCTCTGCAACTAATTATGTATTGTTAAAACGCTTATGCTTCTATTTACTTCATGCTAATCGAGAAAAAATTAGCAGAAATAATCCTATTACTTCCTTCCTTGTAAGTAGAAACAAAATAAGGGAGTAGCATTTGTTAAAGTGATAGTCAAAAGAAGGTTGCTATATGAACTGAAGTTCCTTTGTTTGTATGGACAGGAGTTGACAAATTCCTGTATGAGAAAAGTATAAGTTTTTCAAAGCTGAAACCGAAATCAAGGAATATATAAAAAACTATTATCACCACGAACAAAAATGTATATAAGATAGATTGTGTGTTTTATCGTGCTCTACATTTTTGTGTTTTAAGTTCTTGTCCATCTCTTACGGTTTAGCAGTTATGTAAAATTGCGTAAAATTCTTCCAGAATATAGTAGTCTTCAGAGGCTATTCCTATAAAATTCAAGATATACATTTTATTTGTCAGGTAAATATCTTTAATATATAATATTTTAATCAAAATCATTAGATCCATTTTTGAACAAATCAAACTTTTCAAAAAAAAAGTCCATATAAAGGTAGTTGGGGGAGGAGGATTTTGCTCAAAATCTTCGTGTCGCATCCCTGGAAGATACTAAACTTAAATACCAAGCACTGCTGTTGATTGCTAAATTTGAAAACCATTTAATTTTTCCTGCATTTTATCTTTTCAGCACTTCCATATACGATTTTGTAGGCATAAAAGTAAATGTTGTCAAATAAATATGGATATATAAGGCAATAAAGAATTAATTTAGTGTTGTATCACCACTGTTTTTACCTTGAGAAAATTTCATTTAACGTGGATATGCACCGCACTCCACTTGCACTATTCCATTATGTTGTATTTAGTTAACACCTTTCTGTTTGTTTTTTCTTCTGTTTTGTTCTGTATGGCCCTGGCTTTTTAGAAATAGATGAGCGCGTGTGTATCGATGAAAAGTAGGTTAAATACCAATCTTGATATTTAATGATGCGACGCGAAGACTATCGAGGAAATCCTCGGACCAAACTAGTCTCTACATGGAAGTATTTTCGAGAATTTTGATTTTATCAAAAACACTCAAACAGCTTATATTACAACACCGTGTATTAAACATACTTATATGGCAAATAAAATGTATATCTAAAATTTGTTGGGAATAGCCTCTGAAGTCTTAAATGACTTTCGCATAACTGGTATACCGCAAGAGATAGACAAAAATTATTGCACACAAGGTGTAGATTTCTTCAAAACATTTAATTTATTTGATTTTCATTTTTATTATGGTAACCGTTTTCGAGATATTCTCTATTATTGGCTTCAATTCTAAAATGTTTATACTTTTCTCAAATAGGAAGTTGTTTTGCTTTTTTGTTTGTTTTGTACTCCTACTCATATAAAGAAAGAAATTTTAATAAAAATCGAATAGCGACAGTTTTAAAACATTTTTCTATCGCTTTAACGTACTACCCGCCCTTAGTTCCCTTCTACTTATAAAGAACTAAGTAAACTAACGTTCATCTACATTAGCATTGAGTAGATAGAAGAAGAATATTTTGTAAGATTTTTTTTTTGTAGAGCTGGTAGAACAAGTCATGTGAATGTAATACAACTGATTTTTATCCTGCACAATACTGTGGGTTTTAGCTGTATTTTTTACTACCTTACTAACACTCATTTCAGTTGAATTATTTAACATACCCTATTAATTGCTTCCTTTAGTTTACCAAAATTTCGACTCCCCCATCTCCTCCCTTCATAATTATAAATATTGATTTATCATTTTACATAAATTACGCGTACATAACACTTTATTGAGTAATATATGTTGTAAGCGCACACATTTCCTTACAAACTGATTTTAACTATTACTGCCTTTTTGCTCTCAGCTGCGTCGTTTGCTCGAAGTATGAGTGTCGTTTGTTTGTTATACACAATGAATGCAACCAGCTACATGTTACAGTTTCTTTTAAAAAAACTTTGCCAAGTATATCCAGGATTTTCTTTTAATTGGTCCCCTTTTTTATTTATAGCAATAGCAAAAAATCTTGTGTTCCAATCTACCTTGTCTGCATACAAAATGTTCTTATAATAGTTTATTTTATTTACATAATGCTATTCGAGATAAATATTTGCAGAAATTATTAGTTGCTTCCTTCCAAACAGAAGGAAAACCAGGAAATATAAACTCGTCTAAATGCAGTCAACTCTTCTAGAAGCTGGTTATGTGAACAGTTAAAGTCGGTTCTCGTAACAGGACCAGAAGTAAAACAAAAGATACATGTAATGATATATGCCTTCCCGTTTAAGAAAAGCTTAAGAGGTTTAAAACTGAAAACAATAACAAGGAATATACCAGAAAAATTAACTTTACCAAAAATTTACATATTTTAAATAGTGCATTTTAACGGGATCCACATTTTTGTGTATTTCTTACGATTTACACATCTAGAATGAACAGTTTTCTAGGGCTGTTTTCAGAAAATTCTAAATATATATTTTATTCACCATGTAAATATATTTAATGTAAATTATTATAATCAAAGTCGTTAGGCCATTTTTGAGAAACCATACATTTCAGAAATCTTTCCATGTAAACGGTAGTTTGGAGTGGGGAAAATTTTTGGAAATCTTGGTGTTGTATTTTTGGAAAATAATTCAATAAACTTATATTACAATTTTGGAGCTATGCTGTCAGTTCTGGAGTTCTGTATCATTATACCCTACAGAATTAAAAGATTTCGACACATACAGGAATGTGATAAAACAATGTCTTATTATGCCTATTAGTTTAAAAAACGTTTAATGGTTTATTACTTGATATGAATGAATGAATATGTATATTTATTGAATTGCCAGTATGCTTACATTGATCTTCATCAATCGCGCGGTACCACAGATCGCATGTGCTTTTGCAATACACAACATAGTAAGCAGTACTAAAAACAAACAAAAAAACTGAAAAGGCTGAACACTACAATAAAAGCACGGAGTTATTCAAATACAACAACTAAATTTTCAACATAGAATAAACCTATTATAGACCCTTCCGCGTCTTTCGTGCCTACCAGTAGAGCCCAACATTTCCTATCTATTCGCGGTGGTAAAGGATCGCGGTAAATATTTGTTCCTCCATTCCTCCGTACCTCTACACCTTGTCAAGATATGGGTTCCTGGCAAATGGGGCGATTCTCATACCATTCTTGTCAGTAATTTTTATCATCCGCCAAGCTCCTAGTCTAATGCTCGCGAGCCCCTGTATACCTGTTTTGATGCATTGCTCCATACCCCACTCCAATTTTAACCCAGACTGTACATTCAATGAAACGTTCTCCGTGCATTCAGCAATTATTTGCTGTCTGTCAATATTGGAGGTGGTTTTTAATTTGTCTCCAAGTACTCCGTCTGTTTCCCTGACCCGCCATCCAAATGTGTTTCATCTCAATTGTTTCCAAATCTTTCTTTAATTTTGATGCTCACGTCGAATTACCTTCAATTCTCAACTGTTCTTGGTAACAGACATCCCTATTTAGAGATTGGCCTTCGTGAGTGATTCTCGTCCAATATTTTACTCCTCTGTACTCTATCGTTCTCTGTACTCCGCAGTTATCCATGCCCCTCCCTATTCCCAGAATGTCTTTAAAAATTGAGTCCTCACCTGGACCAGATTCCCTGTTTGTTCCCATTGCCATATTTCTCCTCCATACATCATCGTGAATTGAACTGTCGCTCCATATACAGTTTCCATTAAGGTTATGGACATATTCGGAATTCTGCAACGTATCCGGGGTGCTTCCACTGCTTTCCCCCCAGACGTTGAAATACAACCTCACAGGTGAACAGAAAAATCTGAAATTACGTAATATTTATCCAAAGCAAATTCGACAATGTTCTGATCACTGAGAAATTCGTGATAGTTATCCATTTAATAAGATATTTGTGTAGTCACTTTTGTGCAAAAGGACGGTTGGGGCTCTGAATAAGTGCAGGAAACAGAACGGATACGAAGCATTGGTGATTAAGCAAGAGATTGATTCGCTTTAAGTGTTTTAATATGTGTACTATTGCCTTATTTATTCTTGGAGCAGTATCCAGATTAATTTTAGATACAGGATTTAGTTCTTTTGCTGTGATTCACGAAGTAAAGCCAAATCACTTTAAGCGTTAGAAGAATCATACTACAAAACCTAGGAAACCAATAGCTGATATAGCTCAAATTATTCCATAATTTCCAAATGCTTCTTTTTTTCTTCTTTCATGAGAAATTACATGAGAAATTATTCCAAATTCTGGGTATTTGAATATTTAATAGGAATTGGTATATTAATAAATGTATTTTGATTCAGATTTCTGAGCATTGTCCATAAAATACTCCAGGACGATTAAATCAAAAGGTTGCTTGATTTAATCGTCCTGGAGTAGCATCTAGAGGTATTCAGTTATTTACATAACAAAAATATTATTAAAACAATATTTCACGTCTTCACGGAAACACAGAAATATGTAACAATTCCCTGTGTTCATTACTTGAGCACCACTTTTCATATCTTAATATACGAATAGAAGTTATACCGTGCCAAATTCTAAAGAAATTTTCCCCTTTTTATTTCTCATCACGCATTGGGGGTTTACCTTCTCTATCAAATATGTACAATGTACATAGTAATTAGAAAGAGTATTGTAATCCATCCAAAATTTGATACTGACATTTCATCGTAAATGCTGCTTTGAAGATCTCTGTATCCAAAAAAGCTTTTCAGAAAAAAGTTCATGTGAGTATGTGTGACAGCATAACAGTCATATTTAAGTCACGACTTCCCCGGGATGCAAAACAAAGCTTTTCAGGAAAATTCCCCAACCTCAAACTACCCTTTACATTGAACCTTTTCGGAATGTTCGAGTTTATAAAAAAATGGTTCAATTGATGTTGATTATAATGGCATGTATTAAAGATATTTACATGGGAAATAACATTTATATTTTGAATTCAAGGGAATAGACCCTAAGTCCCCTTAATTTTAATTGTAAACTGTAAGAGAAAGAAAAAACTTATGCACTACAAAATCCACATCATACTTTCTAATTTGTCATATATTATTCGTTTTTGTACAACTAACAATTTCTCAGATAGGTATTCCCTATTATGAGTTTAAATTTTAAAATACTTATACTTTCTCCAAACGAAATTTTCTCATCGTTTCATTTGTCTTTTGTTTTACTCTTGGCCGTGGAAAGGGAATCAGATTTCAACGATGTTCTAAATCTAAAAGACACCTATCATCTAAAAGATTTTACTGTTGCTAGCCTAGTGTATTTGCTTATCTACCTTCTCTCGCATTTATAAGGAATTATGTTATAAGAAACCACTTCTGGTAATGCCTATCTTGATTAGGAAGATGAAGATAAATATTTTGTAACAAAAATTTGTTTGCGGAACAGATCGAGAAAGTCGTGTAAAGGAAGGGAACACATTCCATTTTTTTAATTCGATGTTTCGAATTAGATGTATCGCCAATTTAAGGCCGCGCCATGGCCGAGTGTTTAGACCTTACCCAGGAATCCCATATTCACTTCCACTTGTGAGATTTGTGGCGGACAAAGTCTATGTAGTAAAAGCGGGCGTTATACACTATATAAGTCACCAATTCTCCTTAACAAGAAAAAATGTAATATTTAGTTACAGGGTATTGCTAGCTAGGCAAGGAAGGAAACTATATGCCAATTAATTTTACTTCTTACAAATTATTCCATGGTTTCTAATGTGGGTAGTAGATCTACAACAAACAAGAATAAAATTGGACTAGAATAAACTAGTAAAGACTAGTGTTGTACATTGAGCACAAATAGTATTAGACATCGAATTTCTAATTGTCTCTACGGACATTTATAGGACGTGTCTTTTGATATTCGCTGGCCCCTTCGTCACTCTAATTGGGGAAGGAGGAGGGGTTGTAGCTTACACGTTACCTAATCTCGCCTCCAATTGAGTAAGGTATAAAAACATGACGTAATAAAGTACCCTACAAATGGTTAGGTGTACGGAACAAGACAGTGGCGCTTTCTTTCTGTGCCTTGTGTACCTAACAGGTTGGTGCAAAAGAAAGGTACAAAACACAAGCAGAGATATTACGGTCAACTACACTGCAATTAAAGCAATAAATTGTGATAAATACCGAGCTCGTAAATAAGAGAGAATTGTGTAAATGCATTTTACCAGCGCAGAAGCAAAAGAAAATAGTACTTAATGTATAGACGGTTCGTTATAAGCTAAGATGCTGGACCACCTTTCTGCGGAATAATAAATGTGGACGAAACTAAAAATCATATTAGCTGGGTTACAGATTGCTCAAAATATACCAAAGAAGCTGCTAACGAGAGCTTAGATGATATGAAAGTCACGTCCATGCGTGGCTCAACAAGGAACGTTCCGGAATTCAGCGCTTGCAAAGCTAAAAGAGGAAATGGCCAATGAGTATGCGGCAGGTGTAGTGAGAAAAAGGGGGGACAAGAAACATCTCTGCCTTGTGCCTTGCCTGTGTGCCCCACTGGCAAGACCTCTTGCAGAGCCCAGACAACATGAGAAACGACAGATATCAAATGGCATTTCTCGATACAAACAAACGTACAACTTGTTCAGAGAAGGCGTGCGTTTGAGAAAAGTTATTCATAGTAGAAACAGGAAGCATTTCGTGAGTGACTCTAGTCAGGCCTTTCGCTTCCACCAAACAATTTTCCATATTACTGTGTCTTATTACTTTTTTCACACGTACTATATACATAGTGTATAGAGAAGGTATTGTAATGCGTCAAAAATTCGATACCGGAAATGCATGTTTTAGAACTACCTGAATCCCAAAAAAAGAAAAATGTTTTTAGAAGAATGTCCGTGTGTCTGTGTGGATGTGTATGTCGTGGGCAGAAAAGTCCGTTATATACCAAACTCGGTATTTAAGTTTAATATTCCCAAGGAAGCTAAACGAAGATTTCCAAGAACATTCCCCTACTCCCAACTACCCTTTGTATGGAAATTTTTTCGAAAATTTTGATTCTCTCAAAAATGGCTCTAAAGATTTCGATTAAAGTGTCGTTCTTAAAGATGTTTACATGACAAATAAAATGTATATCTTCAATTTTCTGGGAATAGTCTTTGAAGACATGTTTATTCTGGATGAATTTTGTGGAATTTTGCATAGGTGATAAACCGTAACAAATGGACAACTTCACAAAAAATATAGCTCTAGTTAAAACACAATTTACGTTATACACACTTTTTTTTTCGTAGAGTTGACCGTTTTTGGGATATTCCTTGTTATTGGTTTCAGCTTTACTTATGCATTTCTCATATGGGAATTTGTCAGCTCCTGTCAAACAAAAGAACTTCAATTACATAGCAATTAAATTTTAATAAATTTGACTATCGCTTTAGCCTATGTACTCCCTTATTTCCCGTCTACTTACAAGGAAGCGAGTAATAAGAACCTTTTCTGCTACTTTTTTCTCGATTATTAGCATTAAGTAAATGGAAGAATAAGATTTTAACAATAATTTTTGCAGAGATGTAGGGAAAGTCCCGTGAATGGTGCACAGCAGATTTTATCTTTTAACTGTCATGGATTCTAATCTTCTCTCATTGGTTTCTTTTTTAGAATAGGTGGAAATTAATACTGAGTAATGAGTATATAGTAGAATAGGTTCGCGTCTCTTATACGGCCGGCGGTAGGCTTGCTATGCGCGCTGAGCGGGCCCAGTAAATATACTACGGTTTGCTCCTAACGCCTATTCAGCCTTAGGTTGATCCTCGTGCAAACAAAACCCAGGCGACCAGTGCACCGTTATAATGTAACCTTCCGCCATTCGCGCCAAAAATGCTGTCATATTTTTACGACAATGCGATGCGTACACGCGGCATACTGTAATTAAGACGTACAGAGCCCCTATTCCGATAAGTTAAACGGCGTTAATTTAACTCATAGGTATTTGTATATAAAACATTATTCAATTTAAGAATCAAATCATTCTGTAATTTAGGTTTTTAGCTTCGGTTTACATTCTTCCACGCAGTACTACTGTGTTGTAGCGCGGTCCACTGGCCACGTGGATCCGTTTTGACGCGGATCAACCTAAGAGTGAATGAATAGAAAGTAAGTTATTTCTAATAAAGAAAGAATAAAATAAAAGTATCTACATTATTTAAAGTCAGGAGTTGCTAAAAAGCCAAACCTTTTTTGACAGCCATATAAGGTATATGAACCAATTAAGACCATGAAGACCATAAGGTCAGCTAATGGTTTCTGAAAAACTTCTGCATAATATGGTGGTGCTCTGTTGACACTTGGAACATATCAACCGATGTTTTCTTCTCAGTATGTGTGAGAACAGAGAAGAAGCAAGTTGTGCATATGGACCTGATTTAGCTTATACTAATAATTGCTAAGTATATTGTCATTTATGGCGCAATGTATTCTTTACTAAAATATGTTGTAATATAAATTGTATTAAATAGTATTGAATATACCTTCCTACTCTATAAACTGTTTTATGATGGCATCGTATTTGCTGTTTTTATTGGTAAAAATTAAAGAGAGAGCATAAATAGATCTTAAAGGCCTGAGGTATATTTGCAAAGAGGACAAAATAGTGGATGTGACAATACGCAAAAGTTGTCATATATAAGTTCATGAAGTTTGTGTTGATATTAAAAGAAAGATTGTTCATTTTCAGTGTCAAGAATGTAACAGAGCTTAAGTAAACATTTGTGGTTATCCTTTTTAATTTTGGATATGTGTAAGTAAATTTGTCGTTACTGAGTTTTTATGTATACTTTTTGTTTAATAAGAAATATTTTTGTTCACAAACTTAATTCATTATTCAGATGATCACGTCTATTTGTACCTCAAGTAAAATAACATGAAATGGCTGCATAATAACCCCTTGGTTTAATAAAGTCAATCTCTCCCATTTTAGAAAACGAAAAAAAATTAACATCTTGTGCCTTGGGTTGTTCAATAAAATGTACATGTTCCTTTTCCTCAAGGTTCAGTATATAGGATTAATCTAATTTTTAAAAAGTTGTAGTAGGTGTGAATTAACATTGAATAAAACCTTAGCATGGCCTTATTCAGAACACCTGCCTCAGAAAATTGGTCATTTATCTCATAACTTTTCTCTGAGAAATGATTGCAATTTGGTGATGAATGCTATTTTTAAATTCCTTCCAATTGTGTGGGCTGTTTTGTAACCTTTCTCTTTTAATTCTTGTTAGAAATAAAAATTTCAGGGGACTAAATCGGAGTCACTCGCAGATTCCGAATCATCAATGATCAGCTTTTGGGAACAGAATACCCGAATAGAGTAATTTCTGTTAGCAAGTTCCATCTATTAACAAACACTTGTCATGTTTGCAAGAGTTCATCTCATACTGAAACCTCGCGCTTCACCACCGGCTGATTAAAATTCGTAAAACCTACTCTATGCTGATCACCCAGTGGTTACAATCTGCATAACAGCTTCCTATTTTGTTTGAAGTTGTTCCTGCTCACTGATGATAAACACGAGGGTTTCTATGCATGTTGTAATAACTATCTACGTATAAAGCTAAGCAAAATAGTTATTTCACACGTAAGCACTTTTTAATATCAACTCATTCTTTCCCATGGGAAGAAACTCTGGCTCACCGGTGGCGCGGGTGTGTTCCTGGTAGTTGCCAGCGTTTTTGTTTAAAAGAAAAACTTAAATGCCAGATCATTTATTCCGTTTATATATGAAATTTACGTATATTCTTACAAATGTAATTTTCCATGAAGTATTCTTGCATTGGTGATATTGTTCTAAGATGAAGGAATGGGTAACATCACTTAACAGTAAATAATTATGAAACTTTAAAATATTTATGTTGACAAAGGTAATAGATTAATGTCACACTAGTTTTTAGAGCTTTCAGAAAATGTGCTCTTGTCGTTTTTAATGCGAATTTTGAAATTTCTCTCTGTGTATTTACATAACGTTAAATATACATAGAATAATAGATGTTACCAATTGCTTGCCTTTTGAGTAAAGAAGAGGCATAAAATTTGCTCGATGCTCCTACTAATAATCTAATGTGCACTCTGCAACCAACTGCATGGAAAGCAAGAACAATAATTCCTTCAGTGCTGTTGCAATATTTTGCGTTTGAAATACGTAATCTACCTTTTATAATTTTAATACACCCATTGAAGGCTCCTGATTGCTCTATTACGTTTCTCGCATTAGTATTTATACTTCGGATATGAACACATGCACATTTTCATAGGTTTCGTGATAATTAATAGCCGTAACATAAATAATTGCAAAAACGATGACAATTGTTGTAGCATTAATATATTAAACCACAAGCTCCTTAACTTCATTAATATTATTATAATCGCATTGTAACGCCAAGTATGAGAAATAATTTGTAATTAACACCTTCATATTTAAAGCAGTGATTATGAACAGGAATCTGGGTAATTACTTGGGATGTAACCAATTTGAAAGAAGCGCCTTCTGTCGTACTCACTTACATTGATTGCGTAATTGAATTTTCTGAGCGCAGAACTTTGCTGCAAAGAAACACTTACTACGCCACTTTCTATAAATAAAAAAGATTTCTATTTGATAGAAATAAACGTAGGTGTCGGTAGCTTGCATGTTAGAATATTTTCTGTTCTATACCAGGCTCAATCATGGCAGAAGGACAATACTGCTGTCATGTGTTTCTGCATGCACGGATCAAGACTGTTTACTGCGGCACAACATCAAGCGAATTATATAATAATAATAATATTATTAATAATAATAGTAATAACGATTCCACTAATTCACTGCACAAATCATAATCATCATCATTATAACCGTCCTAAAGATATAATAAAGCACATAACAGTTGAAAGAAACGAAAGCTATACAGAAATAATAAGAAGAGCAAATAAGTAAATAAATAATGTATGCTACCCCGGCACTTAGGTAACTATACCTAGCATACATTCAATTTTAATTCTGTCCAAAATAAATATTACAAATTATCTATTTAAATATTATTATCTATTTAATTTTTTCAGATATTAATTAATTGAACTACGAACTCAAGATCAATTTCAAATCAGTATTTCTTTTTTGGCTGTGAAAAAATAAATGTAAATCTAATGACAAAAGGAATGTTTTGCTATAATTATGCAACTCTTCATGCACTTATTTACAAGAAAAATCGCGAAAAAGCCTTCGGTCGGGTTGATCGGCCCGGGGGTATAAATCGTCCTCTCGAATAGAAGTTGCACATGTTAATGCGACAGTTCACGTGGTGCTAATTGTAGATCACAGATAGCAAAATCTTATATTATTAAACTCAAGCTCTACAACCATTTTAAAGTTTGAACCCAGATAATATGGCCATACGGTATAGCCCAGGCATGGGGAGCCTGAACTCCGAGAGATCAACGTCGGTAAATGTAAATGGTGTGCTGTTTATGGACGCTCTTTAACTACTGTAGTTCTCAGTGTCCCATTCTATACTGGGCGTGAAAGACCGCTTAATTTTGCTCAGGCTTGAGGTTCTTTTATGTAACGTAAATCTACGACACGGGACCAACGGCTTTACTTCCCTTCCGAAGGAAGTCATGCTAAGGATTTTTACGTCCGAAAATTTCCACCGTCCTCCACCGGGTTTGAACCCACGATCTTGGGTATATGAAGTTAGCGTGGTAACCATTACGTCACGGAGGACAACTCAACGGTAAGTGTGGTGCAGAACAGCGATAATACTTCAATAAAACTTTGGCATTGCTTTTGTATTCAGGATGGCAATGAAGGAACTTGTTCATTGGTGCTACAGGTTCCGCCAGGTGAATGGTATAAAACCTGACAGTAGTTCCGCTCTTCTCATGCAAATAATTACGTCTATGGCATCATCAACTTGCACTTACGACTTATATGTTCAGATTCCTTGTAAGCTAAAACATTCAACTATATAGAAGTTACATATTAATTCTGGAAAACTTTTACACAGAATTTTAAGAAAGTTTCAGAAAGCTAACTTCTATGGAAGACATATTTTCTGTTCCTTGCAATTCGAATTAATTACGTTACAAAGAAGTACCTACATAAAACTGGGCCTGGAACGCTACCAGATTTATACTCCAACTTGAGAGAGTTTGCAGGCCATAATGTGGCAATTTTTGGTACATCTATGCGAACAACTATTTTCAAAAGGGTATTATTCTAAATCTCACATGTGTTCCAGATTAAACGATAACAGCTTTGTCTCAAAATTAGTCTCCTCAAGAGTAATATCCAGCCTAACATAGTTAACGTGTTAGTGGTACGCTAATTAACCCTCAAAAGTACACACATTTAAACTCCATTTACGCACTGCTGTGAGTTTGCAAGTTGAAAGTGTGTGCCACCACTGATTTGCTGAGATGAGTGGACACTGGTTCTCGTAGTCCTCCCTGGTGTAAGGCGAACATGCTAGCTTCTATTCCTAACACCACGGGTTCAACCCGGCGAAGGCGATATACTTTTTTCGGGCAAAAGTCCTTAACATGGCTACCTTCGGATGGAGAGTAAAGCGTTGGTCCCGTGTGATAGATTTGTGGCTCGTAAAAGAATATAAAGCCTGACAAAGAGACCTCGGAGCAAAATTAAGCGGTCTTTTACGGTCTATATAGACTGGGACGTTGAAAATGCTGCAATTAAAGAGCGTCAATAAATAAAACTCAATTTACTTTATTTTTATTTTGTTTTAGTGCAATGGGAAGTAGAAGGAGAATGAAGGCCATACCACTCTTCCTGAAGAAGCTCTCCATCCTTTGTACAACCGCTCCTAACCTCCAACCATGGCCCAACACGTACCAAATTAATATGTATCAACACTTCCGGATACTTTCGACTTGGCAAAATTAAACAATGAATTTGTCATACCACTCGTGGCTTATATTTATTGAGCGGAAAAATAATAACGCTCAAGTGTGAATCATTAGGTACAACTGCGTTTCTAATTTGTAACTTTTCAGGCTTTCATTGAATGGATGATTTTATTTCGTAATACTAATAATAATTGAGCAGTAAATGCATAATCACACATTGTATAAATTACAGTTTTCATAAATAGCTTTAAACTGTAAAGTTTTATGGCATAAAGTTATATATTTGGGAGAGGCATTTTGGAGTTATTGTTCACATGAAGCCATTACCTTCCTAATGACCCAATTTTCCGGAATTTGCATACTACTGCAGAATACTTCGTACGCACTGCGCTAGTTTATTGCATCATTATTCGCGCATTATGCATTTAACTGTTCATCTGATGGACAAAGAGTTGCAATGCCATTACTGCATGCATTTTCAGCGTCAGGTAATGGATTGAATATGTAGAATTCTGATAAACACAATCACGTTCAGCATAACGCACCTATGAAATAAAGTAAATAAATTCGTGATTAAAATAACACCAGAGTGGTGGTGGCTGTGGCAGCAGTTGTATACGACTCTTGCGAAAACGTAAAAGCATTAATTTATGTTACACGAATTCATATTTATTTCATGATCCCGCCGTGGCCGAGGGTTAGACCACTCGCCTCTTACCTAGACGGCCCCAAGCGACAGCATGTGAGACTTGTGGTGGACAATGCAGCAGGGAGCCGGTTTCCCCCGCAATCGCATTCCGCCGGTGCTCCATCTTCATTCCATGTATCACCAGTGTCATCATCTGCAGTGCCACAAGTATTAAAAGCGGGCGTTAAATACTACGCAAAAAAGTATGTATTTAAACAAAGTAATATTCCTTTAACTTCTAAAATCCTAAAGTCCTAAGTTCTAAAAATAGAGATAGCAAATTTCAGTTGTACTTTCCGAATAGTTTCCGCTTTATTAATTTTTAATTCATAAATTATTTGCTTGCTATATAATGCTCCTTGCGGAATGGTTTTCGGGTTTCCATGTATAGCATTTGGTAAACATGTTCTAATATACACAAAACAACCTATGGTCTGGATATTGCTGTACCAGGTGGCCTAATTGCCCCTTATTTCATGTATGCAGATATCTCTTCATGAAATTTAAGAGTTCCAGAACTTAAAGAACTGTTTCAAGTTTAAGCATGTCAGTTACGATCGAGCATGAGCGATATCCATTAAACTCGTCTTAATGTGCATGATCCTCTCACCCTGTCCGCTAGTCAAACCTTCGTCTTACCCCTCTCAATGAGAGCGATTTTCTTACCGTGTCCGCTGATAAGCAAAATACGAATTCAATGAAGCTCGCTCACCGGTTTAAAGTAAAACAGCCCTGTTGAGTTCTGAAATGCTTTAACATACGAAGGAATAACTGCACAAGACAAATGTGGATAGCTGAACCACCAGGTATAACGAAAGCAAAAGGTACAGGACTTTCTTGTATCTACAATAAGTTAATAAAAATATACTGTTTAAATATTTACCGATATATAAAACAATTCTCGTCAAAATCCAGACAAAATTATATATAAAAACATATGCTTAAATCTATATTTCATAACAATATGGTCAAAATTGTTCTTCAAGAGACTTTTTATACGAAGAAAAGTATAGTGTTGGAAAACCTAGAAAGTATGCTATGCACTCTTATGATTAAATTCCTACTGATATATTCAAATAGAACGCAGAGCTAAACAAAGGATAAATAAATTAAATTTAAAATAAAGAAATAAGCAAAGAATTTTTAATAATAAAATCGAAACATCACAAATTTAGTACAAAGCTGAATGTTCAGCTAACTGTTACCTTAATCCTCTTGGTTGTTTATTTGTGTAGTATCTAACATTATTTGCCGCTTTTGTGCGTGATAATAATACAATAGGAAACTTGCAACATTCTAAAGACTTTGAGAACATTTATATATCCCATGTATGACGTCAACACTATAACTATTCCGCGGAATCTATTGATGTATATTATTCTGGATATACTTTATAAATATTTCACAAATGCTTAATTTGAAGTAGGTAATGGTGTTAGAAACACTAGAAAATATGAACTGCATGGAATAGGAAAACATACTCTGGAAGAAAGCATCAACACAGATATATTTGAAACAAGCTATTCTAACTAGTAAAATACAATTAAATATATAACTATAAAAGATGGAATTCCACGAAGAATGGTTCAGGACATCTATTGTTTATCGTATATGTAAATAACGTATGTCAAGTGAACAAAAGAAAAGTTATTTCCTATGCTGACAGTCTACTTTATTATTCTGAGTAAAGGAAATCAATAATTTAAACATAAATATGAATTAATTTTTTTTTATCTTGAATTTAGAATATTTAATTTCTTCAAGTTTATAAGTAAAGAATTTCAATACACTTACAAAATTATTATATAAAATAATAGAGAAAAGAAGCATTTTCATTTGAACTAATAACATATGAGTAAAGCCAAAATAATATAGTTTTTATGAAATAGATTGTTAAATAGAAAGTTTATACTCAGGTATAAAATAATAAAGAAGTGTATGACTGAAAAATCTTTGGAATATATGTAGATAGTAGATTAACTGAGTTAGACACATAGACACTTTATGTAGTATAGTAAAACAATAATTATTAAGTATTTTAGCCAATATTATTAAAACTATTCGAAACCATAATACTTGTAGTTATTTATCCACATATATTATGGAATTTAACTATAGGACGACGTTACCAAAATTCATATAAAGAGGGTATTTATTTTGGAAAAAAGAAAAACATTTTTCATAGTTCTAAAATCTTAAACCAAGTAAATCCTGTAAAGAAACTTTTATTCAGAAACAAATGTTAGTCTGATGCTAATTATACGTCTGATGCTTTATTGTTTGTTATGATAAGCAACAATAACAAGAAAATATAAAAAATTAGTACCAATGTAGTGGGAAATAATCTGTACAATGAATTATCAGTAAGATTAAAATTATTATCTGATCTCAATTTTAAATATCATCTGAAAAAATTACTTACTGAAAAATACTTCTATAGTGTTAATGAACTGTAAATACTGATGTGTAATGTTTAGTTGAACGTCTTATAATGTATGTATGTGTGTATTTATTCTGTGAAATTGGGTGCTGCCCGGTGGCAGAGTTAAACGTACAAAATTCACTTACAATAATAATCTTACAGTTAAATTAAGAATAATGTAGATGTATTACCTTTGCTTCTTTGGTATTTTGAAATGACCAAGAACAAATTTTGTAAATAATCTACAGTCAATGAATTGAATTGAACTATGAGCCGCAAATTTTACAGACACCCTGCTTTAACCGGATCTGTTTTACCTTCTCTTCCCTTCGTGTACCGGCTAATCAGATGGTGCGAAGGTTTTATGCAGACGTTGATACGTTGAGAGAGACCGTATTTGTGTGTTAGTACCTTAGTTTTGTTATAATGGTGGAAACTGTGCTAAAGCATGCAGGATTCATATGTAACAACAAACTTTAGGAGACACTTACGTTGAGAGAGACCGTATTTGTGTGTTAGTACCTTAGTTTTGTTATAATGGTGGAAACTGTGCTAAAGCATACAGGATTCATATGTAACAACAAACTTTAGGAGACATTTACGTTGAGAGAGACCGTATTTGTGTGTTAGTACCTTAGTTTTGTTATAATGGTGGAAACTGTGCTAAAGCATACAGGATTCATATGTAACAACAAACTTTAGGAGACATTTACGTTGAGAGAGACCGTATTTGTGTGTTATTACCTTAGTTTTGTTATAATGGTGGAAACTGTGCTAAAGCATGCAGGATTCATATGTAACAACAAACTTTAGGAGACATTTACGTTGAGAGAGACCGTATTTGTGTGTTAGTACCTTAGTTTTGTAATGATGGTGGAAACTGTGCTAAAGCATACAGGATTCATATGTAACAACAAACTTTAGGAGACATTTACGTTGAGAGAGACCGTATTTGTGTGTTAGTACCTTAGTTTTGTTATATTGGTGGAAACTGTGCTAAAGCATACAGGATTCATATGTAACAACAAACTTTGGGAGACATTTACGTTGAGAGAGACCGTATTTGTGTGTTAGTACCTTAGTTTTGTTATATTGGTGGAAACTGTGCTAAAGCATACAGGATTCATATGTAACAACATACTTTAGGAGACATTTACGAAGAGTACATAATACAATAATCATACTTTAGTTTTATATAATCGCTAGTAGTAACTATTATGTCGATAATTACAAAACTATCATCTGGAATTACATAGGTTACATACACTGAAATTATATTCATTTATACATTTTAACATTGGTTTTTATGTGCATGCAAAAAAAAAAGAAGAAAAAAAAAGGAAGTACATACGCTTTTATAGAGCACATTAAATATTGTGCAGTGGCATACACTCCTCAAAAGCAAATAGTGTGATTATATGTCTATTCTGTTGTTTTTGTAGCCCAAACTTTCATCACTAGAGTTTTATACATTTTTTTTTCATAGTATATAAACATATATATTCATGTACATGCCTTGACAAGTTCTATGTTAAGTGGCTTCCCAGCCTAATCGAATCTACAGAATTCTTTCTAATCTAGTATAACCTAAGAGCAGTAATGCGACGATCTATATATTCGAATTCCCTGTTGTTGGTACGCCTCAACAGATAAATTGTTTTTGATTTTCTGAATAGATTTAGGGAAACGTTATTTTATTTCATGACAGAGGTACTTGGAAACAATAATAGAATTTCAACAATTTTATTTAATGAAGACCAGGTCTTATTGGCTAGGAGAGAGGCTGACTTGACATATAATGTAATAAAGCTTGACAATATTTTAAAAACATACAATATAGAAATGCCTTGTGCTAAGACAAAGTTATTAGCGATGGACGGTAAAATTATAAGAAGATCACAAATAGTTCTTGAGATAAAACTCTAGAGCAAGTGCTTGGTTTTAAATATATTGAGTATAATCTAAGCACCGATGAATTAAATCTTGATCTAGAGAAAAGGATACAAAAGTATAACGGAATAAATAGAAAAATAAGAAATATTTGGAAAAAAACTATATTAAAATAAGATTCCATATTGTATTATCGATCAATACCTATACTTCTGTAAGAAAGTATAACATGGATTTATTTTCAGGTAGGGTGAAAAGCTAATTTGATTTATTTTAGAAAAATGAGGTTTCTCAGATCGGTTTAAAATGTCATCTTATACAAATATAAATAAATTTACGAATCACCAAATTAAAATCTTAAACTATAATGGAGAAAATTCATTTGTATTAAAGAAGACGGTACTACCATGTGAAAAGAATCCCACTTAAAAGGTCTGCGGTAATGTGGACGAGAAGGTACAAAACCCGAGCTTCTTGAATTTGTGCCCGGAAGCCATCTTTTGTCCTTTACCCATTTACAGGTAATTGGAGCGCACTGCCAAAGCAAGGTTTATCTTAACACCCTGTTAGAAAGCGTGACCTGTGTTGACCAAGAAGAGACAATATCAGTCTTGGAACGGGACAGAAATTACGTAATCTATGACGGGAAAAAGAACTACTTATCGATACTGTGGGCAGTGCCTGTTCTGCTTGTGCTTGCACTTAACCCCCTTCCCACCCCAAAAAAGAAGCAAATTGAAAACAAAGATTATCCAGTTAGGGATTATGATATACATGGACAGTATGTTATCTCATGACGTTCTTTTATCATCAGTAAAAGAAAAAGTGTTGTCTAAGCGTACCACTTACATTCATTTTTATGTAATTTCTAATTTAGGCACCCTGGCCATGCAGGTACTTATATGACCAAAGTGTTTATAATGAAACTTGGTAATTAACATACATTAGATCTCCCATTTAGGAGATCAATCATTTTCTACAAATGAGTTACCCATATTCCATGTGTGGATCGAAGAGCTTCGGGTATCTTCGTAAAAGCTGCGTTCATAAGGCACATGAAAGTACTTTACAGTAGTATGTGACCCACAGCGAAATGGTTAACATCTGAGTACTGAAAGTAGATCACGGAACAATGTTACGGTAGGCGAGAGGTTATAAAAACCTGCTTCCACTCATAAGTTCCTGTGTTCATATCTTGCGCTGCTTGCCATTTTATTATATTTGTTAATTTTATGACTGGATATGTAAAAACATAATATTACATTAATCTAACTTTGGCCCATCTATGCACACAAAAACATACTTCCACTAATACTCGTGTTAAATAAACAAAAAATATATATGTAAATAAACTGTTACCTTCTAAAACAAAAATAAACATAAATAATATCGGGTGTATGAACCTCAGCCCATATAACATAGATAAAATAAGTGCCTACAGTAATGTGGACAAGAACTACAAGAGTCCGGGCTTCTTGAAGTCTTGCGCAGAAGCCATCTTTTGTCCTTCGGTCATTTAAGGTAATTGGAGCGCAGCTCTATTTTTACCTCAGCCCACACATTCTCAATAGAGAACACATTCCCACAGAGGGAATAAAATATTATCGAGTAGAACCGTGTATTGGACACCGTTCACTGTAGTATCAAGCAGCCACATCACACCTAAACCGTCCCTTGAAATCCAACCGCAACACGATACAGATACGTGGCCATGATGGGATTGTGATGCCACGTATTTGCATCGTATCGGGTTCCCTTTGGACAATAGACAATCGCCTTTCTTTTACGTATCGTCTCGTATGAGAATATCACCACGGATAGATTAATGAAGGGTGTGTTTGATCGCTTTGTGAAGGATGTATTATGTACCTATATAAAAATTGGGTGTTAAAAATGTTTCAAAACGTTTGTTTTCTTAATAATAAGTCTAGTATTTATGCGCAAAACATGCCTTCGTGTGCAGCATATAGATGTTCGGTAGAATAAACCTTTAAAAAGCATTATAATAACTATCATATTATTAACTGTACTGAACGTCGTGTATGAAATAAGTTTGCCAAATAAATAGCCGCTATGTGTTGATTCAAGATCATTAAGAGAAGGAAAAATACATGTTTGCTACATGCAAGAAGCGAATCTACGCCCCTCACTGGAGGAGTAACCTACGTTTTGTCACAGTGCTACAGCGAACACATACGGAAGGTGGCAAACTTATTTTACATACTGTATCATGTTTTGTGTCGTTAATATGTTAAGTTAATATTGATAATTTGTTGTTTTATTTTATTTTCGTAGCTTCCTTTATTGTAAGGTTGCCTCATGGACAAAGCTTACTAATACAATCTTTAATAAGAACTATATAAATGGTTGAATATTGCAATAAGAAATAATGTAATGAGCAATATACAGCTTAAAAATTCAAGTTATAAATTTAAATATGTGATACTCTTTAAATAAGAATGTCATTGATGAACACTATAAACATGATGCCTTAAAGGATCTATTGAGCCCTTCAACGTAGATGTACTAATTATTGATCTAATATCTATGGCGAGTAAGCCTAGCATTTTGCAGGTGTAAGCGAAAAATTTTGGAATTGTTCCACGGGCACCAATTAGTAACCAGTATCACAGTAATATGGTCGAGTGCATATTTTTCTTTGTAATATGGAACTGTTGGTTCGTAGATGTTCTTTTTCTTGTCGTTGACCTGCTTGACTTGGGCAGGGCTCGTTTCAAATTGTACTGTGGGATCTAATATGTAGCCAGTATGTGAGCCAGGTTTAAAGGCAATTACCTCAATGTGTGCTCCCTTGTTGGCGATTCCGGAGATCTCTTCGTGGTCTAATACCAAACTTTCTGTAGAGAATTAGCGAACATTTATCGGATTTTGTGGTGGCGAATATTCCTTAGTGCTTGACCGTAGGGACCAATGCTGAGAACGTATTGCAAGGGTTTCGATCTCGTTATGGCAGCGCCGACAGCGGCTATGTTGCATGTAATCTTCAGGACTTAAGTTATGTATTTGATTATGATTATTGATCATATGAGTTAGCAATATTAGGATTTGGAACTAGTGACAACTTGTTGCTGTCGCTACTCAACCGTATCGCGGATGGTATACACTGACGAGGAACTTAGATGAATTGACGTTCCATACATGACTCATTTTTTTTTTTGACAACGGATGTACACAGTTTATAAAGGGAGTATTGTTTTAAACCCAAAAATTTTATGCCGAAATTTCACCAGAAACATATATTTTGAGGTGTCCTGAGTTCCGAAAACATTTTTAGAAAAAGGTTCATGTGTGTGTGTCTGTGTGTTTTTGTGGATAGCATAGTTCAAAAACTAAAAGACCTTTAAATACCTAACTTGGTATTTCAGTTTGGCATCTTCAAAGAACACGACACAAATATTTTCAAGAAAATTCCCCCACTCCAAACTACCCTATACATGAAATACATTTTTGAAAATTTTGTTTTTATCAAAAGTGGCTCAAACGATTTTGATTAAAATACCGCATATTAAAGTTATTTACATAAAAAATATAGTTTATATCTAATCTTTTCTGGGAAATAACTTCATTATACTGGATGCATTTTGCTGAATTTTTATAACTAGTGAGACATACTAAACAAAAAATGTAGACCTTGTTAAAACACAAAACTTATGTCATATACATATTTGTTACAGAGTTAGACGTTTTTGAGGTATTCCATTTTATTGTTTTAAATGTTAAACTACGCATTCTCAAATTGAATAAATTTTCGTTTCTTCTCTCTTTTGTTTTTCTGGAAATGCAAAACGAAACAAACTTCAGTTGTTCACATTACGATCGGCTTTTAAAGGATATAACTATCTATTTAACCAGGTATATTCCCTTCTGATTTATCCCTTCTGATTTAACTTTAATGTGTACAACATTACAAAGAAGCACTCGTAGTTTCATTACATATCAACCATGTGGAAGTGAGAAGATGAGAAAATGAAATAAATTAAAAAGCTGTCTAGCTGTACAGAATGGGATAGAGAGAACAAGATTAAATTGGTGAGAGTGTCTCCGCAATTAAGGAAATAACATGAGTAAAATTATTGGATCTGTTAGTTATACATACTTTGCGCGAAGTTTAGAAGATCTGGTAATTCAACAACCACCAATTTAGAAAGCTAAAAAAAATCTGATGTGTTCCATTCACATGTCTTTTTCTGTATCTCTGTAACAAATTATTTTTAAAAAGTTCTTGTTTCTAAATAGAAGCTTCATGATAATCCAGAAAAAATTAGCAGAAATAGTCTTATTAGTTGCTTTCTTGTAAGTAGAAGCGAAATAAGGGAGTACCATAGGTTAAAGTGACAGTCAAAAGCTGGTTGCTATGTGACTGAAGTTCCCTTGTTTGTATGGACAGAAGTTGACATCTTCCTGTATGAGAAAAGTGTAAGTTTTTCAAATCTGAAACCAAAAACAAGGAATATCTCAAAAACGATCAACTCCACGAAAAAAATGTATTTAACGTAAATGGTGTGTTTTGAGAGCTATACATATTATGTGTGGTAAGTTTTTGTCCATCTCTTACTGTTTAGCAGTTATGCAAAATTCCGTAAAATTCATCCAGAATAAAGTAGTCTTCAGAGGCTATTCCCAGAAAATTCAAGATATACATTTTATTTTTCAGGTAAATATCTTTAACATACAATATTTTAATCAAAATCGTTAGCCATTTTTGGGAAAATCTAAGGTTTTGAAAACATTTCCATGTGAAGGGTATTTGGGGGGTTTCTTGAAAATCTTCGCGTCGCTTCCTTGGAAGATACGAAACTGAAATGTCAAGTTTGATATTTTATGGACTTTTCATTTTCGACCTATGCTGCTCACTGACACACACACATACACTCGGACATTTTTCTAATGTTTTTTTTATTCATAAAACATGTATTTCCAGTGAAGTCTCCGTATCGAGTTTTTGGGTGCATTACAATACCCTCTCTATACAATATATACATAGTACGTTTAGAGAAAGTAAAAAGAAAAATTATTTAGATTATCATAATTTCCTAGCACAATTATATAATTCTCGAATACAGCAGCAGTAATGCTGTTTTATTTCGCTACAACCATATAAAATTATGGTTTTAGGCGGAAAAGTAGAAAGTAAAATATGTAGCCCAATTGGTTCAAATTAGGCCTCAAAGACAAAATAATTGATAATTAATCTATTGTTTAACGAAGATTTTAAAATATAATTGAAGACATGAGCATAAAAACTTTGTAATCCTCAAAACCAAAAAAATGCTCTGAAATGCACTTCTTGTTTGGAATAAATATAAACAATTTATGATGGCTAACATAAAAAAAACATTACAAGTAAATAAACAGCACTATTTCTTACGATCATGTGCCCTTGTCGTATGCGTATGAAAATCCTACGTATTTCCCTCCCCTAAAAATTCAAAAGTATATTTCATTTCATTTTCCTATGAGAATTACAAAAATGTTCATGTGCATTGGCGAAGGTAACAATGTTTGTGAAGACGATGTACTGTATGACTTGCCTCATTTTGATTCAGTATTTAAAATGGGCCTTATAGGCCCATAAATTGTCAACTGCAGTTTTTATAAATAATTTCTAATAAGCACTAATTCAATAAATTTTAATTTAGACGTGTTTTGTAATAATTAAATTGCACGTAGCCTGTTCCACTTAGTTCATAACAAACTATTCATGTTATAGATAAAGTTTTCTTCATCGCACAATACAAATAGATGAAAACACTTTTCACAGTTTGAAAAGAATTATTTAAACCTAATTCTAATAAATTATTCTACAGTGTCAAATACAAATGTATTTTTATAAGTACAAAACCTTATTTTCTCAGTTTTAATCATGCCTGTTTTACGCACATGCCCTCAATTGAAGAAATTGTATGTTAAGTTCGGACAGCAGCAACATTTCTGGGAGTTACTTACGAGCTACTATTAAAAGGAAAAATATTTGAATACAGAAAATGAAATGAAAATTTGTAAACTTGCATTAATATATGGAATAAAGATAAGAAAACATTACAAATAAACAGTTAATCCAAACAACAAAAAGTAATACATGAAATTCAATAGAATGAAGTATGGACTAGTATGTAGTAAATGACCAGAAGAAAGAATGAAAATTAAGAAAATAATGTGGTTTAATGGATATAAAGATTGTAAAAGAAAGAGAGAATTTTGGTGGAGCAGAGGAACGAGATTGATTAAAATAGCTCGAATTAATGACTTTAAGGATGTAGAGCTTTTAGAAGGTTACTAAAAATATGGATATCCTGTCATCGGCATTAGATTCTGCGAGAAGACAGACGGAACTAAAAACATCTGATGTGTTCCATTCATATGACTTTCTATACCTCTCTGCAACAAATTATTGTTATTATTATTATTATTATTATTATTATTAAAAAGTTTATACTTCTATTTACTTCATGCTAATCATGAAAAAAATTAGCAAAGTCATGTTACTTTCTTCCTTGTTAGCGGAAGGGAAATAAGGGAGTACTATAGGCTAAACTAATAATCCAAAGCTGGTTGCTATGTAACTGAAGTTTCTTTGTTTGTATGGACAGGAGTTGACAAATTCCTGTATGAGAAAAATATGTTTTTCATAGCCGAAAACCAAAACAAGGAAATTGTCAAAAACGATCAACTCCACGAAAAAATGTGTATAAGATAAATTGTGCTTTTTAAGGTGCACGGCATTTTTCTCGGGTAAGTTTTTCTCCATCTCTTACGGTTTAGGAGTTATGCAAAAATCCATAAAACTTATCCAGAATAAAGTAGTCTTCAGAGCCTATGTCCAGAAAGTTCAAGATATACATTTTATTTGTCATGTAAATATCTTTAATATACGACATTTTAATGAAAATCGTTAGAGCCAAATTTGTGAAAATCAAAATTTTCGAAAAAAACTTCCATGTAAAGGGTAGTTAGGGGTGGTGGATTTTTCTCAAAAGCTTCATGTTGCATCCCTGGAATATACTAAATAATATACTAAACTTAAATACCAAGTTTGGTATTTTACCGACTTTTCGTTTTTGAGTTATCGTGTTCACAGACACACGGACACACACACACACACACGGAATGCTTTTTTTAGATAAAGGGGACCCTGTAATCTCGGTATCGAATTTTTGGGTGGAGTGCAATACCTTCCCTATACACTATGTACATATTGCGTATAGAGAAAGTAAAAAAAAGGATAAGCAAATGAGAAGAAAAATATTTATATTCATGATAGTTCAGAAAAATTCATCATTTCAGGGTAGAATTTTGAATAAAGGCAGGAGAAAACTAATATTTGTGAGATACATAAAGTTATAGACAAAGCCTTTACAGTGACAGCGAGTTTGAGTGGAATTATTCGCGTATTCTGATATCTCACTTGCGAACTTCAGGTTTATTTGTTATCCCAAACCTCTGCTTTGCACTCAGTTCTGCAAAAGAGACAGATGATATGGGAACAAGACTCGTATATCTCCGTAGAACAGAGTGAGAGCAAGTTGAATATTGTTTCAAAGTTTCAAGCAATTACAAACTAACAGATGTTGCGGTTAAGCATAATGAGGGTATCAGCAGACGTAGAAAATTATGTTATAGCTAGAAACAAGCTTGTTGAGCTGGAAATATTGATCATTAATAAACACCAGATTGCATTCGAGAAATAATCTCACAGCTATTACTTCATCTGAGAGATTGCAAAAATCTATGAAACGTAAGTTATAAAACAATGGTTTCTTAACGATACTTTTAGTATATTTTCATTCTGCACAAAAGAAAACATCTGATGTGTTACTATCACATGACTTTCTCTAGCTAATCTTCAAACAATTATCTTACAAAAGATAATTCTTCTTTCAACTCCACGCTAATCGAGATAAGCATTAGCAGAATTTTGTTACATAGTTCCTTATAAGTAGACTGAAACTAAGAAAATGCACTAGGCTAAAGTGATAGTCAAATGTTTTAAAAACTGTCATTGCAAATATCCTCCTTGCTTGGCCAGGTGTAGAACAAAAGAGAACCGAACATTCCCGTCTGTGAAAGTATAAGTACTTCACAACCGAAACAAATAACAAGGAATTCATCTAAAACGGTAAGTTCCATGAAAATAATGAATATGACATAACTTGTGTATTTTAACGATATCTACATTTTTTGTTTAGTAAGCTTATTTCTATCTCTTACGGTTTACTAGTTATTCTAAATTAAGCAAAATTCATCCAGAATAAACATGTCTTTAGAGATTATTCCCAGAAAATTCAAGATATAGATTTTATTTGTGATAGAAATTGCTTTAATTTGGGTTATTTTATCCAAAATCGTTAGAGCCATTTTTGAGAAAAACAAAATTTTCGAAAATTTTTCCAGGTGAAGGGTAGTTAGGGGTGGGGAGATTTTCTTGAAAATCTTCGCGTCGCATCCCTGGAAGATACCAAACTTAAATACCAACACACACACACGGACCTGTTTCTGAAAATGCTCTTTTTTGGAGTCAGGGGGTCCCAAAACATGTATTTCCGGTGAAATCTCGACAACGAATTTTGGGTGGAATATAATATATTTAAAAAAAATAATTATATTGATATTGAGCTTAGTAATTGATTAGCATTATTTTGGCATGCTCTTCCTGTTAGCATTCATTTGTAATTTTATCGGATATTCTTAATAAAGTATACTTTCCTTTGTTTCCTTTGTTGCAGCCTCCTTGTATCCACGAAGCCGATTCCCGTTAAGGGGAGTCGGAAGGGGATTTTCATAATTTTTCCATTTTCATGTTTAACTTCATATAAATATTTAAAAATTTCCGGAAATTTTGGTATGACATTCATACAGGTACGTTAATTGTAAATAATTAAAAAATATTGTTGAAAATAATCCGGTGTATAAGTTTTTTAGAACATTTTGATACACTCACTTAGTAAAACATCAATAACTTTGTAAATATTAGTGTTAAAGAAGAGATATTTTGTTTATTTTGGCCGGAAAGTTTTACTTTAGCTATTCGCCGCATTGGCATTCGGCTCATATTTTCTTTACATGAGAGCTTCGAAATACTGCAAATGTGTGTTTGGAAAATGAGGTTACATTTTTTTAAATGTTATGTTTGAAAGCAATTCCTGAAGAACTACAATTACAAATTACCCTTTATCTCATTAGAATACTTCTGTAACGTAGGATTTTCTAAACTCCGAGTTATTTTAACCAAGATTAGCATGATTCACACACACTTCACAAAGCATGTCATGCTTAACAGTCATGTGGTTTCATGCTGCAGTTGGTTAGGTGTATTATTCCACTATATGTGCAGTTCAATGCTTATGAAAGCCAAAGTACGAATCACCTTATTTTTCTTTTACGATTGAGTTGAGAATGCGATTAATAAGATAATTTTATTATACAGTACAGCCAAAGTAAGAAGCTGTTTTATTCTGGTCTGCATGGCGAGTTCAGGACACCGCATGAAATCATTATTAAAATTATAAAATTGTTTCTTCTGTCAGTTGCAGTAAACATAATTCCAAGCTTCTTTACATTTAGAAACGGAGTTATTAGTTACTGGAAAAGAATAAAATATTCCCACATACTGAGTGAATTTTACATTTATTAAGATAGTGTTCTGTTAATTATTTTTTATCACAGGGACACAAACTGTATAGGTAGAATCAGACTGAAAATTCAATTCCATAGCATTAAGTTAAACATTCGAGTCGGTTGGGAAATTTAATGCTGCACTAGATAGTTGCCCTGGTAGGTGAGAGTTTAGAGTAACCAGATAAAGACCTGCAGATCTGTGGTTCAAATTCCGGCTATGGCATTGAATTTAGCCTTACTCTACCTATCCAATTTTTGATATTACTGTCGGGACTCCGACGCTGTAATTCTCTTTGTTTTCTTTTTCTTATTTTTTCCCTTGTTTTCCATTTTCCCAGCATTTCCTCTGTTTTTCTATGTGACTACCGGTCTGATTTTTGCTTCTAATGCACACACATATACACACATTTACAAACACACTAACATCCATGCCCAAGGCAGGGCTCGAACCCACGATCCCCTCCGCCATGAAGCACCAAAGCGAGGCACTTTAGCGTACGCAGCTATTTGTGTACTGCAAACACTTCTTGTGAAAAATCACTTAATTAATACTAATTGACCTAATAATTGGTTAAACCTCGAATCTCGGGACTTAAAGTACTACTACTTCTAAGTAGTCTTTGGGGAATGTCACCTCAAAATAATATGAGATCACTTTGTGGTTTACCGGAAAACATGCAAGTCAGTTGGGAAATTTAATGATGTGCCGGCAAGTTGCCATGGTAGCTTAGTAATAAGAGCAGACAGCTAGAGACTTGGAGATCCGTAGTTCAAATCCCAGCTCTGGCACTGAACTTTTCAATCTCGCTCTATTTAATTCTATTCTATAGACTAACCAGCTAGGATAAATGTGTGACGACATTCCAACAATCAATTAGGGTTACGGTAAAGAACCTAAGAATTCACAACTTATTTTTAAATTCTTTATTAACACGCGGAAGTATTGAATAATCACACAGTAAAGGAACATTGGTGGTGAAATATGACTACAATCGTGAAAAGAGCGAAAATCGCTTTTTATAGAAAATGCTTGTTGCAAACTTTGGGCATCTATAGAGAATCAACATTCATAATTACCTCTTGCCTCGGGCCTTCCAATCATTTAAGGAGCATAAAATACATCGGTTTACAAGCATTCTACTTTAAAAATCTGATGTGCAACATTCAGTTGACAAACTATCTACTTGATACTAATAAACATATACATTAGTAGAAATGGCCGTACTAGTCAGTTTCTTATAAGTTGGGAAAATAAACGAACAGGCTAGCTTAAAGCGATAATCAGATCCTTTAAATGCTGCCTCTACGTGAAGCAATTGAAATATGTTTTTCTTTGCAAAGGTGAAGCGAAAGAAGTATCCCGGTTGAGAAAAGCTTAAGTAGCTTAAAATTGTAACAAATAACAAAGAATATCCTGGAAACGGTTGATACTACGAACAATTTTTATGACTTAAATTGTGTGTTTTAAGAAAATATGCATTTTTTGTGTACTAAGTTTTCTTCTATCGTCTTCGTCTATCTCAGTTATATCTAAGTCGTTCAGAATGAAAAGATCTTCATTAGCTATGTCACGAAAATTCAAGATATACATTTTATTTCAAATATAAATATATTTAATATACATTATTTTAATTAAAATCATTAGAACCATTTTTGCGAAAAACAACATTTTCAAAATGTTTTACAAATAAAGAGTAGTTTGGGGAAATTTTACCAAAAAGCTTCGTATCGCATCCTTGGAAGATACTGAACTTAATTACCAAGTTTAGCATTTTGTTTTTGAGTTATGCTGTCCAAATGCACACACAGACTCACACACGCTGAACTTTTTATAAAAATGCTTTTTATTGGGGGTACTTACAACATGTATTTCCGTTAAAATGTATAAGTGAATCCAATACCATCCCTACTTACAATGTACATTGTACATACGTATTAGAGAAAGTAAAAACGTTTTTATAAAAACTATGCTTTAATACTTGGATATGTTTCAAGCGTTTGTTTAAATACATTAAATTAAATTTTCCAAGAATATGCTATTGTTGTACTAGTAATGCCAGTTGCAACTTTTCAAAAGAATTGTTAAGAAAACTGAATAATTGTAGAGATAGAAATTTATAAATCTTTAAAATATTATAAATCAGTATGCAAGGTTATTAAAATATCGATTTGTATAGTTTTTGTGAGAAGCTTATAGCTTTATTTAGAATTGTCAACTAATTTTTCAAATTTCAGAAAAGGGAATAGTTTGTGTGTACCATATATTTACACAATTAAGTAATTTATATATTGCAAAGTATTTATTTGATTCATTTAGTAATTTAGACATAGTGAACATTTTAGAAGCATTTGAGCAAAAAATATAGAAATTTGAAATTTCACACTCAGTGTCCTTAAATTGAAGTTAACCGTGGTTTTCCCTCCTTTGACTCCACATCAGGATGTTCATTCTAACATTTCACGTTTATTTCTCACCCAACTGAAAACAAAAAGGAAAGGGATTAAGTGTATCCAGCAATATTGAGCAAGCAATTTACTTAGTGCTGAAAGTGGCGTGAGGCACTTGAGAAACAATTGCTGGTGAAGATATTCCCTTAAGCTATAAGTTATTGGGGTTCTCTTTATATACGTTTGTATTATACATTCATTTCCATACTTATAATTCAGATTTAGTGGAGCAAAAATAATGATTTAAAGTAAAGATAAAGTTTTCAGTTTTTCAGCTGTTGAGAAACAGCATGCTACTTTTGCTTTGCATACTATTTGTGTAATTTAATAATAAAAGAAAAAAAAGAATTGGTTTTCGGAAGTGCTACTTTAACACCCTGAAATATTCAGAGAAAACTGATAAACGGCTAAAGCTAAAGTTCAAAACACCAGCCTCTACATTTTTTCTGAAGTAAATATTTCTCTCTCTCATTCTCTTTCTTTCTTTTTCTCTCTAATATGCTTTTTCTGTTTCACAAAAGCATATAACGTACATTCTAAGTAAAGATGTATTGCAGGCTATTGATAGAAACAATATATACAATTTATTGATTTCATTATCTCATGCACACAGTATTTTAATCAAGCTCCTTGGGCTGTTTCTGAGAAAATAAGTAAGGTATATGAATCAAATAAAGCCAAGTAGACCAATAAGACCAACTAATGGTTTCTGAAAAACTCCTACAAAATATCGGTAGGTGGTAGCATGTCCTTCATCGGAATGTTGGTTGACCCTTGGAACATCACAACTCCATGGCACGACAGCTTACGGGGAACCTTGGCCTACCGCCCGGCCGCTGCGTCCCCAATCTCGGAGGTGAAACGTGGTTAACGCCTCGAGCCCCCCGACCGGTTAATGCGGTTCTCATGACATGGAGCCGCTACTTCTCCATCAATTGGCCCCCCAGGGACCTTACGAGGCTGAGTGCACTCCGGGCCAGGTGTCCCAACGGGGGAAAAGTCCCCACGCCGGTACTGGGGATCGAACCCAGGTCTCCCGTTTGGTAAACCTTGGAATACACCAGTCATTATTTCTTTCTCAGTATGTGCGAAAACAGAGAAAAAGCAAATTATGCGTATGGACCTGATTTAGCTTACATTAACAATTAAGTCGCCCTCCGTGGTGTAATGGCTACCAGGCTGACTTCATATACTCAAGGTCGAGGGTTCAAACCCGGCGGAAGACGATGAATTTTTATTTTTAAAAATTCTTCGCATGACTTCCTTCGGAAGGGAAGTGAATCCGTGGGTCCCGTGTCGTAGATTTACGGCACGTAAAAGAACCTCAAGCTAAATTAAGTGGTCTTTCACGCCCAGTATAGAATGGGACGGTGTGAACCACAGCAGTTAAAGAACATCCATAAATAACACGCCATTTCATTTTTTTTACTAACAATTGCCTAGGACACTGCCTTTTATAGCGTCATGCATTCTTTACTAAACTATGTTATTGTATTATGTATTAAGTTGCATATAATGTACTTTTATGATATATAAACAGTTTCATGATGGTATCATATATCTGGTTTTTATTGTTAAAAATTCTGGAAAGCGCAAGAGTAGACCTACAAGGCAAAGGTATTTGTGAAGAGGACAAAACCGTAAATGTGATAATGTGTAAAAATATGATGTGTTCCATTCACATGACTTTCTCTACAACTCTGCAATAAATGATTGTTAAAAAGCTTATGCTTCTATTTACTTCCTGTTAATCGAGAAAGAATTAGCAGAAATAGTCTTATTACTTGCTTCCTTGTAAGTAGAAGCGAAATAAGGGAGTACCATAGGTTAAAGTAATAGTCCAAACGCTAGTTGCTATGTGACTGAAATTCCTTTGTTTGTATGGACGTGAGTTCACAAGTCCTGTATGAGAAAAATGTTTTTGTAGCTGAAACCAAAAACAAGGAATATCTCAAAAACAATCAACTCCACGAAAAATGTGTATATAACATAAATTGTATGTTTTAAATAGCTCTACATTTGTTGTGTGGTAAGTTTTTGTCCATCTCTTACGGTTTAGCAGTTATGCAAAATTCCGTAAAATTGACCCAAAATAAATTAGTCTTCTGAGGGTATTCCCAGAAAATTCAAAATATAAATATCTTTAATATACAATATTTTAATCAAAATCGTTAGGGCCATTTTTTTACAAAATCAAAATTTTCTAAAAATATTCCATGTAAAAGGTAGTTTGGCGTGGGAGGATTTTTTTTCAAAATCTTCGTGTGGCCTCCCTGGAAGATACTTGACTTAAATACCAAGTTTGGTATTTTACCGACTTTTCGTTTTTGAGTTATCGTGTACACGGACACACGGTCACACACACACACACACACACACACACACACACACACGGATCTTTTTCTGAAAATACTTTTTTTTGGATACAGGCGACCCTAAAACATATATTTCCGGTGAAATCTCGGTATCGAATTTTTTGGTGGAGTGCAATACCTTCTCTATACACTATGTACATAGTGCGTATAGAGAAAGTAAAAATTGTCACAGATATATTTATAAACTTTGAATGGTATAAAACAAGATAGGATTAGTTATTCATTTTCAGGCTCGGACTGTGACCGGCTTAAGCTAAAATTTACTGTAATTTTATTTTTGCATCTGAATAAGTAAGTTTGGCAATCTGAGTTTTCACATCTCATTAGTTATGTTTAATAAGATATATTTTTGTTCAGGATATTATTTATCTAAATGAATACCAATGTCTTGTACCTAGTAAAATAATTTGAAAGGGGCATATTTAGAACCCTAAGTCTTAATTTGTCCCGTTTGGAAAACCCAAATTTAAGGTCACGTTCCTTGATTTGTTCAATAAACTTTACACTTACCTTTTCCCAGGGCTCAATATTTAAATTGGTAAAATGTTTAAAAATATGGAACGATCGATGTGAATTAACATGGAATCAAACCTTCGCATGACTTTATATCGTTCACTTACCTTAGAATATACAAAGTATGGTATCTGGAGAGCGAAATTCTTGAAAGTCGTTGTGTTGCTATCCTGAAGAATGTTAAGTTTATTGCAATGCTTCTGTTTGTAGCTTAACATACTTTAACGTGTAGATCACATGGGATGGTGATTTAAATAGATGAAATTATGCTCAAGGGGAACTGAGCTCATGGACCTTAAAATTATAAGATGATTTACACTTTTTGGATTAATTAATATTGTTAAACTATATAGCTCGTTTATTTCATACTGGACTAGCTTCAAATGGTACATATATCTATTCAAATCATTTTTTTCAACAATATTTTTTTCCAACATTATTCTTCTCCTCATCAGGAAAACCCCTGGAAAAATATGTTATCCGGGTAACACACCATTGCCGAGACTAAATTAGAATATGAGGCAGACGTTCCGCAGATGTCTTTTAAATGCTTTAATTTTATTATCATATATTCAGAACACAAACCATATATGTGGTACACAGAACATTGGATAAAGTTATATGGCTTGTTCTATCCAGAAAAAGTTTGGTTGTTCTTATTTTTCGAACTATGAATGTATTTAGTGAATTTATGATTACATTAACAGACTATATCAAACCTTATAAAGGCATTAATTTTCATTCTTAGTGAATAGCTTTTCGATGTGGTAATTAATGTGCTGACCAATGGTGCAAAGAGGCCCTTCATATCTTATCGCTCCCAATTTTTTTTTTTTAATTTTAGCTTAGAGTACTAGTACAAAAAATTGTTGTGTAGGACTTTTAATTAGTTTAAGACGAAAACGTTTTTGATCATATGTTTTTAGACTGTTAAACGTTTTTAATTTTGGGTATTGGGAACTATATTTATTTCAGCTGAACCATTTCATATCTTTAACTAATGCGCAAGAATTGTTAAGCAATTAATACGAATCTCTTTTGAAGATTTCAAGGTAATAAGGTATAAAATGTTCTCTAAGAAACATTTTGAAAAGTAAAATCCATTAAAACACAAATTGTAGTAGTCATTTATGATTTTGACTTTTTTATATTCCGAATCCAATTGTGTAAATAAAAATAGAATTTATAAATCATGATAATATTTTTAGATTAAGCGTTTTATTTTTTGTGAAAGTTCAAATTTTTTCGTTTGAAAATATTTATTGAAATAATTGCTCCCAAATGGTCATATATTTTACCACAAATCATCAATGCATTGCTTCAGATATGAAAATTGGAATGAGTTCACACAAGGTGTGTGTTTTTTTAAGAATGAAAATGTTCTCCACTAAAGGTGGGGAGAAATAACATGAAAATCTTCGTTTTGCACTTCTGAAAGATGCTATACTTGAATGATAAGTTGGAAAATTTATTATAAATATATCTTTTGTTGTTTAGCTGATATCAAAACATGTGGTTATTATCAAATAAGATACATTGGTATGGAATACAATACTTCCATAATCTATCAATAAGAGAAAGCAAAATATTCCTTTGTGTACTAATACGAATGTATTATTGCATAATCAATTTACAAGAACATAATGCATCTTCTGCTGACCTCAGATACGCGGTAGAAAATGTGTAAGCTGTTCAGTGTGCAGAAGTACTGCAGCTCAATAAATATATGATGAAAACCTTTGGTTGTGTTCATCACGGTTGTATTCATATAAGAAATTTCTCTCTTTTATGAATTACCGTATAGAAAACTTCGTATGTAGAATATTGGATTACGGCAATGTCTACATTAATGAAAACATTACCTTTCGATATTCTGAATGGGTCATAGAAATGCTTATATTGTGTCGGAGATAATGAAGCAACATTGATAAAAATCTATTAATATGATCATTTTTTAAATATTTATTTTAAATATATATATATATATATATTAATTAAATTTAAAATCTAATTGAAATGTTCCTATAAAGTATGTACATATTGCCCAGCTCTTTAGGTGATCCTTACTTTGTTGGAATTGCCCTTATCACGAAGATATAAATGTAAGGTAGCTTTAGCCTTTGTGTACCTTGGACCCTTTTGAGTATACTTTCATCAACTTGATTTATCTTCTACTATAAACAATCCAAATACACACAAAATGAAACCAGATATACAGCTGAAGTGTAGTCTGCTTTTTGTGGGTATTTTGAACCATTTAATTTATTGGTGAAAGAGAAAACGTCAAGTTTTTTAAACATTTTATTGTAAGTGTAAGTTTTTAAACTTCGTGTATTATCAAAGGAGTAATTTTAAACCTACAATTCTCCTGTATATATATATATATATATATATATATATATATAAATAACTGAATATGTCTAGAAACATAACCTTTATAAAATGCTGTATAGAAAAGGTATTGCACTCGACCAAAACTTTCGATACCAAGATTTCACCGGAAATATATGTTTTAGGGTCCCCAATATCCAAAAAAAGTATTTTCAGCAAAAGGTCCGTGTGTGTGTCCGTGTGTCAGTGTGTCTGTATCCGTGAACAAGATAACTCAAAAACGAAGAGTCGGTAAACTTGGAATTTAAGCTTAGTATCTTCCAGGGATGTCACAGGAAAATTTTGAGAAAAATCCCCCCCAAACTACCCTTTATATGGAACTTTTTTCTAAAATTTTGATTTTATAAAAAATGGCTCTAACAACTTTGATTAAAAAAGCGTATATTAAAGATTTTTATCTGACAAATAAAACGTATATTTTGAATTTTCTGACAATAGCCTCTGAAAACTACTTTTTTCTGTGCCAATTTTACGGAGTTTTGCATAACTGCTAAACCGAAAGAAATGGACAAAAAGTTACTACACAGCAAATGTAGAGCAGTTTAAAACACACGATATATGTTACATATATTTTTTTCGTGCAGTTGATTGTTTTTGAGATATTCCTTGTTTTTGATTTCAGCTATGCAAAATTTATACTTTTCTTATACAGTAATTTGTCAAATCCGGGCCATACAAACAAAGGAACTTCAGTCACATAGCAACCGGTTTTTGACTATCATTTTAACCTATGGTGCTCCCTTATTTCGCTTCTACTTTTAAGGATGCAAGTAATAATGCTATTATCTGCTAGTTTTTTGTTTTTTTTCGATTAGCATGAAGTAAATAGAAGCATAAGTTTTTTAACAATAATTTTTGCAGAGATGTAGAGAAAGTCATGTGAATGGAACACATCAGATTTTAAAGAAGAAATGAAATTTAAGCCTTCTGTGCTGTAAACATATCCTGTTGGGTACACACCAGGAGAACTTTACAAAAGAAAGTAAAATTTGGGAATGGTGTACCTAGTGGAAGAGGAAAGGATAGATCCAGAAACTTTTGGATGCAGGAAATGAGCACATGGTAGAGGGGAAGGAGGACGTGGAGGAGGCGGAGCAGTAGGAGGAGGAGAAATGTAATAATAGGGATAAATGGAGAAAAACATTTCAGGAATCAGAATCGGTGTAAACATTTTAAATCTATATATAAATAAATTAATATGTATGTAAATACATTGCTTTGAGCGTTCGCTAATTGCTTCTTCGTAACAGTCAGCACACCAATGCGCCAAACATTGGTAATTATTCCATAATTTGAACTATAATAATACCTTTAGAGGTTGTTATTATTAATCACAATAATTTCATTTATAATTCGAAGTTAAATGATTAGTGTAAATAATATGTTGGTAGTACTGATAGGTTTCCAAAACGTATTCTTGACACGTTTGCGATTCACAGCCACAATTTCCCACTAGAGTAATAAATTCAGTTTATTACGCAGCGTTTGTATTTGCGACTCTACTGCAGCATGCTTTCTGTGAATGTTAATGAACAGCAGAAATGTATGGCGGAGTTCATGCCCTTATGTTGAGCTGCCTCATTGTTTCTACCGCCACTGTGACAGTGTGAGCGTGACTCCGTATTTCTTACAACACAGTGTATGCTCTCTCGTGGTGGTAACATGGTTTCCATTATGTTCCATGTTTTAGAAAGCACGCACGATCCTGCCAAGCAAGATGGGTTAGGAGTCCCAGTCTCGCTTTCGGGATGTACCGGGTTTGATTCCCATTGGCTTGAGCAACTTGACTCTGGAGTTTATAGTGGATTTCCAAGTTTGATAAACAAATGTTTGGGTGCACAGTATCCAACATAACTTTCCGTATTCCTCGCAACGAGCGAAGTCTCTCCGCTTATAGTAGACCTTGGGTTTGGTACCTTCCTGCGGTTACTCTGTACTTAGGGTTTTTCATTTTTAATAAAAATGTAAATGTAAATGGCGTGTTATTTATGGATGCTCTTTAACTACACTGGTTCTCAGCGTTCCATTCTAAATTGGGCGTGAAAGACCGCTTAATTTTGCTCAGAGGCCTCTCTATCAGGCTTGGGGTTCTTTTACGCGCCGTAAATCTACGACACGGGACCAACGGCTTTACTTCCCTTCCGAAGGAAGCCATGCTAAGGATTTTTTACATCCGAAAAAATCCATCGTCCTCCGTCGGGTTTGAACCCGTGACCTTGGGTATATGAAGTCAACATGGTAACCACTACACCACGGAGGGTATTTTCATTGTTAATCTTGGGTTAGGCGAATTCTTGAGAAGTTCCCCTTCTATCATAGTTTCCTGTACCCCTTTATCTATTTCAGGATTGTAAGCCCAGTCGACGGTGCTGGTGTGTTCTGCAGGACAGCGTATTTCTCCATGGCGCATGGTGAGACTGTTGGGTCACCTTGTCTATTCCCAGAACATCCAGGTTTCCGAAAGGAAGTCATTGCCACCCAGCGTTAGGATTATAGTCATGTTTGAATCTTTAGGGCCCCAGTCTCTTCCAACACATCGTCGTCCGAATCTGGTTGCCCTTCAGATCTCTCCCTTTCCTATCGAGGGTTGCGTTGGAAGCACAAAAGTCCACTAAATCCTTTGTGCCATACTATACTACAGTTATTGGAAGCCTCTTCTTTTGCACCTAGTTTTTACAAAGCTTCCGTACTATGTTGCAGGGATTCGAATAATGGACAGTGATGTATGGCGTATGCGTTGGATGTGTTTTGAGAAATGAACTGTTTGTTTCCCAAAATGTAAGTTTCTTGCTGAATCTGTTTCTGAGAAGCAACCGTGTTTTGGCCCCTGCCCTGAAGTCCTTCTTCTCCGTTTTTAATTCTTTCTGTATTTGCTAGAAATATCATCCTACGTTTTAGAATACAGGATAATTGTGTTAAAAGTAATTTAAGGTGTCCAAGTGTAATACCGGATTTCCTCAATTCTTTCATCAAACTTGGTTTCAACTCTTCCATAACGAATGATGAAATCCCACTCCGGACTTCATTGTACTCTCTGGTTTTGCCTTCGATTCGGATAATTCTAACATTTATAACTCAAATTCGTAATTAATTCGAATTTTTTCCTGGTTATTTTAATTTTTCACTAAAGCAACGTAAAAAATCATCACATGATATTTATTTTCCTTAATTTGAAGTTTTTGTTCAGAAATGTCAGTCGAAATTAATTTACACGTAGAAATTTAGTATAATAGTTTCATCTATATGTTTCTGAAAAAGAGGTCATCCTATCGGGATGACTTAGCTGCACGCCTTCATCCTCTATACCTGCTCTTACATCTCCTTGTTTAAAATAAGTGCGTCTTTAACTCTCATTTGAGCTTTCTACTGTTGCAAATCAATGGCAATATGTCTCATAGCAAATCGCGTGTCCAGTAAAAGATTTTAAATTTTGCGGAAAAAGCCGCCACCTTTCGATAAGTTAAAAAATGATTGAAGCAAAAAATTGAAATCGTGAAAGTATATGGGATACCTCCTAACACATTATCAACATATCTGAAGAATAAGGACAACATTTTAATCATGCTTCGAGTGAAAATGGAAAGAGTCGAAAAATAGTGAGACAGTCGGAAAATCCTGATGTCGACAAGGACCTGTTAAGGTGGTTTAAGCAAGTACGAAACAAAAACATTCCTTTAAATGGTCCCCTTCGCCGCTTGAAAACAGAAGCATATTTTGCAAGTTAAGACATACATTTTGTAATTCGAAATTTTGGTTATTTCGAATTGCTTTCTTCTCCTTCAGCTTCGCATTAGCCAAGTTCTGCTGCATTATGCACCACTTCATTGCCGAAGAAACATTCATTGTGTTCATTTGCACTATCATCAGGCACTTGTGTTATTTGTTTACAAAATTCGATTGGTTGGAAAAAGCTAATCAGGTCTTTGGCGGTAGAACGGTATAACATTGGCATTGAAAAAGAGGTGTCACGTGACAATAAATACCTTGTCAGCGACAACAATTAAGCTGGGAAATATAGTTTTGTGCTATAACTTTGTAAATAAAGTCGTGTGGTATCTTTCGTGTTTGTTTAGTTATAGCAAATCGTTGTTTACTTTCTGGATTCGTATATACATTACATTTTACTGCGTATTTAAAGACGTATGTGATAGCGTACTCGGAACTACCTACAACAGCAACAGGTGACAGTAATCTTATTCGTCTTTGATGTATTTACGCACCCTTGGTCAGACGAAGGGTTATGTTGCTATTCTGCTTACCTGTTCCCACTACCAATGGACGTCTATGTACCCTCAGTCGTGTATTTGTTGCCAGAGAACAAACACTGAGGCTCTCCGAGCCCCTCAAACTGACCACATTACCCCTTCCATTTCTACTGCATGTGCAACAAGTTCTTGGCAGAAGTTTGTCGCAGAGGAATGTTTTTCTGAGGAAAGTTTTATTATATCTTGCAACAAGGATGACATCATTGCTTACGTAGCAGGAATCTATTGGCAGAGAGGAAGACATACCTCTTATGAGCTGACACAGTGCGACGGCTGTCAGGGATCGTTATGGATCTCCCCGACCTTAAGAGATGCATCTGTGAAGTTCTACGAAAAACTGCGTAAGATAATTTTTCATAATAAAACACCGTGAATTCTTAAGAAAACAAATTGTTTTTCACAATCGGTATAATTTGATTACCAACTAACTTTTTTTTTCTTGGTAGTGTTCAACGCCCGCACCGCAAGCGGTTTGCCAATTAACATGATTTTAAAGTGAATTAGTTTTTTAAAAATGAAATTATATTTTAAGTAATTAAATTAATAGAACTAATAACTTAATTATAATTCCCCTTTTAATAAAAATTACGTGTGCACTTTTTTGGCACATACATATTAGAGATAGTAAAAAATTTAAACCTGTTTTTTCACAACCGTTTTTGGAATACTTTTCCAATCTCAATTCTAATTTGTTTCAAGATTTTATACTGTCTTTAAAAGGTATATTAAATAAAATAGTCTTATAGTTTTTAGTAAAAAATTGCCCAAATTTAAGATAAAAACTATTAAGTGTTGAAAAATAGGAATTTTAGGGATTACGAAAAATACTTTGTTTCTAGCATAATTATGATTAATATAAACTGTAATTTGTAAGATCACTTACTATAAAGTTATGTGAAAACAATTTGAATTTATCATATGAATTAATTTTATTAGAACAATAAGTTAGAAATAAAGGTTGTTATTATTATTATTATTATTATTATTAATTTTTTTTTTTTAAGGAAACGTGCAGCCTAGAATTTTGAAACATGACAAAAATGTAAGCAATATTGTGTTAATAACTGGTATAAATTTCAATATGGTAGCTTACATACCTCGGATTTTCTTAATTTCACAAATGTATATCCTTAAGATTTAAACATTATCACCTTGAAGGATTTATGGATAAACCCTAATGTATGAAGATGACAATAACTTAATTGCCTACGGTGAATATACTAAGATCACTGACAGTTTTAATGTGCAAATTCACTGAAGCTATATAAGTAGTTTGAAATTTCAAATAAATGTCATGATAAAAACTAATTATTTTTATTTTCTCTGCACATGCTATGCATATATATATATATACAGAGAGGTTAGGTATTTTACCTCAAACGAATTCATTGGAACTACATAATTAAAGTCCTCTAATCCCCCCCCCCCAAAAGATCCATGTATATGCATACATATGTGCGTGTCTGTGGACCGTATAGTTAACAAACGAAAAGACCGTTAAACTCAAAATTGGTATTTCAGTTTAGTATCTTCTATTATACATACGATTTTTAAGAAAATCCCCCCACCCCAAACTACCTTTTACATGGATAAATTTTCGAAAATGTTGTTTTCTCAAAAATTGTTGTAATAATTTTGATTAAAATACCGTATATTAACCCTTTCCAGCTAAGTGGTGCCATATTGAATCATTGTATATATTTATTGTTCGAGATGGATAAATGTTAACGTTTAATAAATCTCTACCTTCACTGTGTACAATCCGGTATTTTCTTTAAATTTATTGATATTAACACGGAGAACAAGAAATACTGAAAATAAAATCTCTTCAAACATAACCTATTTTTTTTAACAAATACAGAACTTTATTACGCTACATGCTACCGAGGTCAAGTCAAAACTTACATAAGCCAATCAGCATTTATTTTCCATGGGCCCATCCCTTCCTTTATCACAGTAGTATTGAAGAGAGGTTTCCAACCTAGGTTAATCTGTGACATTGAAATCTTGATCACTAATGTTCTTATTCACTACCATTGTCAGAAGTTTAGACAACTGAGCTACCAATAAGAGATCAGGTAAGACCAATCTTTTAAGACAAATATGCTTCCTATCGCGCCAATTTTCATAAAGCAATTTCAATTGAAAATAAATTGTGCTGAAAGGCTTAAACATCTCAAATAAAATATATATTTAATGGGAATGCCTCTAAAGACCTCTTCATTCTGGTTGAATTTTGCATAGTTGGTAAACCGTAAGAGATAGACAAAATATTTATTACCAAAACATGTAGATCTCGTTAACTCACAAATTATGATATAAACAATTTTGTTGTTAAGTTGCCCGTTTTGCATTAGCTATTGCTTTTATGGATTTCAATTTTAAACTAAGCTACTTTTCTCAAATGGGAAGTCACCTTTGTCACGTCTCTCTCTTATTTTTACTGTAGCCATGCATAGCGAATCAAACATCAATTGTTCATATAGTAACCAGATTTAAAAGATTTGACTCTCACTTTAGCTTAGTATTTCATAAATTTCCTTCTGCTTAGAAGGAGAAAAGTAATGCGACAATTTTTGCTAATATTTAGCACAACATTGATAAAAGAATACCTTTTTGTAACTTCGTTTGCAGAACAGGTAGAGAAAGTCATGTGAATAGAACATCTTCAGATTTTTATAGTTAAAATACTCTTTGTTAGTAGACGTCCTAGTTAAAATATTAAATGTAAAAATTGTCCCCAAGGTTGTAGTTTTACAGTAAATCAAAAGCCCAAGTTTAATGTTCTTCTTCTATACGTGTTGGGCCTTTCTAGACTGATCCAGACTCCAAAGTCTTGTTGAGTGCATTTTTTGGGGGTCTACTTGAGTTTGTATGACCTTGGAGTTTGCAATGTATGTTGCTTTGGATGTTCTGTTCTCTGTCAGTGTTTCTAAGTTTTGTTTCTTACTGCTTCTATATTATTTTAGGGTTTCATTTAAATTTACTGTTAATTTTTGTATAGCTTAACGTCTTTAACCTTGTTGGTCATATTGGAGAATAAATGAAGTCGTTGAAATGATGCTCAAATTATCTCGGGGTCCATGCAGCTTAAAGTTACTTGATATCTGTCTACTCAGTGGAAGGGAAATACCCGAAAAAATCTTATCAGGTAACCTCTTGAATATGAACCCACAATTTCTTCTATTAATGTTTGCCTTATTTCATTGTTTTTATTCACTCTTGTGTACCCTACTAAAATTCTGAGAAATTTCATACATGTTGCCTGTAATCTTTTATTTTGTGCATTCATTTTCAATGTTTCTTATCCATAATCTGTTGTGACAATGGCCATTGCTTTATACAGCTGTATTACTCAGTCTTCCGTAGCTTTATTTTTCATGTTCTCCTTATGGTTTATGTTACTTTATTAAATTTCTTTAGTTTTCTGTTAACTATTTCATACTCATATTTTATTTCGCATCTCAGAAAATTAAATGCTGACACTTGTTCAAAACTTTTTCAATAATACTCGTATTATAGAGTCGACCCGATTAAGTAGCTTTAAATTCCTCGAATTATATCTTTCTCTTGCACTTAGTCTACATAGTAGAGAGGGTATTGTATTCCACCCAAAAATCTGATGTCGAAATTTCAGTGTGTTCGAAATAAAACATTTTTAAAGAAAGGTCTGTGTATCGTGTATGTCTGTCTGTGTCTGTGTATATGTCTGAGAGCAGAGCTCAAAAATGAAAGGTTGCGACACGAAGATTTGCAAAAATATCTTACCCCCGACCACAAATTACCCTTTGTCCTCTTAAATGGTTAAAATGCCCTATATTAAAGTTAGTTACATTACAAACGAAATGCATATTTTGAATTTTCTGGGAATAGACTTTGAAGATATCTTTATTCTGGATGAATTTTGCCCAACAAGGCATCACGATTAAACCGTAAGAGATAGACAAAAACTTACTACAGAAAAAATGTATTGTCCGATAAAACACATAAATTATGTCATATACGCTTTTTTGTAGTGTTCATAGTTTTCGAGATATTCCTTGTGCTAATGTTTATCTCTATTAGTATGATACAAATAAAGGAATAACATTTTGTAAAAATAGTCTGTATGTGGAACAGCTAGATAAAGTTATTTGAATGAAGCACATCAGATATTTTCTCATTTAAAAGTACCATATTTTATGTTTTTGATATTACCTTTAATTTGTATATTTTTTAGGTTAATTTTCACTATTAGTATGTGCTCATCTGCAAAAATATTTGTGTTTAGTATTATTTTCCCCAGATTAACTGCTCCCACCAAATCAATATTTTATGATATCAAAACATCAGAAGTTAGGTAAAAGTTTCCTTTGACTACAGATCGGATTTCAGGCTTTTTTCCTAAAAAAATTAGTTTGCATTTTCTCTTCAAACCCCTTAAAAACAGCTTTGGGAAACAGCATTCTTACCACCTATTTCAATCCAGTTAATTTCCACACACCAAACCTAACCTCACGTAACCTAACTTCGAGAAAATCTCGAAACCTGTCTTTCGCATTCACCTCATATTCGTTTCTCAAGAATCACTTAGGAAATACAAGATCCATCAATTTTAGTTTAAAATATTTCGCTATTACAACATATCATCTGCTTTTCATATTCACACGTGAACAAACAAAAGTATCTGTTTATATATATTGTTGTTAAATAAATAACTGGACAATTTACTCCGCAGAAAACTGAATATACAGAAAATGTCACAGTTCACCATCACTTTCACATTTGTACATCATGGCCAATACTGTTTCTTCTCCAATTCAAAGCTGTTAACCAGCTCAAAATGTAGAATGACCTATTACAAAATCAAATCATCAAATATAATTGGCCACAACATCGTCTCCTGCCATTTGGCAGAACAATTAACCAATGCAAGCGTACCTGAATAATTGGCAGCGTGAGTTACCTAGTAAGACACGAAGATGTGATAAGTTCTAGAAATTAATAAACACTTTAATTAACTGCCCTCAGGAACCAAGCACTTCCAAGACATACTCCAAATAAAACTATGACTCAAAATTAGGCATCAGTACATCTTATACTTGGAAAAAATCATAAATCCTTTCTGAGGTTAAAGTAGACTTTTACCAAAAATAAATATAATAATACGATATTTACATTTAAGGTAAATAATTTTAAGTATTTTTTCTCAGACATGATTAGACTCCCAACTTATTTCTAAAATAAAGCTTGCTGAATATACTTTAAAATTATATATAATGCTTACTTTATTTTTAATTTCCTTCACAAAAAGCTGCGTTCAAAGATGGGAGTCTGCAACGTGGATTCAAATCAATAATGAATCGGTAATTGGTCAATTAATTGGCTGCTCACTAATAATTAACAACCCTTGTTCAAAGTTGAATGCTGCAATCACCGTGAGCAATACTAATTTTAAGTTAAAATTCCGGTCTCTCTTTTTGTAGTTTGTTGCTCATATTCTGTATTGTATACTACTGACGTAATGTGTGTTATTGATGCAACTATAAATAACAATTTGTGTTCATTTCAATTGAATGTGTATTTGATATGAATAAAAAATCTAACGTGTTCCCCTCAAATTACTTTCTGTGCTGTTCCATAAACTTTCCTGGCAAAAGATTTTTCTTTTATCTACATATGGCTAATCGATCAACATTAGCAGAAATTATCTTATTATTTGCTTCCTTGTAATTAGAAGCGAAATAAGGGAATACACTAAGCTAAAGTGATAGTCAAATCTTTTAATAGCTGCCCCAATGTGGAACAACTGAAATTCCTTTCTTTTGCACTCCCGCGAGTAAAACAAAAGAGATGAAATGAAATTTGATTTCACGCTTGAGAAAAGTTAAGAATTGTAGCCAATCACAAGGAATATCTCGGAAACATCTAACTCTACAAAAGAGATATATATAACATGAAGTGTCTTTTAATGAGTTCTATGTTTTTGTATAGTAAGATTTTGTCTATTTCCTGCGATTTACTAGTTAGTAAAAGCCTTTCAGAATGAACAGGTCTTCAGAGGCTTTTTCCAGAAATTTCCACATATACATTTGATTTTTTATGAAACAATCTTAAACATATGAAATTTTAATCAAAATCGTTAGAGCCATTTTGAGAAAATCAAAATTTGGAACAATGTTTCATGTAAAGTGTAGTCGGGATGAGGAGATATTTTTTGAAAAGCTTCGTGTTACATCTATGGAAGATAATGAACTTAGATTCTAAGTTTGGTATTTAATCGGCCTATCGGCTTTGAGCAATGCTGCCCTAAGACACAGACACACACTCTCACACAAATACACACAAGTTTCTAAAAATACGTTTTTTTTTGTATTCAGGGATTCAAATCATGTACTTGTGTTAAAATGTCACTATATAATCTTTAGGTGGAATATACCTTCTCTTTCTAATTTTACATTGTATATTCGTGTTATGTCAAATAGGTTCATTTAAGTCGTTTAAATGGAACTTTTATACCCTTTTTTATTCCTAAAACAAAAAAACTGCTGGGAATTATTACACTTTATTTGTTATTATAACACTATTATAATTAAAATAAGAACGGAAGCTTTCCTGGCGACGTGTTAATTCAAAATCTTCTCGGGCTTCTAGCCAGGTAAAAACTTGGCTTGACACCTAGAAGTCAAGCCAAGTTTTTACCTGGCTAGAAACCCGAGAAAATTTTGAACTATTATAATTTTTAAAAATATTAATATATTACGTTAATATCAGATGTTATATTGTTGACAGATTGAATTGATCACAAGAATCTACAGGGATGTGAAATATTACAGAAATGTTTCAAAATATACATTTAAGTTTAGTAATATCAATGACCCTTTCAAACATTAAATTCTTTCTATTCAAAAAAAAAAAAAAAAAAGAAAAATCGGTAATACGAACAAATAAGGAATGCAGCTTGTTAGCATACTATGTTCTAAATACGACTAAAGTGCTGTGTTTATACGATTCATACAAAAAGCAAACTACTGTCAAATTAAAAAAGTACCTAATATATGCAGTACTTTAACGTCATGCATGAGCCTAAATATTGGGGTTTGGGTGTAGAAGTTGTATTAGGAGAAGTAAATTCCTTCAAATAGATTCTAATATTACTATAGCAAACTGCAAAAATGTGATTTGCTGCATTCACATCGCTTTCTCTACCTATTCCTCAACAAACTGTTTTTTATAAAAAGTAATTCTTTTATCCACTTCATTGAATAAAAATAAACATTAGCGGAAATACTCCTATTACTTAGTTTCTTATAAGTAAAATGGATATAAGGGAATAGATTAGGCCAAAGCAATAGTTAAATATTCTAAAACCTTACCACTAGGACATGCCCAAGAACAAAACCAAAGAAAAACGAATGACAACTTCTCAATTGATAAAAGTTTAAATATGGAAAATTTACACCGTTAGTCAGGAATGTATCGTAAATCGTTAACTCTACAAAAAATGCATCAGATATAAATTGTTGTGTTTTAGCGAGATCTACATGATTTGCTCAGTAAGAATATATATATATATATATATATCTGTCATATGGCTTACCAGTTATGGGGAAGTTATACAGAATTGTACCTCAGAGGCTATTATCAGAAAACTGAACATTAAATTTTAATTTATTACGTAAGAACTATTTTTGAGAAAATACAAATTTTTGAAAAGTGTAATTTAGAATTCGGGAATTTCTCAGAAAATTCCTGTGTCACACCCTTAGAAGATGCTGAATTAAATATTAAGTTTGGTATTAAAAGCGCTTTTTGTTATTTAGTTATGCGGAACATTTTTCTAAAAACGCTTTTTGGATACAGGGAACCTGATAACATAATATTTACGAGTGAAATCCTGGTGCAGAGTTTTTGGGTGTAATACAATAACTTCTCTGCTTACTTTGTACCTTGTACGTAAGGTACGTAGAGAAATAAACAAAGAGAAAAACAACAGAAAACCTTATATGTTTCATTTACCTTACTTTCTCCACTTGTTATTCAACATACTCTTCTGACAGAAAATCCTATTGTTCTTCTGAATCCATATTAATCCAGATAAACGTTTGTACAAATATTTTTATTAGGTATTTCATTTCCCTAGACATCAGCTGTAGTCAAATGTTTTAATAGATGGTTATTATGTGTTTGTTTTGAAATTCCAGTCTCTCTGCATGGCCACGAGAAATAAAACATTATGCGAACAAGTTATATGATTGCCTCTACCTTGTTAACAAAGCTTATTCTTGTATCTACTTCATGCTGATCTAAATGAACGTTAGCAGAGGAGCAGCAATTGCCTTATTATTTATTTGCTTGAAACTATAAAGGAAATAATAGGATATAATGAGGTAAAGACATTGCTTTTAAACGCTAGTCGTGATTAATAATATTAAAATTAGAATTTTTTTGCATGGCCAGAACTAAACATTGAATAACGACTTTCTATTTGGCAAGACCATTAATATGGAATACAGCCATTTTTGATAAAATGAATATTGTCGAAAAGTGTTCCATGAAAAGGGTAGTTGTAATTTTCTCAAAAGTGGTTCTAACGATTTAACCATTCTTGGAATGCTTCTCGCCAGGAATCAAACAATAATTTGTGCATCGATCAGTTGGCTTGCAGGCACTTAACAAAATACTTATCACACATGTTTTCTAGTGCTGGTGGAAGCAAAACTGTTTTACCAAATATGTTGAATCAATATTTTATACTTCAGCGAGCTGACTTCTCACCCGTAGGTCCCGGTTTTGATCCCCGGCTGGGGCGGGAAATGTTTCTTTAACCAGATTTATTCCCTATCCCCCACAGAGTACGGAAGTATGTATGTGTGTGTGTGTGTGTGTTTGAGGAAAATGAAATGATTAAATCAAATGTAAATAAACAAAAAACCTACAGACGAGTTAATTGCCTTACATGTTAATACCACGTATTTTGTAAGATAGACTTAGACTGAAAAATTCAAGTTCTGACTATGACTTTGAATTTTTGTGCCAGACTTCACCTTAAAACCATTTTCCTACAAAACGAAAAGAACATATATCATTTACCATATGTGATAATTTAATTTCTTTCTCACAGAAACCGTGTGTGGAGAGGAATTGAATTGGTAGAGTCAGACTGAAATATTCAATGCCGGATTTGCATCACGGATCTCCCGGTCAATGTTATTTACGTACTACAGAAAATGGTATGAATATAAACTATTCGAATGAAAAGGGTTAAGACTTATTTAAATCATTGCTAATTGATTCATTTTCTAAATAGCGCTGATTTTCCTCGCATTTAACGACAATATTTGGCTCTACATACATTTTCGAGTTAAGCTTTTCCAAAAACAATTATGTTAAAAATCAGGATCGCAGTACACCTTGCTATAGTCATTTTGTTCATGTATTAAGACTCGGTACATCATTCTTAGCATTATTATATTAATGAACGTGCCCATTGTAAAACCAAATATTGTGTGTTCAATTCACACCTGTGTAACAAATTATTGTAAAAACTCTTATTCCTGTATCTACTTCATGCTAATTGATATAAAACATTATCAGAAATGGTCTTATTACTTTCTTTCTGGTAAGTAGAATACATTAGGCTAATACGATAATTTTTTTAAAGCTGATTTCAATTTGGTTGAAATCAATTTTTTTTTGCTAGGAGTTGACACACTCCCGTATGAGAAAAGTTTAAGTAATTTAAAACTGAAGCCAATAACAAGAAATATCTAAAAATAATCAACTACACGTAAAATAAATATATATGACATAAATTGTGTGTTTTAATGAGATCTACAGGTTTTTGTAACAAGGTTTTGTCTATCTGTTGCGGTTTACCAATTATCAAAATTCATCCAGAATGAAGAGACCTTCAGAGGCTATTCCCAGAAAATTCTTATATATTTTATTTGCATTGTAAACTTCTTTAATATATGACACTTTAATACAAATAGCTAGAGCCATTTTGACAAAATAAATGGTTTCGATTTTTTTCTCAATATAACGGGTAGTTTGGAGCGGGGGATTTTCCTCTAAAACATTATGTCGCATCCTTGGAAGACACTAAAGCTAAATGCCAAGGTTCATATTTTCCTTTTTGGGTTATCGTGTTCACAGATACACATATGAGCATACGCAACCACGGACGTTTTTCTAATTCTTTATACAGTTGCCCTAAAACGTGTATTTCCGGTGAAATGTTGGTATTTTCTACCTACGTACCATGTACTATGTACAGAAAGTAAATAAAAACCTCTAGATGCAGATAAGATATGTTTACAAACCCTCCAGTACATGGCATAGCGGCATGTGCTAATGCTTCACACGGGTTGGAATATGTTTTTACGCCTTCTCCTCTGCTCCTTCAATTTGGAGATGCATGTTCCAGATCAATGTTAGAGAAACCTTTTCAATGCTCCAAGTGGTATTCTGCAGTCAAAGCTCTTTGCAATACCATTGAATACTTTAGCAGAACCGTCTGCACAGTTTATATGAGCGGTTACAGCAAGTGCATTTGTATGGTGGGTAAAGAAACCAAGCTTTCCTCTTGGATACTATTTTAACAGTGGTGATGGAAAAGGCTGCCTTGTGTATATGGAGGAGAAGAAAGCAAGAATATTCTTTTAACATATGCAGATCTCAAGGAATGCATTGAAGTTGAAAATGCTCTATAGAGAATGAGCTCAAGACCAATAAAGTTATGTGAGAGAGTGGCCATTACACCACTATACAACTGTTCTCTGAATGCAGCTCAAGAAGAAAATGGGTTCCTTTGTAGTTGATAGAATATTGTTGAACTGCAGAAATAAACATAACCGATAACAGCCGCCTTGCAGAAAAAATTCAGGACGAAACTAGAATGTTCCGTTTACATGACTTTCTCTACTGTTGTTAAAAAAGAGCATTCTTGGTCTAAATAATGCTAATCAAGATAAACAATACTAGAAATATCTCTATTACTCATCTCCTTATAAGTAGAAGGAAAATGCTACAGTGACTGTCAATTTTTTTAAAAGCTGGCGCTATGTGCTTATCATTGAAATTCGATTCTCTTTCCATGGCTAAGAGTGAAACAAAACAGATATGATATGATCAGAATTTGGTTTTTGAGAAAAGTTGATTTTTAAGTTGAAACCAATGACAGCAATTCCTCAGAAATTGTTAGCTGTATAAATACTATATACGACTTAATTAAGTGATTTTAACGAAAATACATTTTTTGTGTAGTAAGTTTTTTCTATTTCTTACAGTTTACAAAAGGTATTTAGAACGAAGAGCACTTCAAGCACTATTACCATGAACTTCAGGATATATATTCTATTTACCACGTAAATATCTTTAATACATGGCATGTAATAAAAATTATGAAAGTCATTTTAAAACATAAACATTTTTGAAAATTAGTCCATATAAAGGGTAGTTTAGTAGTTTGGGTTGGAGAATTTTCCTGACAATCTGCGTGTGGCGTTCTTGGAAGATACTGTATTTAAATACCAAGCTTTGCACTTTAACCGACTGTTCGTTTTTGAGTTCTGCTCTCCTCAAATAAGTATGCACAGATTGACTTTTTATAACTGTTTTTTATTATTTTTTATTCAGTGATCCTCAAATGTATATTTTCAGTGTAATCTTGGTATCGAATTTTTCTCTATAAGACAATACCTTCTATGCCTACTTTGTATATTGTGCATACGCGATAAAGAAATAAAAATAATCCTAACTACTCTTTAATATTCTGGTGTAGCTTCTTCCACAAACTTCCAAAATTATATTGCACTATATCTTTTTCTTTGAAGCTACAGAGGGAATAAAGGAAACTAAAACGATTGTCAGATGTTTAAAAGCTTGTCCCTATAAGTCGGCTCGAGACACAACTGAACAGCAACAATCCTTTTACAATAAGAATATTTTGAAAACCTTCAATCAATAACAAATGTTTCGAAAATAGTTAATTAGAATGTATTGAAAATAAATATGCTGTTTTAAGACATCTAATTTTACCGTGTTGTTGCTTATGCATTTGTTTTATTGTTTCCTTATCTATGTAAAATTAAGTGAAATCACTTTGAACTAAGATTTTTCAGACTGTAGCCAGAAAGTTCAATATTTGCATTTTGTGGGTTATATAAATATATTAAGCTGCCATATTTAAATTAAATAGTTAAAACATTTTTTGGGAAAATCGAGTTTCTTAACATAAGTTTGCATTTTAAATGTCTTTTTGGATGGGAGATATTCTCGAAAAACTTCCTGTAGCATCGTTGAAGAATACTGGCATTTGTGAGACAGAACGAGAACGACAAACACTCAGGAACTGTTTCAACATTTTGGCGGTAGGATTTTGGTAAATCCAGTGAAATCTTGATAGCAAGTTTTTGGATAGGTGCATGGTAGAGAATATAAAGGTGCATTCTTACTAAAAGAGTTGCTATAATAGAATACCAGATACAAACTAAATGCAACGAAATATTTAATGTGGTAGTTTTTATTTTCAACTGTCATTCATTAGAAGTGTTAGTGATTCGTTGCGAAATTCTTAAAATGTTATTTCTCTACACGTACTATTGACATAGTATATAGAGAAGGTAATGTATTCCACCAAAAATTCTGTATCGTGATTTCACTGAAAAGCACTTTTTTGAGATCCCCTGATAAAAAATAGAAAAATATCAGCACGTGAGTGTGTGTGTGTGTGTGTGTGTGTGTGTGCACAGCATGCCTCAAAAACGAAAATTATCTTCAGTATTTCCCAAGAATACGACACGAGAAAACCCCCTGCCCTAAACTACCCCTTACGTGTAAAAAGTTTCGATAATTTTGATTTTGTCAAACATATCTTTAAATATTATGATTGAAATATCGCATATTAAAGATGTTGGCATGAAAAAAAAATGTTTATCCTGAATTTTCTATGTATCCCCTTTGAAGAGCTCTTTAGTCTTATATACTTCTTTTCTTTTCTCAAGCCAGAGATCATTTTTCTTTTCAACTCTCTTTTGTAATACTGGTCAAGCAAACCGAACCAAATTTCAATTGTGTCACAAATGAATGGGCATTTTAAAACATTTGACATTCGCTTTTGCGTAGTATATTATATTATTTTCCTTCTAATTAGAAGGAAGTAATTCAATTATTAATGCTAATGTTTATCCTGATTACCACGTCGTGTAAAGGAATAATCTTTTGTAAAATAGGGTGTAGAAAAAGCCATGTAAACAGAACCATCAATTATTTTAAATAAAACATTGTTATATATCCAAAGCAGTAGATCTGTCTTGCACGCAGGCACAAGGCAGCGTTAAACCTGAAAACGAGAAATAATTATATCCGGTTTTTGTGTGTGATTTATGTGAGCTTTATGCAGTGATTTCAATGGTGTTAATACAGTTTTCCATTTTTAGCGGATGCAGGAAACCTGTTATTCCCATTTACTGCAGCCAACTTTTCAGTTAGCATTGTCCGATATCTTTTGCTGCCTTATTTTGTGTTATTCGCGTTCGTACAATATGTATTTGCTAAATGATTTTACAGACATTTTATACATTTTAATTAAAAAAACACCTATTATTATCCTAGGGCCATCGACATGTATTTTTATTTTATGTATTTGCATTCATAATGACATTATTTTACTAACAAGCTATTAATACAACGATTTTTTTAAATAATTATATTTTGGAGTATATTCTTGTGCATAACTAGAACGCACCTGTTTATGATGGCATATATGAAATTTCTCCTCATCCTGTCCAAATGACCGTTTCTTTTTACTTTTGCGCGTACTATGTAAATAGTGTACAAGAAGGTAATGCATTCCACTCAAAATTTGATACCAAGATTTCACCGAAACTAGACGTATTAGGGGCCTCTGTATAAAAAGAAAAAACATTTCTGGAAAAAAGATCCCTGAGTGTGTGTGTCTGTGAACACGATAACATAAAACGAAAACTCGATGCAATACCAAACTTGGAATATAAATTTAGTATCTTCTAAGGATGTGACACGAAGATTTCGAGAAAAGTCTGTCTACTCCAAACTACTCTTTACATGGAAAATTGTAATTTTCTCAAATGGCTCTAACGATTTTTATCAAAATGTCGCACATTAAAGATATTTACACGATAAATTAAATGTATATCTTTAACTTTCGAGGAATATCCTCTGAAGACCCCTTTATTCTGCATGAATTTTGCTAGATGTTGCATGAATGTTGCTGGATGGTAAGAAATGGACAAAACTTACTACACAAAAAGAGTAGATCTCATTGAAACACGCATTTTATGTCATATTCCTTTTTATTCGTGTAGTTGACCAATTTTTAAATATTCTTTGTTAATGTTTTCAGTTCTAATATGTAACTTTTCTCATACGGAGATTTGTCAAATCTTGGAAATACTAAGAAAATATTTCAACCACATGGCAATCAACATTTAAAAGATTTGACTATCGTTTTGATCTATTACATTCTATTATTTCCCTTCTACTTTAATAAATAATATCTGCTAATATTTATCTCGATTAGCACGAAGTAGACAGAAGAGTAAGCGTTTTAATAATAATTTTTATAGAGATATAGAGAAAGTCATGTGATGGCACACACAATATTTTTCCTGAGCATAATTCTAGCCAATGAATTTGCAGTGGACTTTACATCTCTCAAAATATCGCCTTACTACCGAAGACGAGAAATAACTATAGCAAAATAGTTTTTAATTACAGTACACACAGTAGGAACAGTTGTTGGCTTCCAATTAACAAAGAATGTGTAAATCTAGTTCACCAACTTAGCGATCACGCTGATGCAAAACTAGATCCGCTAAAGGTATGTTTGAATAGCAACAACCACCAAACTACTGAGTGCTCCAGAACACCCGGATTCGACTCACTGCAGGACGAGATTCGGCAACATAGCGATCACGCTGATGCAAAACTAGATCCACTAAAGGTATGTTTGAATAGCAACAACCACCAAACTACTGAGTGTTCCAGAACACCCGGATTCGACTCACTGCAGGACGAGATTCGGCAACATAGCGATCACTCTGATGCAAAACTAGATCCACTAAAGGTATGTTTGAATAGCAACAACCACCAAACTACTGAGTGCTCCAGAACACCCGGATTCGACAACATTACAGGTAAGCAGCTACCACCGTTAATTCTGCATCACATCCATTAAGCGCCGCCACAATGTGAGGCTATTTCACCCACAGTCCTTGAAAGGTAAATTAATCCTGCTTCAAATTTACGGTGAATGTCATAATAAATTGCATAAATTCAATCTAAAGTGCGCCTGCATCTTAATTCCAAATTAAATGTTGCATTTCATTATTTGTCTGCAGGTTTATGGCAATTATTAGAAGACAGAAGTAACTTGGCGTTGATAGCATAAGCTCCGACACAAAATTCCTCTGCAAACAGTAATACCTCAAGCGTTCCACACTTCTTCCGTGCGGTGGTAACTAGGGGTGCGGGTTTGTATCCCGGGTGCAGGCTTTGGCTATTAGGAATGGTGTGGATATGTGGGTGCCCTAGCTCAGGTTTTTGTTAGCATGGAAACTCTTTTCAGGGTCCTCCAAGTGTCCGGAACTCATTAATTTATTACTGAAGAGTTGATAAAAATCCCGTTTTTACTTTCTCTACCCGTACTATATACATAGTGTATAGAGAATGTATTGCACTCCACCTAAAAATTCGATACCGAGATTTCACCGGAAATATATGTTTTAGGGTCCCCCGTAACCAAAAAAAGTATTTTCAGAAAAAGGTCCGTGTGTGTGTGTGTCCGTGTGTCAATCTGTCAGTGTGTCCTTGTGTCTGTGAACACTATAACTTAAAAACGAAAAGTCAGAAAAATATCAAACTTGGTATTTAAGTTTAGTATCTTCCAGGGATGCGACACGAACATTTTGAGAAAAATCCCCCACCCCAAACTACCCTTTACAGAAACCTTTTTCGAAAATTTTGATTTTCTAAAAAATGGCTCTAACGATTTTGATTAAACTATCGTATATTAAAGATATTTACCTCACAAATAAAATATATTTTTTGAATTTTCTGGGAATAGCCTCTGGGTCAATTTTACGGAATTTTGCATAACTGCTAAACCGTAAGAGATGGACAAAAACTTACCACACAACAAATGTAGAGCACTTTAAAACACACAATTATGTTATATTCCTTGTTTTTGGTTTCAGCTATAAAAACATACTTTTCTCATACAGGACTCGTGTCCATATAAACAAAGGAACTTCAGTCACATAGCAACCAGCTTTTGACTATCCCTTTAACCTATGGTACTTCATTATTTCGCTTCTACAAGGAAGAAAGTAATAAGTCTATTATTGCTATTTTTTCTCGATTGGCATGATGTAATAGAAGCATAAGCTTTTTAACAACAATTTGTTGCAGAGATGTAGAGAAAGTCATGTGAATGGATCACATCAGATTTTTACAACTTGTTCTATTATGAAAAGTGAAACCAAAGATTGTTGCTTTTGGAAAATATTGTGAACTTTTTAACAAAAATGTCCTTAATTTTAATGCATAAAAGTCTGAAGTGTTGCATTCGCATGATTTTCTCCATATCACTGTAACAAGTTATTGTTAATAAGCTTATTCTTCTATTTCATGGTAATCCAGATAAACAATAGCAGAAACGTCTTATTACTTAGTACCTAATAAGTAGAAGGGAAATAAGGAAATACACTAGGCTAAAGCGAAAGTCAAATGTTTTAAAATGTGGTTGCTATGGGATAGAAATCCGTTTCTTTACATGACCATGTGTTTGACAAGTTTCCGTATGAGAAAAATGTAAGTATTTTAAAACTGAAACCAATAACAAGGAATATATCGAAAACAGTGAACTCCACGAACAAAATCTATATGACATAAATTGTGTATTCTAAAGAGATCTGCAGTTTTTGTTCAGTAAATATTTGTGTATCTCTTATGGTCTGCCAGTTATGAAAAATCAGAAAAATGCATTCAGAATGAACAAGTGTTCAGAAGCTATTCCAATAAAATTAAACATATACATTTTATTTGCGATGTATCTTAGTTTAATACGCGTGATTTTAATCAAAACCATTTGATCTATTTTTGAGAAAATAACAATTTTCAAAAAATGTTCCACGTAAACGGTAGTTGGAGGTAAGGGGTATTCTTAAAAATCTTTGTGACGCTTCCTTGGAGGTTACAGAACTTAAATACAAAGCTTGGTATTTAACAACTTTTCGTTTTTGAGCTATGCTGTCCACAGATACACCCGGCTGTTTTTCTAAAAATTACTTTTATGGACTTAGGGGACCTCCAAACATTTGTTTCGGTGAAGTCTAGGTATGACATTTTTGTGCAGAATAAAATACTTTTTGAATACCCAATGTATATAGTATACGTGTAAAGAAAGTAAAAATATATGAATTTAACTTTTATAGCACCTAAAAATCCATTCCCTACTTATGAATTGCAAAGATAAAATACAGTTTGGAGTTAAAAAGGATGCACCTTACCAGTAAGTAGTGTTTTATGTACTCATGATCTGATAGTTATATAGGAAATAAGAGATAATTTAAAAAGAGGGTATAGGGGTTGATCAATGGCGTTTTATTTATGGACGCTCTTTAACTGCTGTGGTTCTCAGCGTCCCATTCTAAATTGGGCGTGAAAGACCGCTTAATTTTGCTCAGAGGCCTCTCTAACAGGCAGCCGTAAATCTACGACACGGGACCAACGGCTTTACTTCCCTTCCAGAGGAAGCCATGCTAAGGATTTTTACGCCCGAAAAAAATCCATCGTCCTCCGCCGGGTTTGAACCCGCGACCTTGGGTACCCATTGGGTAACCATTACACCACGGAGGGTGACTATGTGGGTTGAGCCAAAACACCATAGGCTATAATTTAACTGTATATACGAATAAGAACAAATTAATGGGAGGAATCTGCTTAGATAATCAATAATAATAACAATAATAATACTAATAACAATAATAATAATAAGAATATTATTATTATTATGTGTTTCATTCACGTGGCTTCCTCTAGGTTTTCCACAAACAAACCTTCCTTAAAGAAGATTATTTTTTATCTACGTTGTACTAACCAAGATAAACATTGGCAGAATTCACCTTATTACTTGCTTCTTTGTAAGCAGCATGGAAATAAGAAATTACTATGCTAAAGTAATAGTCAGATCTTTTAAAGGCTGATCACTGAGGCGAACAATTGAACTTCGGTTCTCTTTGCTTGATAGGAGTAAACAATTGAGAGACGAAAAGAAAGATGTCTTCCTTTTGAGGAAAGTTTAAATACCTTAAACTGAAAACATAACCCGGGGTATCTCGACAACGCTTAATTCTACAAAAAAAAAAAAAAAAAAAAAAAAGAGCATAGTATGTAATTTGTGTGTTTTAATGAGCTCTACATTTTTGTACAGTAAGTTTTTGTGTATGGCTTACGGTATAACAGTTGTAACTTTTTCATTCAGAATGAAGAGGTCTTCAGAGGCTATACCCAAAACATTTCAAGATATCGTACATTTCGCTTATCACAAGAATATCTTAAACATATGACATTTTAATAAATTTCTTTAGAGCTATTTTTATATAGTAAAAAAAATCGCAAAAAGTTCCATATAAAGGGTATTTAAGGTTGGAAATTTTCTTAAAAGTCTTAATGTCGCATCCACGGAAGATACTGAACTTAAATATCAAGTTTGGTATTTAGCGGACTTTTGCTTTTTGAGCTATGATGCCCACAGACACACACGGACAAGCTATTAAAATGCTTTTTTGAGTGTTTTAAGGATCTCTACATAGTCTGTGTAGATATTTTTGTCTATCTCTTACGGTATACTAGTTATAGAAAATTCAAAAGTAATTCATCCAGAATAAACAGGTCTTTAGAGACTTTTCCCAGAAAATTCCAGTTATACATTTTATTTGTCATGTAAATATCTTAAATATAAGAGATTTTAATCAAAATCGTTGGAGCCATTTTTGAGAAATTAAAAATTTTGAAATTTTTTCGAAGTAAATGATAGTGGGGGTTGGGGGATTTTCTTGAAAATCTTCGTGACGCATCCTTTTAAGTTTGGTATTTAACGTACCTTTGGTTTTTGGGCTATGCTGGCTACAGCCACACAGCTGCGGCCGCTTTTCTAAAAATGCTTTTTTTTTTTTGGATTTAGAGGGTCCCAAAACACGTATTTACAGTGAAATCTAGGTATCGAATTTTTGGATGCAATACAATACCTTCTCTATACACTATGTACATAGTTCCTGTACAGAAAGTAAAAAAGTTGAAAACAACTAACGCACCTCAGCTATTATTTAGGATGTGAGAAGAAAGTTAATAGACTTCGAGCTATATGTGGAACAACTGAAAGAACTTTGAGAAGAAAAACAGAAGATGTGTTGCCTAAGGGAGAATTGCTTCAGCCCTTCCTGTACTGCAGCAGAGAAGGCAGCTGATGGTGAGAACTAGGTCGCTCACATCATCCGAAAAGTCGCACATTTTCCAACAAGGCCTACAGAGGGAAACAGGTGTGTTTTTCTTAAAAGAGTAGGCTACGTGACTTACAAGAGGCAAGGCGAAGGAGAAAAGAAATGAGATTAACCTCCTACTGTGAGCCTCCAGTTTCCTCTTTCACTTGGTCCAAGTGTTAGAACCCGAATGTAATTCATCCGGTTAATAAACTTGTATTCACAATATAACACTTTAGTGACTTTCAAATGGGATGAGGTTGTCCTTGAGCGCCACCAGGCCGGCAGCCAATCTCAATACTGCTGTGTTGACATATTGCATTCCCGCTTAACTTGGGAGTAACGCGATAAATGGATCCGTCTCTCATAAATACTACTTGCGCTAAGAAAAAATATGCAAATTTTGCAAAAAATAATTCACGAGGAAGATAGGAAGTAATGTTCGTAGCAGAATTGTAAACACAATATACTTTTAGTCAAATAGTTTTCATAATACACATGATTAAACATTATATCGCGAGGAAGATTTGCATGCTTAATGTGGGGGTGAGAAGGAAATATGAAAAGAGCAGAGCATAATAACGCATCTCATTTGCTGCAGCGTAAAACTCTTCCCATTTGAAAAACATTATAGCTTGTTTTCCCGTATTTGTAGTGCCCTTTAGATTCATATATTTAGTTACGCATGGTTGTAGTGTACACTTCTGCATTTCGCTAAGGAAGAGGCAATTTGACTAACAGTATAGCTTCGTAGGAGGTACACAGTAATGCACAAAATGACATACAATTCTGATAGGACGGTTGACCATTCTGTAGTTTGGATGAAGATGGGCACACATTTTGGTGGAATATGCCCAATGGGAATATCACCAAAAATTTTTTATTATTAATAATTAATTATTAAACCCAGAGAAAGATGTTTAAGTCCTGCTAGAAGGAGATTGGTATGTTCCCTTTTCAGGAAGACAACCGTGTTTCTTTTGTTTCACGTGGCCATGCGGAAAGCAACTTTCAATTACAATCACATAGCGAAAGCTTTTTAAACATTTGAGTACCATTTTAGTACATTGTTCCCCTAGTTCCTATCTACTTTTAAGCAACTATGTAATATGCCTGTATTAATGTTTATCTGGGCTATCATGAAGCAGAAAAGAGAATAATCTTTTGTAAGAAACTTTGTTTACAGAGAAAGACGTGTGAATGGAATATAAGGGCTTTTCTCATACTTTTTCTTTAAATTTTTTACACCTTTAACTTCATATGAAATATGCATGTAAGGTCAACGACCTATGCAGTAAGTGTTTGTGTATTAACTTTAATAATTTGACATTAGGAAAGATACTTGTTTATCTATTTAGAAACATGCAACTGTGTTTTAATTTTAGTAGGGTATCTGAATATCTAGAGTAGGACTTGCCAATTAGATTCATTAAGTTCATTTTACAGAACAGAATTAAAGTATGGTCCTGGTCATTAAAGTAGTTATATAGTAAAACTATTTGCTTTGGAAAATGTCGAACACTGTATCATCCTAAAGTTAAGACTGAAAATTTTGTTGTGCATTACAAGACAATCCATTAACTGTTTTAAATTAATTGATTAAATACCGAAAGTTACACTGTAACCCTAAAACTTTCACTTCAATTAAATTATTCATTGCTAGCTTTTACACGTGGATTTGCCTGCACCCATATTGGATTAGCAAGCACTTGATGAGATTTGAAAACCCTTTTATATTATAATATTTATTCCATGATATTCCTTACCTATCATAACTTATTTTAGCTTCTCTAAAACGAACTGTGCACGCATATTGTAAGTATAGAAGGTGTTGTATTGTACCAAAAATTCTATACACAGATGTAGCCTGAAATAGTCGTTTTGAGGTCCCCTGAATTAAAATCATTTAAAAATGTGTGTGTTTCTGTGGACAGCATAACCAAAAAACAAAAATTCGCTTAAATACCTAACTTGAATTTTAATATTTTTATATCTTTGGAGAATGCGACACGAAGATTTTCAAAATTGGAGGGATTTTCGAAATTGTCTATCTTCTTAAAAATGGCTCTAGCGATTTTGATTGAATTGCCGTATATTAAGATATTCAAATGAAAAATAATAAATTTGTTGTAATATCTTCTGAAGCCCTCTTCATTCTGAATGACTTTAGCATAGCTGGTAAGAGATCGACAAACACTTATACTAAAAATGAGATCTTGTTAAAGCACTCAGTTTATTTCATGAATATTTTAGTGCTAATTTTCAGAGTTATTCCTTTTAATTGCTTTCAGTTTTAAAATATGTATACTTCCCTCAGATTAGTTGTACTCCTGGTAAGGTAAAGACAACTGAATTTCAATCACTTAGCGACATATTTTAAAGCATTTAACTATCGCTTTAGCCAATGTATTCCCTTCACTTCCTTCTACTTATAAGGAACTAAGTAATAAGACTATTCTGCTAATGTTTATATTGATTAACAGGAAGTAGATAGAAGAATAGGCATTTGTAAAAATAGTTTGATAGAGAATAGGTAGAGAATGTGAATGAACTTATCAGATTTTTGATACCTGGAGCATCACTGTTCTACTTTGGAAAACAATTCAACACACAGTTTAAATAACAGAAACAGTAATTGATATAGTTTATAACTCATCAATCCAATGCAGAGTATTATAATACAGTTTACATAACAGAAACAGTAATTGACATAATGTATAACTCATCAATCCAATGCAGAGTATTATAATACAGTTTACATAACAGAAACAGTAATTGACATAATGTATAACTCATCAATCCAATGTAGAGTATTATAATACAGTTTACATAACAGAAACAGTAACTGACATAGTTTATAACTCGTCAATCCAATGTAGAATATTATAATACAGTTTCAATAGCAGAAACAGTAATTGACATAATGTATAACTCATCAATCCAATGTAGAGTATTATAATACAGTTTCAATAACAGAAACAGTAATTGACATAATGTATAACTCTTCAATCCAATGTAGAATATTATAATACAGTTTCAATAACAGAAACAGTAATTGACATAATGTATAACTCTTCAATCCAATGTAGAGTATTATAATACAGTTTCAATAACAGAAACAGTAATTGACATAATGTATAACTCATCAATCCTATGTATAGAGTATTATCATTGATATAGCCTTTGCTTACACTTTTTCAAATGTTCATGTGTTCAAGTTCCAAGTTCTGCTATAAATTTTGCATATTTTTATTTGAAGCTGGAAGCAGTTGTTTTCATTTAACCGTATTTTTTCTTTTTTATGTTATTTTACGTCACTTTAAGAACTTGGTTATATCGCAAGAGAACTGTTCGATAAAATACCTCATTGACGATATGTGGTGGGACGGTATCCTTTTAATGTCTATCCCCTAAAAATACCACCTTCGCTTGGCTCTAAGAAGATGGTATTACAGGGCTGTCCAGTCCAGCTAGCCCTTTAAGGTCTCATCTCTTTATACCATAGTTATACGCAGCTCCGTGACCAGCAGTTAGGGTTAAGATTCCGTTCAGTTTACTGCTTCCATAATATGTGGATAGATGGCAGCAGTAGCCATATATTTACAGTTGTACCATTATTTTAGACTGAAGATGGAGTTTTTGGTCTTGGTATTAAATAGCGAATCTGGTATTCACCTTGGAAAATGAGGAAATACGCGATTAGTTGGTCCATGGGATTTGGACTCAGGACCTCCAGAATACAAGTCACAAACCTGAGCCATTCCGCTCGGTAATTCAAATGGTTTTTTAATTTCAAAAAGTCTTTTCCTTAAAAAAAAAATTAAGTGCTACAAGTCCCTATTCTCCATATATCTCTAACGAGACCTACCTCGAGCATTTTCAATCGGGCTTCAATTAATTTTGTTTTTGTAATCTATTTATATCATTCTGTCAAGAAGGTCTATTTTAGTTTGGCTTTCTCTGTAATTTAAAATATTTTTAAATCTTATATTACTATTTCATTCCTCAATTTCTCCAGTTATTACATCTTTGAGATGGGCAAAGGATTCACCTTCGTGAACCGGATCTTTTGAGCGGATCAGTGGTTCGCTAACATGTTTTAAATACCGGGTAGTGAATACAGAGCAAACTTGAGAAGGGAGTGTATAGCTTTTAGAACTAATGCAAAATTTTATTCTTAATACAAATTCACATGAAAATTGAGTTTTAAAAGAAAAATTACAATGCTAATTTGAATGAAAATAATATTTATTAGAAACCATTACTTTATCGAATTTAAAATCAATTTAAAATTAATCTTTGAGGTAAAATTAAATTTAGAAAACATGCAAAATAATTTTGACAAACAATATTATCTAATTTTATCGCTCGTCAACCTACTCATTTTTCTTGCGCATATTTGCCCGGGCTCAGATTAATATTCTCCCACTACACCGCACATTAGCTTCTGGCATGCAATGTCGTTTTACTACGACTGATATACATTTGGATAAGTATTTTTTTTATTATTAACCAATTAACTGAAGATCAGACTCATTCCTGAGCAACACGTTAATGCCCGTTCCGAACATTCAGGAGTTAACCATGGTTCTCCAATCGTCTGTACATTCTTGACCCGAAGATCCGCGGATCACTATAGCCGCTCACCTACTCACTTGCTCGTTAAACTGAGCCACTCAAAATATCCGGTTCGTTCTTACGCGACCCATCTGGCATATTTACTTACATATCTCTGAACTTCCTCTGTGTTGCCTATATGCGCAATCTTCATTTTTTGCTATTTTCTATGATTCCGAATCATACAGAAGAGTAGGTACAGCTATGTACTTATTTCATTTGTTTTTCTGTTTTGGTTTTCTTCCCATAGCTCTTCCAATTGTTCCACTGATAATTTCTTATTGATTTATCACAATGCTTCAGTGTAGACAATAGCTTCATTACCTGTTTATTTGACTATTACTTTAGTCTAGTTTTAGTTCGTCTATTTCTTACTACTTTTAAGGAAATAAGTAATACAACCATTTCTAGTAGTGCTTATCTCAATTATCATGATAAAAGACTAATCGTTTTACCTAAGGTTCACCGTATAGTTCCATAAAAATATTAATATCAATCCGTGGAATATTTTAGAGACTCTGAAAAACAATATTTCTCCTGGAAATGTCGGCTGTCATCTGTAGCAAAACTAAAATAAAATGTATTTATATATACTTTCGACAGTAGCTTTTATAAATTTGATGTGTTCCATTTATATGCTTTTCTCTAGCAATTCTGCAACATATTACTTTTACAAAAGCTGATCCTTCTTTCAATTGAGTGCTAAACAAGATAATTAGAAGACAGAAAAAATAATCGCATTACCTATTTCCTTATAGAAGGTAGAAGGGAAATAAGAGAATACACTATGCTAAAGCGAAAATGAAATCGTTTAAAAGCTGTTACTATATGATTGAAATTCATTTCTTTGCATGGCCAGGAGTGGACAAATTCCCGTATGAGAAAGGTTTAAGTATTGCAAAACTGAAATCAATAATGAATAATATCTCGGAAATGACCAACTTTGCGCAAAAGTACATATTACATAAACTATGTGTTTTAACGAGATCTACATTTTTAGTGTTGTAAGTGTTTATCTATCTCTTACGGTTTACCAGTTTTGCAAAGTCATTCAGAATGAAAGGGTCCTCAGAGGCTATTCACAGGAAATTCAAGATATTAATTATGTTTGCCACGTAAATATCTTTAATTTGCGGTATTTAATTAAAATCGTTAGTCATTTCTGAGAAAATAAATATTCTTGATGTTTTTTTTTTTTTACATGAAAAGGATGGTATGAGGTGTGGGGATCTTTCTCAAAATGTTCCTGTTGCATCCTTGGAAGATACTTTACTTAAATATCAAGCTTATGTTTTACCAACTTTTGTTTTTGAGTTATCTTGTTCACAGACAAATTGACACAGACAAGCACACACACAAACACACATAGGCGTTTTTCTAAAAATGCCTTTTTGGCATACAGCTGACCCTAAGATGTCTTTACGGTGAAATATTGGTACCGAATTTCGGGTGGAATTGAATATTTTATCTACATATTACGTACATTGTATGTGTAGATATGTACTAGAGAAAATAAGATATATGAATAAATGAGTAAGTGTATTTATTGAAATACCAGTATATATACATTGATATTCAACAAGCCCAAGGGTCCACAGACCATAAGTGCGTTTGCAATACACAAAATAGTAGGCAATATTAAAAACAAAATATAGATTGAACATGAAAATCAAATATAGCTTGAACATGAAAATCAAAAACATTATTTTAAATTTACAACATACAATAATAGGTATTTTGATGTATTAATTGGTATTTTTATCACACTATTGTAGGAGACAAATTCACTTAAGAAAAGTATATATATATTCAAAACACTAACACCATAACAAAGACCGAAAGGGGTGACATAAAGTATATCTAAAATATCATAACTTTTTAGGTCTCCCCCCCCCTCTTCTGCTCAATATTAGCCTTCTCAAATTTCAGCTGTCTCGCCTTAAGTAGAAATTCACCTATCCCATCTACATCTTCCGTGCTTGCCAGTAGCGTCCTACATGCTCCTAACTCTCCATTCTCCGTACTCCTACATCTTGCCAGCATATGAGTCTACGACTCTTCCTCCTCGCAAATTGGGCAGATTACACCATTCTCTTCAGTAATTTTTATCATCTGCTATACTCTTAGTCTAATCCACTCGAGCCCCTGTCTAATGAGTTTGGTCCCTATTTTGATGTATTTCTCCACCCCATTCCGTTTACAGCCCAGACTGTATTTCCAATGAAACCTTCTCCGTGCATTGCGAAATTATTTGCTGTCTGTCAATATCATAGAGGTAGTTCTTATTCTTTCTCCAAATACTCCGCCTGTTTACATGCTCAGTCATCCAAATGTATTCCATTCCAATGGTTTCCAAGTGTTTCTTTAATTTTGATACCCACATCGAAATACCTTCCATTCTCAACCGTTCAGGTAACAGACTGCCCTAAATAGAGATTTGTTTCCATGAATGATTCTCATCCATCATTAACTGCTCTGATTTTGCACTCTTATCGTTTCATAATGCGTCCCAAATTCGCTCATTATTCCGTAGTTGGCTGTGCCCCTCCTAACTCCCAGAATTCGTTTAAAAAATTAGGTCCTCCCTTGGTCAGGTTCCCTGTTTATTCCCAAACCCATATTTCTCTTCCATATGTTATCGTAGATCAAACTGTCGCTCCGTATACAGTTTGCATTAAGGTTACGGATATATTCGGAATTGTGCAACGTATCCGGAGAGTTTCCGCTGCTTTTACCTTTACCTTGCGTTTCGTGATGTCAATGTGTTTTGTCCATTTTCCGCTCATTGTAAATGTAAGTCCTAAGTGAACAAAAAATTTAATATTATCCAGTGTCTGTGCTACATATGTCCAGGTCTCCTCCTTGCTATAAACAGAACCAATTTTGAAAGTCATTGCCTTAGTCTTATTCACATTAACTGAAAGTAGCCATTCATCGCAATGTTTCTTAATTTTGTCCAGTTCCTGTTGCAGTTTGTTAACTGCCGTAGACCACAACACTAAGTCGTTCGCGTAGAAAAGTGGTGGGATATGCAAATCGCTACCAATAGTGTTTGGATATTCTCTGCTAGAATCGCATCAGTAATGTCATCAAAGATATTAAATAGTAAGGGAGATAAAATACAACCCTGCCTCACGCCTAACACAGACAGCTTAGGAACTGTCCAACACTCTGTTTCTGTCATACTTTACAGAATAAATCAAACAAAGCAGCAATCGACTGAAAAGAAAGAAGTAAATATAATGGAGAAGAAGTTCAGAACTGCCACGAAAACCCCGAGGAACGTGCAGCGATAAGTATTCAGTCACTGTTCAATCAGGTGTGTGAAATGTTCTGACATATGCAAGCAAACGGGAGTATCAAATGTGTCTCCGCAGTGAGGTGTATGCGCTAGCTCGCTCTCTCGTCACAGTTCGGTTGATAACGGATCGCACTATTATTGTGAATAAAGGTGAGCTGTACTGAAATTCGGTCACAAGAGATGTTGAAAATTCTGTCCTCATGTCCAGGCAGAGTTTGACTTTTTTGCGCTTATTTCGGAGCTTTGTGCACGGTTTCCCGTGTAATCAAGTATATGTAATTTGTGATTTTTACTATGTCTACATGCACTATGTAGATAATGTATAGGTATTGTAATGCACTCTAAAACTCGATACCGAGATTTCACTGAAATATATGTTTGCAGACCCCCTGAATACAATAAAAGCATTTTTAGAAAATTGTCCCAGTATGTCTGTCGGTCCTGTCTGTGTGTGTGTGTGCAGTATAGTCCAAATACGAAAAGTACGTTAAATACTAAACTTGTTATTTAGGTTCAATATCTTTAAAGGATACGATATGAATATCTTCAAGAAAATCCCCCCATTCCCAACTACTATTTACATAGAAAAAGTTTCGAAAATGTTGGTTTTTTCAAAAATTGCTCTAACGATTTTAATTACAATTTCGTATATTAAATATATTTATATGACAAATAAAATGTATATCCTGAATTTTCTGGGAAAAACTTCTGAGGACATTCTCATTCTTGATGAAGTTTGTATAACTGGTAAACTGTAAAAGATAGACAAAAAATTATTCAACGAAACCTGTAGAGCTCGTTAAACCAAAATTATTTATACACATTTTTTTCGTAGAGTTTCTTGTTTTTGGTTTGAATTTTAAATACACCTTTTTCTCATACTGGAATTAGTTAACTCTTGGGCATACAAAGTCACTTTAATTGCATTGCAACAGTTTTTAAAATATTTACTAGCGCTCTAACCTATGGTACTTCCTCATTTCCATTTTACTTACAAGGAAGCAAGTAATAAGAGATTTCTGCTATTTTTTCTTGATTAATAGAATTCACTGGATGAATAAGCTTTATAACGATAATTTATTGCAGAGGAGTAGATAAAATCATGAGAATCAGATATTTTTCTTTAGTTCAACATTTATAGAGACGCATGTGCATTTCCTTACTACTAACTGCACAGAAAGAGTTTTTTCTGTGCTAATTTCTATATTCATTTAGTGGTACTCCTTAAGATGAAATTTTTATAATCCCATTACTTAAGTTATTTTATAGAAATTTATACACATAGTGATATAAATATGTTTGCCATTTATTAACATTCTAGCTAACATGTTTATTTAAATAAGAGGTGTTTTACTGTCTAAATTCATTGTGCAAATAAAGTGAGCCACGTATTGAATTTTTAAAATATTCCATAAATATCCAGTTTTACAGGAAAATGAGTTCACAAATAAAAATCCTATGTTAAAATTTGTTAAACGTGCCCTAATTACTGTAAGAGATTATCACTTTTAGTCCTGTCTTTAGTTTTTCAAAATTTAATTATTTATTTCTCAAATTTGGGGAATTATTTAAAAAATTGTAGTATCCGTTTCCTTAATATGTATTTAAGAATCACTATAAATATTTGAAAACCAATCAATGGAAATTTTAGTGTATGAAATATTTTGAGTACGGAAAAGTCTTATAAATATGTTTGCAAAAAATAAGCTTTAAATTTGGAAGCACTTATTAATAATGCATATCATACTCCATTTATAGCATATATTAATTAGCAGTTACAATGTGACAAAAGGAAAACATTGATAATTAGAGAAGGTTTAGAATTGATAATTTATGGAAAAAATGTTTAATTTTTCACGATTTTCACATTTCAAGATGCATTAACTTCACATTACATTTGTCTTCTAATCTCTCTTAAAAGTTAAGATCTATCGATGTTTGGAGCATCATGTGCAGATCCAGTTTCATGGAATTTAATAATTACATCTCTCACAGTGTAAAATGCCGTATGTGCAAAACATGTAATAAATTAATACTCTATAGTTTCTGAAATCTTTTAATCTTTAAGGAATACATCCTCAACTAAAAACCTTTCTCTTCAATGATTAACATTTTGACTTCACTTTTATTTTAATCAAAATCGTTAGTCATTTTTGAACAAATCAAAATTTTACAAATTTTATCTATCTAAGGATAGTTTTGGGTGCGGGGATATTTAACAAAATATTCGTGACGCATCCCTGGAAGATATTAAACATAAGTTTAAAGTTTAGTATTTTATAGACTTTTCGTTTTTCAGTTATCGTGTTCACAAACACACAAACACGCGGACGTAGGACACACGGACCTCTTTCTAATTTTTTTGGATACAGAGGACCCTAAAACGTGTATTTCCAGTGAAATATCGGTATCGGATTTCTGGGTGGAATACAGTACGAGTACCTTCTCTATACACTATGCACACAGTACATAGTACATGAGTGGATTAAATGTTGCCACCAATAAAAATGTGTGTAAGTAGAAGGATGCAAACTGTAAAAGAACGATGAGTAGAGCATCTATTTTATTAACCTGAAGACATTTTTCAACTCAACAGATTCTGGATAAAGTTGATGAAAGGGTTATTGGTGGGAAACTGTAAGGTTAAGCAAACTAGATTAAGCGAACATACGAAGGGAATCTGGAAAGAAGAACCAGTATGTAGGTTGTGCAATACAGAGAAAGAAACATTAAATCTTGAAATGCGATGCTTTGAGTAGAAATTATTTGGTTTAATAAACCCAGAATATGACTTCCTGCATTGATTTAATAATCTATTGTTCTCTAATTATTGATACAGGATTATTTAACTAAAACTAAAATAAATAAGTTTCAGTGTTAAGGGCAAATAACACGACCCCTTCTTTATGAAATGTATGTTAGACAACGAAAAGATGCACTCAGACGAAATTGAAAGTTTCACTATTAGAGGGAAATTGTTTCATTTACAAACCTGGAATGGTGTTGGATTTGAGTTTTTGGTGATTTCACTTTTACTATTGATACTGAAACTAAACTAACATTCTTTGCAGCTTATATATTTTAATTCCAAAAATCTTATGTGTTCCATTCACATGACTTTCTCTATATCTCTGTAAATTATTACTGTTAATAAGTTTATCTTTTATTTATTTCATGCTAACCGAGAAAAATTAGCAGAAATAGTCTTATTTCTTGCTTTATTGTAAGTAGAAGCGAAATAAGGAAGTACCATAGGTTAAAGTGATAGCCAAAAGCTGGTTGCTATGTGACTGATGTTCCTTTGTTTGTATGGACAGGAGTTGACAAATTCCTGTATGAGAAAAGTATAAGTTTTTCAAAGCTGAAACCAAGAAAAAGGAATATCTCAAAAACGATCAACTCCACGGAAAAAAAAATGTATATAACATAAATTGTGTGCTCTACATTTTTGTGGGTTAAGTTTTTGTCCATCTCTTACGGTTTAGTAGTTATGAAAAATTCACCCAGAATAAAGTAGTCTTCAGAGGCTCTTCCCAGAAAATTCAAAATATACATTTTATTTGTCAGGTAAATAACTTTAGTATACGATATTTTGATCAAAATCGTTAGAGCCATTTTTTAGAAAATCAAAATTTTCGAGAAAAGTTCCATATAAAGGGAAGTTTGGAGTGGGGAGATTTTTCTCAAAATCTTTCTTGTCGCATCCCTGGAGGATACTAAACTTAAATACCAAGTTTGATTTTTTAACGACTTTTCGTTTTTGAGTTATCGTGTTCACAGACACACACGGACCTTTTTCTGAAATACTTTTTTTGGATACAGGGGACCCTAAAACATATATTTCCGGTGAAATCTCGATATCGAATTTTTTGGTGGAGTTAAATACATTCTCTATACACTATGTACATAGTGAGTATAGAGAAAGTAAAAGGGAAAGACGCAATCTGAAAAATCTGATGTGTTCCATTCACATAGCTTTCTCTATATCCTCCAAATACAAACTATTCTTCTATTCACATCATGCTAATCGAGATAAATATTACCATAATTGGTCTTATTAATTGTTTCCTTTTAAGTAGAAGGGAAATAAGGGAATACATTAGCCCAAAGGGATAGTCAAATCCTTTAAAATCTCGTCGCTATGTGAAATAGTTGAGGTTCGGATAGTTTTGTATATTTCCATTTGAGAAAAGTATAAGTATGTTAAAGCTGAAGTCAATAAAAATAAATCTCGGAAACAAAAAGTGTATACGATATAATTACAGTTTGAACGAGATCTACATGTTTTGTGTGGTAAGCTTCTATCTTCTCTTAACTCTAATCTACCTAGCGGTACCGTACGGTACCACAAGTATATATGAGTAGTCAGAGGTGCTTTGTTGACAACAATGATCGTTTTAATGTAGACACTGTAGACATTAAAATAAGAACTATAGCTTTCCTGGCGACGTGTTAATTCAAAATCTTCTCGGGCTTCTAGCCAGGTAATAACTTGGCTTGACACCAACGTTTCGAAGAAGTGCATCTTCCTCGTCTTCAGGGTCAGTTCACCCTGAAGACGAGGAAGATGCACTTCTTCGAAACGTTGGTGTCAAGCCAAGTTATTACCTGGCTAGAAGCCCGAGAAGATTTTGAATTAACTGTAGACATTGTTTATCAATATAAAATTTGAAAGTTATACGGTACATTGTGATACTGGAGTTAAACTTATATGCTAGTTCCTGAATAGCTCTACATAGATGTCCGTTTCAAGTAAGTAATTGAATAAATTGAATTGGGACTGTTGTTTGCAACACCATTTGGTAGAATATTTTACAAAAACCTTATAAGAAGATATTTAATTCGTTTTCACTTCAAATATATTCCTCGTCAATATATAGAACTTAGATTTGGGCTGGTACAATATATTACCACTAGACAGATACCATAGCATTTTGCAGATAACCAAATTTTTATCCTTATGTCAGTCATACATATTGTATATTGTTGTTCAAGGGGCGTAACACTTTCTGAAGCTATGCAAATATTAGATGATGATGAAAATGATGATATAGATTTCTGAAGCTATGCAAATATTAGATGATGATGATGAAAATGATGATATAGATTTTGAGGCTATCTATATTGAACCACCATTGAATTCTGATGAAGATTCTGGAGAGGAAGGTATTAGTACTTTACGATAACCTTTCAGTTCAGAAATCAGTTGCAGACGAAAGCAAAAGCTGTGCGTAGACTTGAAAATTGTGGAAATGAACTATGTGACATAATGAAGTTATTTACGAAGCAGAATAATACATATAAGAAACAAGACAATGTAATGACTCCTTTACTTCGAAGACATGAAAGATGACAGGCTCATTATCAAGATGAGACGTGGCCCAGTAGTTCAATTTTATGCTCTGGCACACTTCAGAACGAAAGTACAACCAAGAAAAGTAAACCAAACTCCCAAGAAAACCAACTGAATGAGATGTATTCACAACAAATTCAATATATACATATTACTTGCGATGTAAATATCTTTAACATACTTTAATATATTTTACTCAAAACCGTTAGTGCCATGTAAAGAATGGTTGGGAGTTTTAGAGACTTTCTTGAAAATATTCGTGTCGCATTCTTGGAAGATATTAAATTTACATACTTAGCTTGGTATTTAACAGACTTTTCGTTTTTCAGCAATGCTGTTCATAAGCAAACACGGAACTTTTTCTAAAAATAATTTTTTCGGATTCAGTGTACCTAAAACATATATTTTAGATGAAATCTCGACATCAAATTTTTGGGTAGAATACAATACATTCTCTATCCAATGTGCATTGTACATACGGCCTACAGAAAGTAAAAACTATTTCTGTATCACCACGGAATGCAACCAGGATCTACTCCTACACACAAGCTTTAAGAAGTGACATCTATCAAGCTGAAAATCTTGGAGAGAGAAAACACACAGTTATTTCAAAACATTATTTTATAAATCTAATGAAAACGCATATTTAGACAAAACCAATTTCTTGTACTATATAATTCAAGTTTCATGTTCAGTTCAACAAATTTCACTTGTATCAATCGATTGAGTTGATGAAGCCTCACATATCATAACGCCATGGTAACGAACATGACGTCATCGGTACAGTCAATCAACATTAAGCAAACTGATCTGAATTTACAACCTTTACATTTGCTGCAATGTATTATTGGAATAATTCGCTTTCCTTCTGTGACCCATTACCTATTTCCGATAATATAGCCACAATACTCTGCATAAATCTGAATACATAAGGAATATAATTGTTACCCGCAAGTCCTTAGAACCACTGTTTATGTGGTATTACTTTCTCTATCCTGCGTGTACATATTTGACAGAGAAGGTATTGTATTCCACCAAATTCTTCGATGTCGAGATTTCACCAGAAATATATATTTTGAAGTCTTCTGAATCCAAAAAATGCATTTTTACTTTCTCTATACGTGCTATGTATATAGTGTATAGAGAAGGTATTGCACTCCTCCAAAAATTCGATACCGAGATTTCACCGGAACTAAATGTTTTAGGGTCCCCTGTATCCAAAAAAAAGCATTTTCAGAAACAGGTGCGTGTGTCAGTGTGTCCGTGTGTCTGAACACGATAACTCAAAAACGAAAAGTCGGTAAAATACCAAACTTGGTATTTAAGTTTAGTATCTTCCAAAGATATGACACGAATATTTTCATGAAAATCGCTACACCACAAAGTATCTTTTACGTGGAATGATTTTCGAAATTTTGATTTTCTCAAAATTGGCATTGACGATTTTGGTTAAAATGCCGCAAATAAAATAAGTTGAATTTTTTTGCAATAACCTCTGAAGACCTCTTTAATATAGATGAATTTTGTCGAATTTTGCATAACGGTTAAGTCGTAAAAGATAGACGTAAAAACTTCCTACACAAAAAAGGTACATCTTGTTAAAACACACAATTTATGTCATGTGCATTTTTTGTAGAGTTGACTTTTTCAAGATATTCCTTGCTATTGTCTTCAGTTTTAAAATACTTATACTTTTGTCAGATAGGAAGTGTCCGTTTTTCTTTTATTCCAGTCCTGGCCAAGCAAAGAAGCGATTTGCAATGACAATGGCATAACTACAGATTTTAAAACATTTGACTATCAGTTTAGCCTAATGCATTCCCTTAGTTCCCTTCTTCGCATAAGGAACTAAGTAATAAGAAGATTCTGCTAATGATTATCTCAATTATCATAGTGTAGAAAGAAAAATTATATTTTTTAAGTAGTGTGTAGAGCAGCTAGATAAAGTCATGAGTGTAACATATCAGATGTTTTTACTCTCCCTCTCCCTCTCTCTCTCTCTCTCTCTCTCTCTCTCGCATATGCACAACATACATAGAGGAAATTTTGCATTTCACACAAAACTCAATAGCGAGATTTCACCGTAAGATATGTTCTGAGACCCCTGAATCCAAAAAATATATTTTTTTTTAGAAAAAGCCAATTGTGTGTGTATGTGTGTCTTTGGACAGCATTACACAAAAAAATCAGTTAAATACCAAACTTAGTGGTTAGGTTTAGTACCTTCCAAAGTTTGGCAAGAAAATCCCTACAGCACAAACTACCCCTTACCTGGAAAATACTTGGCCATAATGGCCATAATGATTTTGATTAAAATACTATATATTAAAAGTTAATGATATGATATATGGAATGTATATCTTGAATTTCCTAGGAATAACCTCTGATGTCATCTTCATTCTGAAAGATCTTTGCGTAAGTGATAAACCACAAGCCATAGACAAAACTTACAACATAAAATTTCTCCGAAATAATAAATTACTTGTTCTCTTAAAATATTATTCCCAACTATTTTCGCTCCTATTGCATTCTCTTAATTTAACGCCATTACTGTAATGTTGGAGCCATTTTTAATTTCTGTTCAGCAGCACATTTTGAAATTGAGAAAATGTCTCTTTTTAGGTCTTTCTCTTCCGTTGCTATTACTGCATGATCATCTGCACAAAGGAGTGGTGTATATAATTTACACTTACAAGCTCTAAAACTGTCTGATAAAATTCATTTCATTTTCTTATAACGTCATCATATCAATTGAACAAAACGGGAATTAATTTTGGTCTTATTTTCTCCTTAATTTATGTCCATATTACCTGCAGATATATGTTTGCATTTTTACTTTTTGTGGAATGGAATGGCGTTTTATTTATGGACTCCCTTTAACTGCTATGGTTCTCAGCGTGCTATTCTATACTGGGCGTGAAAGACCGCTTAATTTTGCTCAGAGGTCTCTTTATCAGGCTTTAGTTTCTTTTCCGTGCGTAAATCTGCGACACTGGACAAACGGCTTTAATTCCCTTCCGAAGGAAGCCATGCTAAGGATTTTTACGCCCGAAAAAGTCCATCGTCCTCAGCCCGGTTTGAACCCGCGACCTTGGGTAAATGAAGTCAGCATGGTAACCATTACACCATGGAAGGCGACTTACTTTCTATAGCACGTAGTAGCAATAGAAGGTATTGCATTCCATCCAAACATTTCATATCGAGATTTTCGACGGTTTGTGTTATACATTACTTTACAGGTGTTCCGGGTTCGAATCCCGTGTGATGGTTCAGGAGATTAACGAATGGTGTGAAAATGTGAACACCCTAGCTCAGAATATGCTCGCATGGAATCTTTCTCAGGAGTCGTGTTAAGATACAAGTGGTTACTTTTGAGTTCACGATTACTGAGGAACTCATTTATTTATTTGTTTATTTATTTATTTGTTTATTTATTTTTTTTTTATATTTTCTGTAGTCGCACACACATGCATACGTCCTAAATTCGCCACTCCTTTCAGCTTCTCTTTACGCGACCGCGCTTGCCATATCTTATTGCTTGTGACACTTATTATGGTGTATTAACAATGTTTCTAGAACAGACATACATATTCTATATCATAGTTCGTTTCCACCTCTGAATAGCACATCTTAACTCACCGCATCTCCCATAGCAAGTGAAGTCGCTTCTCTCGACCAGCGAGAAATCTCTTGTTTTGCTTTTGCCATGTCCATCCTCGGACAATTCGATGTCCCTTAAGTACCTGAGTCGCTTGCCAACCCGCGTACGGAGCACATTCGCACATAAAATCCGTGTATTTCTTCCCTGGTCATTTCAAATACGTACTTGTCCCTTCTTAATGTAATTTATATCTCCCATATAAATACATTTTAATTCTGTGATACGACATGTACCGGCTCAGATTTTACTGGAAATACATGGTTTAGGGTTCCATAAATGGAAAAAGAGCATTTTTATAAAAATATATGTGTCTGTGTATAAGTGTGGATAGCATAACTCAAAAACGAAAAGAAGTTAAATGTTAAAATGAATTACAATAAATTCAATATCTTTCATGGATGCGTCACAACCCCGACTATCATTCACTCCTCACTACCTTTTAAATTGATGCTTTTCGAAAATGCTGATTGTTTCAAAAATGGCTCTTAAGAATCTTAATTAAAATACCATGTGTTTAGGATATTTTCAGGACAAATGAAGTGTATATTTTTGGTCTAACTGGTAAACTGTAAGACATAAAGGCAAAGCTACTTGACAAAAATTATAGATCTCGCTGAAATACACAATTCACGTCATATTTATTTCTTTTTAGAGTTATCCGTTTCTGATATATTCCTTCTTATTACTTTCAATTTTAATATAATAAATTTTTTCTGAAACGAGAAGCTCATCTTTCCTTTCATCTGTCTCCTGCTTTGTTGCTGGACTTGCAAAGAGAACCGAATTGCATTTCTTTCACATGGTGACCAAGCTTTAAAAGATTTTACTATCTGTTTAGCCTGGTGTGTTCCCTTGTTACTCATAAGGAAATAAATAATAAAAACTATTTTTCTAACGTTAGCATCGATTAATATGATGTGGAGAAAAGAATAATCTTTTGTAAACATAGTATGTTTGTGGAACAGAGAAATTCAATAAATGGAACATTCAGACTTTTTATGTTATGTTTGTTCTAGCTACTATTATATAATTTGAAAAACTTGCTGTTTCATTATATTTCATATTTTCTAAAGTTCACAAAGACTTTATAATAGTATAAAATTATATACACATATAGGTATATACTCAACCAGTTGCAACACTGTTAAGATGCAGTCGCAGAAAAACCTACCTTTTTTGAATCCTATTATACTCCCAAGAAAAATGTTTCTGTTAATTATTAATTATGTTTCTAAAAATGTTTGTATATGTCTTTTAGCCTGACTCCATAAAGTTAATTCGACTGATTTTTTGCATTTTTCTGCTTTAATAGGATCAGTATATGGAAAAGAGAAGTTTCTGATTTTGTCTTATGCATGGTCTTTTATAAAAATGTTCACATTCCTTTATTTCTACAGCTTAAAATTTAATTTTATCCTTTACTTAATCAGATATGGCCTAGCATTAAAATTTTTGTCTTGTCTTCCATGCATATCATCCTCTAAATGTAATATGTATAGGTGATATTGTTGTATATTTACTTTTCTAATGTATTTTTTTACTGCGCACGAAATTTGTTGAACCCCATTCTGTTTCCTACGGTTGTAGTGTTCAAAAGGCTCAAATGTGCGTTATGTTTTATTATACATAAGTTTCTTTAACTCGTGATTCCAAATATTAAGACCTTCTATATATAATTTATTTTAGTTTATATCTAGCTGCTTTAAGAATAATCTGGTGTCCTATTCCAAATTGATGCATTACTTAGTGGGGGATAAATTAATATATTAATCTATATTCTCTTATGCATTTCCTCTTTCAAAAAATTACTTTGAAAACCTCTGTTAATTTTGATTCCTATTATAATATTTTCCTACTTTTACTTCAATTATACAGCAAAAGGAGAGTAGTCTGAACCAATGTCATTGCTTTTTTAAACCCTTATATTTATAATGTAATTATTTTTAAATTATACAACTTTAACCCTAATTTACAACACGCAAAAAAAAAAAAGAAAAAAAAGAGTTAAATCTGTGGGATAATACATCTAATAATTGTATATATAAATGCATATACTTTGAACGAGAATTATTCATAACTTTAAACACTCCACTTAATTCTAAGTACTTTAATTTTCGTAGGCATTTATAGTATGGCTCTATTTAAATAAAATGTTGGTAACTTAACCAGCAATAAGACTGAAAAGAATTTTTTCTCTGAGTTATCAAAGCTTAAGTTGTTATATAAAGTCCTGTTTTTAAACAGAATCATCTGTATCTCTTTCTAAAAAAACTTCTTTTTCTCAAGGTTGAAACTTCGTGTGTGTTGAACTTCGTGAACATTCTGAATATCCCATTAAATATGCAACAAGTCTGGTTCTCCGCTTGCTAGGCAACCGGGAACACATACATTATTCTTCTTTGTGTCGTTTACTTTTACTTTTTAATAAATAATAACCCTTTCCTATGTAGTCCTAAGCTGGAATTCCTACTTTTGCGATTGTTATTCTCTAGTTCTTTTTCTTTCTCTTGTTTGTTTTCGTAGAGTAAGTAGCCAAATATTGCACCCAAAAATCGATATGGATGTTTTACCCTGCATTTAATGTTGAATGTGGTCTTAGTAAAAAATAGCACTTGTAGAAAAAAATCTGATATTTTAGGTTCACATGAATTTCTCTACTTATTCTGACACAAACTATTAACTTCTTGCTAATGAAGATAAAAATTATCAGAAATGGTCTATGCTACATGTAAGAGAAAATGAAGTACAAAATTACTCTATGCTTAAGGTTGTAGTCAAAGATTTTAAAATTCCGATCACTATGTGATTGAAATACTTGAAATATTTGCATGGCGTAATAAACAGGAATGTTAAATTCCAGTTCCAGAAAAATTGAGGGTTTTATATTTGCAACAGGTAACTCCCGAATAAATGTGCATTGTGTTTTAACGAGCTGTGCATTTTATATCCTAAGTTTTGACATTTTTATGCAAAAGTCATTCAGAATGAAGAGATCTGCCGAGTATATTCTCAGAAATTGGCGATACATACTTTACTGTCTCATAAGTATCTTTAACGTGTAGTATTTTAATCAAAATCGTCACTGATATTTTTATGAAATAAAAAATAACTTTATGTAAACAGTTTGGGGTGAGTAGAATTTCCTCAACATTTTCGTGTGACATAGATCCTAAACTTTACAATACCTTGTCTACTTATGTATTATATAGTGAGTAGATAAAAATAGACACAATATTTTCAAAAACATATAATGACAATGGTTTAACTGAGGACGATAATAATCGAGCAGAATTTACTTCACAAGAACGAATTGAAATTACAGACGAAGGAATAATGGAAAGAGTGAGTAAGTTAAAAAATAGGAAGTCATCGGGGGGCATATGGGATAAATAATGAATATTTAAAATATGTGGAAAAGGTTTAAACGAAGAATTAAGGAAACTATTTAATATAGTGTTCAGGGAAGGAAAAATACCTGAAGAATGGAAGAATGGTATTACAATCCCTATTTACAAAAAAGGGGATAAAATGGACCCAGGTAATTATAGGGGGATAACCCTATTACCATCTGTATTAAACTTATTATCTGGCATAATACAAAAAAGAATACTTATGAAATATATGGAAATTAGTGAACAACAATAGCGAAGCACAACAGATTTAATATGCATTATTCATCAAATAGTCGAAAAAGTGATCAAATATGCAGCACCGGTTTTTTTATGCTTTGTGAATTTAACTCGATAGAGTTAGACGATAATATGTAATAAGAATATTGAAATCGAAAGAAGTTTGAATTTTGGGCAAAAATTGTTTTTTTGGGAGGAAGGACCTTTGTTTAATTTTAATCAATTCATCCCTCACTTACCAATCCAATTCATCTCTCACAGATAATTGCAGTAATAGAAGAAATTAATAAAGATACAACAACAATATATGTATATAGAACAACAAATGACATTTGAGATAATAGGTATATCAAAAAGGCACAACACATTTTGCTTCCCTCAGCTCCTTACATTTAATTTAGCTATGGACAATATTATATATAGTGTGAGAGATTTGCGAGGTTGTTTGATGAGAAACAAAAATAATAATATAATACCTTATGCTGATGACGTAATACTGATGTTTAGTACTGAAGATGACATGTTACATCATTATGTAAATAATGCAGAGAAATATAAATAGAAGATATCTACAGAAAAAAAAAAATTAAAGCTATGTCCGTCTCAAAAGAAACAATAAGTTGCAAGCTGGAAATAGATAAGAAAATAATCGAAGAGGTGATGAACTTTAGATATCTTAGAGGGATATAACGAGCGATTGTCAAATAATAAATGAAGCAAGAAAATCAAACACATACGTCTGATGTGTTCCATTCACATGACTTTTTCTACATCTCTGCAATTATTGATAAAAATCTTATTCTTATATTTACTTAATGCTAGTCAAGAAAAAATTAGCAGAAGGTGTCTTATTACTTGCTTCCTTGTAAATAAAAGGGAAATAAGGGAGTATCATAGGCTAAAATGATAGTCAAATCTTTTGAAAGCTGCTTGCTATATGAATTGAAATACCATTGTTTTTATGGACAGGAGTTGACAAATTTGCGTATGAGAAAAGTAGATATTTTAAAGCCGAAATAATAACAAGGAATACCTTAAAAACAGTGATCTCCGCCAACAGAAAGTATATATATACCTTAGCACTTAGTCTAAATTGTATATATATATATAAATTGTGTGTTTTAAGCAGCTCTACACACACGGACATTTTTCTATAAATGATTCTTTTTTTTTGATTCAGATCGTTTCAAAGCATATATTTCCGGTGAACTCTCGGTATCGAATTTTTGTGCGCATTACAATACCTTCTCTATACACTATGTACAAAGTACGTGTAGAGAAAGTAAAACGAGACAACTCGACAAGAATGTGACATAATGGATGTGGTTAAATTCACAAAAGTAAGAAGAAGAACGAGCAGAGAGAAGCAGAGTGTTAAGAGCGGCTAGATCTCTTATACCATATGGGGAGAGAACAAAATGTCGTCCAAAAAGAGATGTAAAGAAGGGTGTCAGACGAAGCGTGAAGACAAACAAGTGAAAGCTTAAACAAAAGAAGAAGAAAATAAGAGATACGCGCACGCCTTGTGTGTGTGTGTGTGTGTGTGTGTGTGTGTGTGTGTGTGTGTGTGTGTGTGTATGTATGTCAGTGTGTGTGTCGGCCAAATACAAAATTTTAGTTAACGAGCGAAGATTTTCAAGAAAATTCCTCATCCCAAACAAACCTTAAGTGTAGTTTCTGGACTTTCTAAAAATACCTCTATCAGTTTTCATTAAAGCAGTGTATAGCGATCAGTTTTTAAAAAAATTACTATCATTTATCCTAGTGTATCTCCTTATTCCCCTTCTACTTACAAGAAACTATGTAATGAAACCATTTCTACTAATGTGTGTTTGATTAGCTTCATGTAGATAGAAGAATAAGCTTTTATAAGCATAGTGTGTTGCAGAATGAATGGAATACATAAAATGTTTTCAGATTATTTCTTGCGCTAGGTTTTATTATAAAACATCGTTAAAATCATTGCTTAGGCCCCCGCAAATAATGCTTATGCAAGTACCTAGGTAATGTACGGATGCAGATTTAAAATGGAGAGAATAATAATAATAATAATAATAATAATAATAATAATAATAATAATAATAATAATAAAAGAAGCGTTGAAACTATTTGAAATCGATAGTACTGATATTTATCAATCCACTGTTCGAGAGCTAGAACTACCGTTGTAGTTCACGTCACCGTAGGATAGGACGCGCCGTGGCCTGTCTCGCCACCCCTGCAGGGCAGCGGCACAACGCTTTTACTTTACACATGCATCCGCGCCATCTGCCAGTATTGCCTCACACCATGAGCTTAGCAGCACACGAGAATGATGCAAAGAAAATGGTGGAGAATGAGCTCCCCAGTATTCGCTTAAGTGGCTAGCAGGAACCACAAATGGAGTCTACGATCAACGTAGATGGAACCCGCGACCTTCCAAATGTAAATCACATTCTTAGATACTACAGCACCATTTCGCTGGGTGGATAAACAAATAATAAGACAATTTCTGTTAATATTTATCTGGATTAATTTGAATTAAATCAAAGAATTCAGAATGTTTGAAGAGTTTACATAAATTGCACTGATTAATATTATACTGATTGAACTAAATGCTTGTGCCTTAATGATTTAGATGTGTGGCTATAAATTTCACTGGCTTAAATGTGGGAATTTTTTTTTTCAGTACAATTGTTTTGTTTCTAACCTAAAGCTTGTAATAACACCTGTTTTTAAGGCAGAATTTTTATTTACTTCAGAGAAAAGCATTACGTTTCGTAGTCTAAACCGTGATAGATAAGACGTACCATAAAAGCAACATAAAAATACATTTTCTATCAAGAGAAAATAAAAAAAAAAAAAAAACGATTTAATGTAACATCTCCTATTATATAATCCTCACTATATAAAATTACCAGAAGTATTTTTCCTTGTTTCATTTTTCTGAACATTCTATCATAGAAGACTTGCTCCTGCCATTGATATTGGATCATTATGGCCTTCTATAAGAATTGTTCCTTTTAATGCCTTATAAGTCCCAATAGGTGGGTACAGTTTTAGAGAACACCATAACCAATATCAGCAGTAACGTAGTACAATATTAATAATATTAACATTACCACAATATTCTGGATAACAAAAACAGTAATAATACTAATAATAACAACAATAAAAATAATAATACTGTGGCAAAGCCATACTACCGTAATCGCCGCACATGTGTGAACGCGCGCTTCGAAAGTCATAGCTGACCTGCACTGTTACGCCTGCGTTAGTGAACATGTGTGCAAGTTCTTTGATGTCGAAACCACACATTGTTACAAATGAGTGAGCTTGTCGCACTTGCGGGGTTTGAAAGGGAAAGGACGAGCCCTACAAATAAATCCGTTTCAACTGTGAATCCAAAGCGTGCAGCAAATGAGTGAGTTTTGATCGGTAATTCCTAGCGTGGAATAGTAGCCGCCGCCACAGCCAACGTCGAAAGGGAAATATGTGACAGAATTGCTGTGGAAGCAAAGAAGAAAGACAGTTTTCAAAGTGTAGTCAAGCAAATTAATAAACTGTAGTTGGTTGCAAAAAAAAAAAAAAAAAAAAAAAAAAAAAAAAAAAAAAAAAAAAAAAGCTGATATGTTCCATTCACATGACTTTCTCTACATATCTACAATAAATTATTGATAAAAAGCTTCTTCTATTAACTTAATGCTAATTGAGAAAAAATTGCAGAAACGGTCTTATTACTTTCCTCCTTGTAAGTAGAAGGGAAATAAGAGAGTATCATAGGCTAAATCGATAGTCAAACCTTTTAAAAGCCGGTTACTTTGTGATTGAAATGCCTTTGTTTGTATGGACAGGAGTTGACAAATTCCCGAATGAAAACCGCTGAAACTAATAACAAGAAATGTCTCAAAAGTGGTCAGTTCCACTCTAAAAATGCCTATAACATAAATTGTGCGTTTTAACGACATCTAATTTTTTTGTGTCGTAAGTTGTTGTCTATCTGTTACGGTTCACCATTTACGCAAATTTCGACAAAATTCATCCAGAATAAACAAGTCTTCAGAGACTATCCCCAGAAAATTGAAGATATATACATTTTATTTGTCACATAAATATCTTAAATGTAAGAGATTGTAACAAAATCATTATAGCCATTTTTTAGAAAATCAGAATGTTCGATATTTTCTCCATGTAAAGGGTTGTTGGGGTTGGGGGAATTTTCTTGAAAATATTCGGGTCGCTTCCTTAGGAGCTACTGAACTTCAATATCAAGTTTGGTATTTGACGGACTTTCGTTTCTGAGTTCTGCTGTTCACGACACACACACAGACAATTTTTCTAAAAATGCTTTTTTTGGACTCGGAGGGTCCCAAACTATATTTCCGGTGAAATCTCGGTATCAAATTTTTGGGTCCAATACAATACATTCTCTATACACTAAGTACATAATACGTGTAGAGAAAAAATAATAATAACACTAACAATATTATTAATCCTCTGATAAGTTGGAGTATATAGGAAGGTTCTTTGAGTTGCAAAATGAACTTATTTCGCAAAGGTAACAATGTTCGTTCACTATAGAACAAAAGACTGAGAGGTGACGTAAAGCTAAATTGAGTGATTTACGCTTTACCTGTACTAGAACGTACATGTAAGGTGACAAAAGCTTCAGAGGCAAAGCCTGCTACGGCCCAGTGACTTGAAAGCACTGACGGGCATACCAGGGAGAGAGTAACCTAATTAAGCCTTGTTCTCGTTCAAAACAAGAGACGCATCCTAACAGGATCATTTTGGTGTTAAAGCTTTGAAGGTGTGCATAACGTTGACCAAAGAACTACAGCCACTTTTAGCTTTTTCTGACATCGAAATAACAAAATGTCTAGAAGAGGAATCCGATGCGCTCCATTCAGATAAGTTTCTCAGCTGTTCAATTTACAAATGTCCTCAAAAAGAATTATTTTATATACATCCTGATAATCGAGATAAACCATATCAGAATTAGTCTTATTACTTCCCTAATTGTAAGTAGAAGAGAAATAAGGGCATGCATTAGCTTGAAACGACAGTCAAGTCTTTTAAAAGCTAGCCGATATGGGAAGCCATTGAGGTTATGTTCGTTTTGTATGATCCCGTTTGAGAAAAGGTAAGTAGTTTAAAATTAAAACCATTAATAAGTAATATCTCTAAAACGGTCAATTATATAAAACAATCGTATATGACATTAATTATCTGCTTTAAGGAGATATAGTTACATACTTTGTGAATTCATAAACAAGGTATAAAGATGGACGTTTTAGTTCCCCTAAATCCACGCAAAAAAAGATAAATAATTTTTGATTTTTTACGCGTGCTATGGACATAGTGTCTAGAGAAGGTATTGTATTCCAACCAAAAATTCCGTACCGAGATTTCATCGGAAATAAATGTTTTGAGACACCTCAAAACCAAAAAAAAAAAGAAATTTAGAAACATCATAGTTTTTGTGTCCATTCTGTGTGTGTGGCCATCATAGTACAAGAACAAAAATACAGTATAATACCAAACTTTGTATTTAAGGCGAGTCGAAATGTCTTATCTTGCCAATGTTAAAGTTTGACCTATTATCTCAGCAACTATTTAACATAGTGAGCTAAATTTTTCAAGGTATATTCATCAATACCTTTATTGTTGATTGATGAAAAATTAAATACTTCTATTCATTAGAATGAAAGGCATGTTTTTTTAACAAAGCTCTAAAAGTGCTATTGAAAAATGATTATTTTTAAATTGAAAGAAAATAAGTGAGAAACTCTCACATGAAAGCAATATGATCGGGATATGAATGCTGCCAATAGCTAAAGTAAAACTTTCTAATCAGGATGAAAAAGACCTCTTCTCTATCACCTATATTTATATAGTTATTGATGTTTTACCAAGTGAGTGAACCAAACTGTTCTAAAAAGCTACTATGTAGAATTATTTTCATAAATATTTTTAAACTGTTTATAATTAGCGTATCTATTTGATGGTTAACCAAACTGAGCGGGAGACTCGAAATATTTATATGTAACTAAAACATGGAGTTGGAAAAAAATTGCGAAAATCCCATTTCGACTCCCCTTAAGTTAGGTATGTCTAAAGTGTGGTCACTTGGCACACTTTTATACATGCCGACCTCTCTTGCCGAGGTCCTGGATAATGATCCAAGAGCAGCACAAGTTTCTTTCACCTTGCGGTTTCAGTCTGTGATAGGTGTATACTGTGAGAATGTAGCGGATTTTTAACTTTTAAACAACTTATTTTCCATGTCTAAGTTTTAATTGTAATAAGTGTTTTATTGACACTTTATTTTGTTTCCTCTTGTTTTAGCTCTTTTAGTGTCATTGTTTTATCGCCGCTGGTTTTTGTACTAGTTTTTATCTCTTGTTTTAGCTCTTTTGTTTGCGATTCCTTTTATCATACTTTTATCTCTGGTATTTCAACTTCACTGTTTTATGTTAAGGGCGCTGATAACCGAGCAGTTGAGAGCCCTTAAACCCCAATCATCAACATTATCATCAGTTCAGTATCCTCTAAGACTGCGAGAAAAATCCCCCAGCCCAAGTCAACCTATTTATGGAAATATATTCGAAAATTTTGATTTGCTCAAAAATGCCTGTAACGATTTTCATTAATACCGTATATTTAAGATGTATGTGTCTAATAAAATGTATATCTTGAATTTTCTGAGAATAGTCTCAGAAGAACTTTTAGTGTCGGATGAGTTTTGCTGAATTTTGCATAACTGGTAAACTGTAAAGGATAGAAAAAGCATCACTGAAACGAAAAATGTGGATGTGATTAAAACACATGACTTGTGTCATAAATTTTTAGGTGAAATTGGCCATTTCCAAGATATTTCTTGTTATTTGTTTCAGTTTTAAAATATTTAAACTTTTCTCATGCTGGAATTTGGGAATTCCTGGCAGTGCAAATAGACGATTAATATCGCTTTAGCTTAGTGTATTAACTTACTTCTCTTCTACTTACAAGGGAGCACTACGTTTCGATTAGTATGAAGTACGAAATACATAGAAGGCTAAGCTTTTTACCAATAATTTATTACAGAGATATAGAGAAACTCATTAGAATGGAATACATTAGATGTTTAGAAAAGGCTCCATATTTGAGCATGGGTATCCGTATGTGTCTGAAAGAAATAACTCAAAATTGAAAGGTTGGTTATATGCCAGCTTAATATGTAAGTTCAGTCAGCATCTTTTAGAGATGCGTCACCTAGATTTTGATGAAAATCACCACCCCAAAATGTCCCTTACATGAAAAGTTTCGATATTTTGTTTTCTAAAACTGGCTCTAACCATTTTGATTAAATTAGTGCACATTAAACTTACCTTTATGATCAATAAAATGTTCATTTTGAATTTTCTGAACTTCTCTCATTCTGAGTGATTTTGCTAAACTGATAAATCGTAAGAAATAGAAAAACTTACTACACAAAATATGTAGAGTTGATTAAAGCACTCAATGTATGTCATATACACTTTTTGTGCAGTTAATCATTTCCAAAATACTCTTGTTTCCAATTTTAAAGTATTTCAACTTTTCTGAAACATAGAAGCTATGTTGACTTTCATCTCTCTTTCGTTTTACTCCTGGCCATGCTAAGCGAACCGGCTTTTTAAAATCATTGACTATCGGTTTAGCCTAATGTACTACCTTATTTCCCCTCTATTTGGAAGGCAGTAATTCAACTATTTCTGCCAATGTTTATCTCGAGTACCATGGCATTGTAACCATCGTTTGTAGAGAACGACTTGCGGATGGAGAACATCGGATTTTTGTAATTGCCTCTTGTATACCGATATAAAAAATTGCTGAACTGATTTTATTACACACTTCCTTGTAAATACGTAGGATTCTCTAAATTAAATCAACAGTCAATTCTTTAAAGATATGCTTGCTGTGTGATGCATTCAAATTCCGTTTTCTTTTCTTGACCAGATGAAAGAAGAATCAAATGAAGTTTTTCATTTGAGAAACATAAGATTTGGAAAATATTAAAAAAAAAAAAAAAAAAAAAAAAAAAAAAAAAAACTATGAATATCTCGAAAACTATTGTTAATTCCATTCTATCTCTTATGTTTCTCAAGTTATGCAAAAGTCATTCAGAATGAACAGCGCATCAGCGGCTATTCCCAGAAAATTTAAGACATAGATTTTATTTGTCATGTAAATATCTTTATTTGCGATATTCTAATCAAATCGTTATTCATTTTTGAGAGAATCAAAAGTTTCGAAAATTTCCCCATGTAAAGATGAGTTTGAGGTCGGGGGGATTTTCTTGAAGGTCTTCGTGCCACATCCTTGTGAGATTCATAATCGGCTTACCCTCCCCGTATTTGTAGGGCTGACACCCCCCCCTAGGACTTACAAGCCAATACGTAGGGTTCAGAAGCCTGTGGAAAGCCAACGTCATGAAACCTCAGAATGGAGAACCTGTTACGAGGGGTCGGACCATAGCCAGGCAAGAACACGAAGAAGTGGATGATATGAAATGTAAGCGAAATTGATGATTGGAAAGGTGATGATGGATCAATTGGTGGAATGAGTGGCGGGGAAACCGGAGGACCCAGAGAAAATCCACCCAGACTCCTCTTCCTCCACCACGAATTTTGTCTAAAAATAGTTTGATTTCACCTTGTGGTTTAAGCGAACTATGCCAGTCAGTTGAGGAGTTGGCATGTTGTCACATAATGCTTGTTTTATGCCTCTGTTTTCTCCAGATCCGAGAATCAATAGCTCTTTATTGGTTAGCATTTCAGTACTAAACTTTTAACATGAAACCAATAGAATATGGATACATCTACCATGTGTTTTCCCGTCACAAACGTAAAGCGCTTCCGTTTTCCTTACCTTTCAATTCAATTAGACATGAGTAGATGTGGAACTAAATATGAATAAAGAATATGAATAATGCTTTTGCCAATTATTATTGATATTGCTATATAGCTATAATTATTGTTGTTACTATTGTTATTACTGTTATTATTTTTATTATTATTACTGTTATTATTATTACTTTTCTCGGCTATATGTGGTAGAGAAAGTAAAAATAAAACATCAGTAATGTCCAAGGATGTGACATGAAACTTTTAAAGAAAATTCCCTACCACAAAATGCCTTTTACAGTTACAAGTTTTAGTGCTCCCACTACGCCGATGATGTGTGTGGTTGGTTGCGCCCTGTGGTAGAGGTGACCTCTTGACCTCGTGTTCTTGCACATTGTTGCACATTTTCAGCATCTGAACTTCTCATCTTAAAATGCCCATTGCGGTAAATGGTGATACATAGGTATAAGGGGAGGAATATGGGGTTGCAGGTGATTTGAGGCGTACTTAAGGGAACAACACCGGCTCAGTATTTTTAGCACCGATCATGACTTTTTCACCACAAAATTGATTTCGCTTTGTTCGTCTCCGGCATTAACACCTACGAGTATTTGCTACCAAGGTTCACTTTCTCGACGCAAACCTATCACTATATAGTATTGACTTTTGTTTTTGGCCGACGCCACCGTTTTCCTGCTTTGGCACTTGGTTTCTTTCCAGCTGTTTATTCGCCTGTTCTGTCGATGCGCAATTTTCCTTGATTGCTTAGTTCCCACTTTAATTAGTTTCAGATTATTATCGTTGCAAACAGACATGAGCATTCAAGTTGCGCAGTACAAGGAGTGGCGTAAAAGAGGCGGAGACTGGAAGCTATAGCCATGTGTATGTAAAGACACAAAGATATCGCCTCCCGGCAGACTGCAGCAATCAGATCATACCACTGCGCATCATATTTACACCGCTCTCGTCTACTTGCACGGATAATATTTATTGTTTATCTACGTGCACTCTTATCAAATTATATTCTTATCTACGAGTAGCTCATAGTTTATATATTTTACTTCCTCTAGCACGTATGTACAATATCCATAGTATATAGAGAAAGCCCTGCATTCCTCCAAAAAATTTTATATCTAAATGCTACTGGTAATACATGTTTGGGCACCCTTGGATGTAAAAAACATTTTAGAAATATTTTCCTGTATGTGTGTTCGTAACTCTGTAACTCTGTGTATGTGTGTATGTGTGTGTATGTGAGTATGTGGTTGTGTGTACAGCATAGCTCAAAAACGAAAAGTCCGTTAAATATCAAAATTGGTATTAAAGATCAGTATCGTCCAAGAAAGCGACAGGTATATTTTCAAGAAAATCCCCCCAAACTCCAACTACCCTTTACATGGAGTTTTTTTCGAACGTTAATCTCTTTTCAAAATGGCTTAAACGGTTTTGATTAAAATACCATATAAACGAATAATCTTTTTTTAAGAATAATTTGTTTGCTGAACAGGTAGAGAAGGTCCTGTGAATGCAACGCACCAGACACTTCTTTTTTACTTCGTACAGCTCTCGGTAAATAACCAATAAGCGCGTCTCTTTTTTAACTTTTCCTGCACGTACTATTTACGTAGTAAGTAGAGAATGTATTGCATTTCACCCTAAAATTAGGTTCCTAATATCACGGAAAATACATTTAGAGTTCTGTGATTAAAAAAAAAAAGACAAAAGTCTCTATGTGTGAGCACATAAATAAAAGCAAAAACTCCGTTAAAAATAAAAAATTGGTATTTAAGCTTACCATCTTTCATGGATGCGACATGAAGATTTTAAAGAAAATAGTAAACATATTTATGTGACAACTACAATTAATATATTGCATTTTTTCAACTAGGTCTGAAGCTTTCTACATTCTGGAAAACTTTTGCCTTTCCAGTAGTCCGTAAGAGATGGATAAAATCATTACTGCACTAACTTGTAGAACATCTAACACACAATTTGTCATATATACTTTTGCTTCCTCTAGCAAATATGCACACTGTACATAGTAGATAGAGAAGGTATTGTATTCCACCCAAACGTTCGATACAGATTTGACCGGAAATGCATTTCTAAGACCCTGAATCAAACAAGAATCAGTTTTAGAAGCCTGTGCCAGCGTATGTGTCTGTGAATAGTATAGCTAAAAACAGAAAGCTTGTTAAAAACCATATTTATGTTTTTAACTTCAACTTGTTTCATGGATGCAACACAAAGATTTTCAAGAAAATCTCCCACCAGAAAATAACCTTTACATTTAAAATGTTTCTTGTTTTGATTTTCTCAAAATGGCTCTAACAATTTTTATTAAACTTCCATATATTTATTTAGCCAATAAAATCCATATCTGGAATTTTCTGGCAGTAGCTTATGAAGTTCTCTACATTCTGCAAAACTTTTGCATAACCGATAATCGGTAAACGTAACTCCATGGCACAACAGTCCAGCCGCTGCATCTCCCAACTCGGCCCAAAGGCATCATAAATGGGGTGCAGTGCTGGAGAGTGAGACGTGATCAGGACCCGAATCCCTCCTGTCCGGATAATGCGGTATTCTGTTCTGGAGCCATTACTTCTCGATTAAGTAGTTCCTCAACTGTCCCCAGCAGGGACTGAGGCTGAGTGCACCCGGACCAGGTCTCCCAGGGGGAGAAAATTCCTCACACCGGTACCTGTAATCGAATCCAGGTCTCCCACTTGTCAAGCAGTTGCGCTATCTTGTTATTTTTTAATTTTAAAATACACATTTCTCAAACGCAACTCTTTATGCGATCATATTTCTCTTATTTTAACTTGACCATGTAAACCAAACTGAATGTTTATTTCATCGTATAGCGGCAGCTTTTAAAAGATTTGACTATCGGTCCTTATACGAGGGTCGGCTGATATGTCCCTGGCCTCACACAGATATGGTGCCACTAGGCCAGTTAGATAGTAGCATCGTATTGTTTAACTCTACACTAGCTTGTATCCATAGTTACAGGCCAATAGTTTTCCAATGACAGCATTTTAAACAAGACAACTTTAGTTTTCACGAAAATGGAGAATTTGGAAAAAGGAGCAGTGATTAAATACTTCCATTTGAAAGAATTAACACTTATAGAGATGAAAAAGGAAATGGATATTACATTGAAAGAATCTTCCCCTTCACATTTAAAGATTAAAAGGTGGATGGCAGAGTTTAAAATGGGACGTACGAACACTAGTGTTGAGCGTCGCTCTGGACGCCCTGTAGAAGTGACTACTCCAGAGATCATTGAAAAAATGCATCGTGGAAGACCGCAGATTAAAGCTGTTTGAGCTGTTTGAGAGACTGAAAACATATCAAAAGAACGTGCAGGCAATATTTTAAGTAATGTTATGGGCTTTCACAAGGTCTGTGCAAGATAGGTGCCGGTCTGTTAACACCTGATCAAAAATGTGGAACTGTAAGAATGTGGAGCTCTGCTATAAAAATCCAAGTAAATTTTTGAGACGGCTTATTATCGTGGATGAAATTTGGATACATCACTACACTCCAGAAAGTAAATCGCAATCAAAACAGTGGATTGCGTCAGGTGAACTCAACTTCAAGAAAGGTAAAATCAATTTTGTCAGCTAACAAGGTTATGGCATATTCTGGGATGCATAAAGAACTATTTTTATTGATTACTTGGAAAAGGATGAAATATTACTGGTGACTGCAATATAAGCTTACTGCAACGTTTGAATGATGAGCTGAAAAGAAAAAGGCCTCATTTGGCAAAACAAAGGAAAGGAAAAGAAAACAAAGCCTTGTTTCATCACGACAGTGCTCCTGCCCATTATTCATTCATTGCAATGGGAAAAATGTGCGAATTAAAGTTGGAATTGCTTGAACATCTACCCTATTTGCCAGATCTAGCACCCAGTGACTACAACCTTTTTCCAAATTTTAAAATAATTCTTGGAGAACGAAGATTTCACAGCAACGAGGTCATTGATGCGGTAAACGGTTATTTTGTGGACCTTGATAAATCGCATTACAGAGATGGTTTAATCAAATTAGAACACCGATATGCCAAATATATAAGCCTTTCTGGAGATTATGTTGAGAAATAAAGCAATTTTTAATTGCTGTTTTCATTGAGGGACCCGGGACTTATCAGTAGTTATAAGGGACTAAATAATTAGATCTTTTCTGGTAATGTTTATCTTGATTAGGATGATGTAGTTAAAAGAATATCCTTTTTGCAAGAATATGTTTTCAGAATAGATAGAGAAAGGCATGTGATTGATTTTAAAGAATAGTTTATTACAGAATAAAGAAAGTCATGTTATTGGAACATGTCAGGTGTTTTCCTTTCTTTATCCTGGAGGGAAATGTATTATAGCATTCGATCCCCAGCCGAAGTGCAATGGCAGGGTGGGGATATGTGGAGGCTCCCCAGTCGGATGCCGTAGTATAGCCAATAAATAAATAAAAATCCCTTCATGGGATAAAATCGAGCTATGCTGTGTACATTTGCAATTCAGCTTTCATGGGGTTCCGCATAGCAGCCCCATTAGTATGAATGAATTTATTTGTGCTTAACTGTTGCGACAGTATATTAGCACGCTGTGTATTTTATTGGTTTAATTATTAGTTTTGTATAGGTTTAATATAAGAAATATCAGTGGAACGAGGAACCTTAGGGTGTAGGAGCTTGTATTATGCTCGCCAAGGTTATTTGCTAATCCTTTACTGACTCCGCGGTAGACCAACACAACAGTGGCATGCTGACGCCACACACGAAAATAGCGACACTGTGTAGCTATCTTAAACTCCACCTGCCTCCTCAAAATATTTTCTTCTTTTCCTTGCAGAAATGTCCCTACACTCCGATTTCTACTTCTTCTTTTCCCGATAGCATTTCTGTCCCGTTTGTGCCATATTTCTTCCCTCTAACTTTGAGAGCTAGGATATTGCCACATATAGTGTGGAAGGATGTGAAGCAAGCATCTGGGGTACAGCCATAAAACCTGACTCCAGCCTAGAGGAATGAAGTTACAGGTAAGAATAAGGAAAGATAATCGTGATACATTGTGGGTTTCTATTCCTATCATCTTCTTTTATTTCCCTAATTCTACTCTCGGCAATTCTCTAGGCACTCTTGACTCCAGAAAATTTGCAGTTAATGCATGCGATTTTTTTTTTCTTAGAACTGGTTTATTACTGTATACTCTATTACAAAAGATGGAGTAAATAAACGAATATTTTGGGTTGATGAAGCCGGTGGGAGCATCAGAAAGACTGTGTACAGAAGGCAGATGTTGGGAAACGATTATTATCTGAAATATGTTTATCATGCTGGGAACTTGATTCTGAATACCCACGATGGCCAAGAGATAAAATATTTGTGTAAATATTGTATAGATATAGTTGTTATATTTGTGAATACATTCTTTTTTGGGGTGGTTTGTGTATAGTTGTAGCGTTGTATGTATGTATAGTTTTCTAGTTTAACGCTCACTTTTACTACTTGTGGCACCGCAGCGATGACACTGGTAATATATGAAATGAAGACGAGCACCTGTGGAATGCGATGACGGGGAAAACCGGAGAATCCGGAGAAAATCCGCCCCTGCGCAGCTTTTTCCATTAAATTCTCACATGCGGTTGCTTGGGATCGAACCAGGACCGTCCAAGGGAGAGGCACGGCCCTTAGTTTTCTAGTGATGTGGATATATATAAATGGGCAGGTAATATTTTCAATTAAAATGTTTTAGAGAGCAAGTATGGTCACCCACCCATGCACTGTGTGATGTAATTGTATACACTTAACAAATGTAGACGTAAATAATTTCATTTGATCAGTAAACTTTCTGTTATGTTTTATATTTCTATTGCTTTCATTGTTTACAGTCAATTTACAAGTTGTGACTTTCACTTTCATACTCATTTTAATTAAATTTAAATTCTTTCCTAAAGTTTTTCTGGCTTTTCCTCCGAAATTTTCACTTTCACTATCGCTTTGAGCTTGATTTAAACTATAGTTTGTGATATCAAAGCTTAACTTATTTACAAAATTTACAATGTTTATACATTTTATTGTGAGATAACTTCAGGTGGCCATTGTCTATCCGAATGTTTTATTTGACTGCGAAATGTACCTCTCCTAAAGAATATAGTCGACGGTGTGTGAATTTCCCCTTCACGCGTGTTATGTTGAAACTGTAGATGCAGTTCCCAAATCTTCCACAGCTCATTGCGGTGATATTATGAGTTAATTTGATGTTTGACTGTGTGATGTGCTTCGAACACAAGGAAAATCAGCCTTCGTGATACTACCTTCGGTGGTAGTTGACCATTCATCTTCCCAAACGTTCATGGATTCTTTATATACATGATCTTGTCGGATTTGATGACGGTCGGATCTAATGATGATGATTAGAGGCGGGCAAAACCCGTGCCACTTCTCGAGAGAGTAGCAAAGAATCTCGTGTATCGAGAACTAGTGCTCACGAGCGAGGCGACTCGAGTGTTCTCTTAATTACAAACGAAGTAGCTGGGACATTAATGCTTAAAGTCGCTAAACTTGAGGGTTCTTTTTAACCTCAGTAGAAAATGTAACATTTTTTTCTTCAATTCATTTAAATCACAAATTTTGTTTAACAATTCGCTTAGTTTTGTTTTGAATGTGCATGTAGGGTTACCGAGGGAAATAATTTATCCGATTTTATTCTTGGTATACAGATTGCGTCTATGAAATTGAGCCAAAAACATCTTGCGGTATAGAAAGACGTTTTTTTTTGCCTAAAGGAATATATTAAAAAGTAATAAATTTTGAAAATGTGGATGTTTGTGTACATCAACAGTGCTGAAATGTTAAGTTTGTCTTATGTGAGTGCCATATATTAAAAATACATGAAGATTTTGTTGTTGAAATGCTCCAGCACGAGTATAATGAGTAACAAATTAAATACAGTAAATAAATATAGTACATGTTATTAACATGCATATCTAAATAAAATAGTTTTTATACGTTTATCTGTATTATCTTAAAAGATGTTTGTCTTCGACTTCCATAAATAGGTAGGAAAATATTTTAAAACCCTAAAAAAGACCAGGAAAATTTTAAAAGTCTAGGAAAAGTGTTTGAAAACCTAAAGAGGCTAATAGAAGATAGTAAAAGGCTAAAATAACATTTATAAAAATTTAAAAATTCGGACCCTGATTAGTACCCAAGATAACTCCTCGTTTAACAGTGCATACCCATAGCCAAACGCGTTCACAGTTCACGGTTTGAATCAGCGATATTAATCGTTAATAACATAACTATACTTTGTGCTGCTATGTATAAACATATTGTTCTTACAAACGAAAATAGAATTATTTCTTGCAACATGAAAGAGTAATAAAATATATACCCACTTATTTGTAATAAAACTGGAGACCATGTGCACATATCTGTAGATTCGGTGATACCACATTTTTTTTAACTCTTTGCCTAGCGTGGCCTATTTAAATACCGTCCTTATCCTTAAATCTTAAATCATTTGAAGAGTTAAAATATATATTTACCGGATGAAATAATATAATTGTTGCGAGTTTCTGCGCATTACACCGCACTCTTGCTCTTAACGAGACTTTCGAGTAATCGAGACTCTCGCACAACGCAGCAATGCGTTCAGCTGCATCTTCTTACTGGCTGCGAGAGGCACGCTTAACGACAGCGAGAAACGAGCGAAACTGACTTGACCGGATCTAATGATGATGAAGAGGCGTTGATCGAGAGTTTACTGGTTGCTACCAGAACCTATTGCACGGCTGTGTTGTCTACCCTGGTGGTCAGATCAGCGGCAGTGGGCTGAAGAGAGTCCTGGTGACAGTGAGGCAGTTTGCATGTCCTAAATCTTCTGGTTGATGTTGCTGAATGCCTCTTCAAGCGCAGCTGGACGACATATGGTTCTCCGGTCTTTAATGGGCCGGTCCCCATGGCCGCGCTCGCCAAGGCGTCTTGCTTTGGTGCTTCGTAGCGCAGGGGGTCGTGGGTTCGAGTCCCGCCTTGGGCGTGAGTATTATATGTTAGTGTATATGTGTGTGTAACAGAAGAAAACAGCAATTCAGTAAGCATACAGCTAACAAAGTAAAAAAAAAAAGTAAATAAAAGTAGGGTATACAGCGCCCGACTCCGGAACTGTATTTAAAAAATGGCATCGCGGTTGTGCATACGTGTTGGAAAAAGTGCAAATACATTTGTAACTGTCAATATCTTTTATTTTCGATTGAAAATTTGCAATCTTGCAAGCACGATAACGGAATTGTTGATTGCTTAATATTTACCAAACTTAAAAGAAGCTTAAGGACCTACTAACTATATAATATTTACAAGTTACTGATGCTAAATATTTGGGAAATAGTTAAATGTGACATTATTAAATCTTGATAACCCTTTGACAAGTAATGTTGAATCATTTTTATGCCTCTGGAAATAATGCTATAAAGCTTTCAATATTTTTGTGTTTTAAAATAATCAAACTATTTTGATTAATATATGTTTAACAAATCTACGTGCCAAAGAAACTGAACATATTAAATTTTAAGGCAACAGCCTGTAGTGTCCTCTTCATGCAGAAGCAATTTAGTAAAATTTGGATATAATCAGTAATTCAAAAAGGCTAAACAAAAAATCAGTGGAATTAAAATGTATGTATATATTTTTAATCATGCAAATTATTTGAAATAAAGTTTAATGCCATCAACCGTTTCTGAGATATGCGTTGTAAAGTTTTAAATTGATCTATACTCAGCAATTCAAAAAGGTTAAACAAAAAATCAGTGGAATCAAAATGTACATATTTTGAAATCATGCAAATTATTTGAAATAAAGTTTAATGCCATCAACTATTTACGAGATATGCGTTGTAAAAGGTTAAATTGCTCTATACTTTGTAATATTTTAGTTATGCCGCTTTTAAGTTAACTATTATGGAGAGATGTTGAACCTTTGTAATAAACATGGTTTTGATTCAGTTGAAATTTGGATATTGAATTATTTAATGTAATGCAACTACTCTTATACCATCTGATGGTCAAAGTGGCTTATTTTGTTATGTGCTGACTTTCTGAAACCAAGTCCAGGGTTCAAACCCGGCCACACGATGTTTCTTAAATGTGCTTAAAAGAGACAGCCTTATATCGGTAAATTTACTCAAATTAAAAGAAGTCCTTCGGGGCGAAATTCTAACACACCGGCGGCGCTTATATTATCCTGGAAATTGACAGCGTTATTCACATTAAAACACACCTTCCGTTTACTTTATAGGCACATGGTAGAGGAAATATGGATGATAAATTCGAAATCCCCTTCCGAAGCTTTAAAATACATATAGACCAATGCTTCTGAACGATCTTTGTAGACGAAGATTATTAATAAGGGATTATTAAATGTAATACTGAGAAAGGCAAATGGTAGCTGCCATAAAGAATTATGTGAAATGAATTCAGTGTTGTAAGGTATTTGCAGTTTTTATATAGTTCGTTTCAAGCGGGAAACCTGGGTTTGATCCCCAGTACCGGGTGGGGGATTTTTTTCCCCGCTGGGAGACCTGGCCCGGGGTGCACTGAGCCTCGTAAGGTCCCTGGGGGGCCAATTGGGAGCTACTTGATGGAGAAGTAGCGGCTGCAGGTCATGAAAACCGCATTAACCGGCCGGGGGCTCGAGGCGCTGACCACGTCTCACTCTCCAATTCTGCACCCCATCCATGAACGCTGTAATGGACCGATATGGGGAACGCAGCGGCCGGGCGGTAGGCAAAGGTTCCGCGTGAGCTGTCGTGCCATGGAGTTATTATTATATAGTTCGTTTTGTCTATCTCTTATAGTCTATGGCTTTATAGAATTATCTATACAAACTTCCTTCCCTATGTAGAGGATTTTATGGGTTATTCCCGTGGAATTAAAAATACATATATTATTAACCATTTATTATTGTCTTAAATATTTAATCAAAATGTTTATATTAATATCTGACAAAAAGAACTGAAAAAAATATTTCATAAAAGGGGTTAGCTTCAATTCTATTTAAAATCGGACTGTCTCATCTTTGTTTAATACTAGACATACCAGTACGTTATTTATATGAAATTTCATTTTGATTTATGCTTTTGAAAAGTTATACTTATACCAGTAGTAGAATCATCGTTTTCTAAAACACCTTTTTACTTTCTCTACACGTACAATGTTCAAAGTGCATTGAGAAGGTAGTGACTTGCACCCAAAAATTCGACACTGAGATATTTCACAGGGTATATATATTTTGAAAACCCCTGAAATTTTTAGAAAAATGCCCGTGTGTGTGTTTATCGGTCTGTATAACAGTGGTAGTGTGTCTGTGTGTGTGGATAGCATAGCTCAAAAACGAACAGACGGTAAGTACCAAACTTGATATTTAACTTTGGTAGGTATCTTCCAAGGATATGACAGGAAGATTTTCAAGAAAATCCCGCATCCCTAACTACCCTTTACGCGGAAAATTTTTCGAAAGTTTTGTTTTTCTTTAATATACCATATTTTAATAAAAATCATAAGAGCCATTCTTAAGATACTTACATGACCAATAAAATGTATATGTTGAAGATTCTGCGAATAACCTCTGCTTTATTCTGGGTAATTTTTGCGGATTTTTTCATAACTGGTAAGCCGTAAAACATAGACAAAACCTTACCTAATACAAATTTTAGAGCTCGTTAAAACACACGATTTATTTTGTATAAATTTTTTGTGGAGTTGGTTGTTTTTGAAATATTCCTTGTTATTGGTTTCAGCTTTAAAATACTTATCCTTTTCTCATACTCCAGTCCATATAAACAAAGGAACTTCAATCACATAGCAACCAGCTTTGGACTATTACTTTAGCCTATGGTGCTCATTTATTTCCTTTATACTTATATGAAGCAAGTAATAAGACCATTTCTACTATTTTTCCTCAATTGGCATGAAGTAAATAGAATAATAGGCTTTTTAACAATAATTTGTAGCAGAAATGTAGAAAAAGTAATTTGAATGGAACACATCCGATTTTTCTTTTATTCATTTAGGTTCAATCCTCTTTGGCGAAACTTCAAAATAGATTCTATTACAGAAATGCAATGTTTCTTCGGCCTAAAGAGTGGGTGTTAGCGGAAGTGCGATTGATGAAATTATAACAAAGCAATTATGAAAATTAAATTCCTTAACTCCATTGTAAAGAAATATGAACGTGAGGAAAAGCAAACTGGGATGTACGAGAAAGTGACAGGAAGGTAATATTTCTTACGCAGTTGGCCAAGCTTTAGGGCAGCGCACATGGTCTTGAAGAGAGGTAACTGCTGTGGGTTAGACAAAAAGAATTATGAAAAACTTGGGCGTTGGAGTTAATATCTGTTTGTGCCACAAAACCATTCGAGCAAACCTTATTTCTCCAGTAGCTCTGAGGCTGAACGTCCTGTTATGCACAATTCTTTCTTCTTTTTCTTGTTATTATTGTTATTACTTTTACAGTCCGGATTTAAGTAGATCAAACAGGAGAAGATTAAATACAGTTGAGATGCAATTTCTTAAACGAATATTAGGGTACACATTAAAAGAACACATACCAAATATACAAATACGGAAAGGGTTAAACACATATACATTACAGGAGAAGATAAATGGTATTAATTACCAATGGTTCCAACACATAAGAGAATACATAACAATAGAATAACAAAACAGACACTAAATTATAGACCAAAAGAATGGCGCTCAATAGGACGTCCTAGAATCAGAGGGAACGGCCGATATAGCCTATTCCTGATGTGGAATTATTATTATTATTATTATTATTATTATTATTATTATTTGTTTTATACCCCGTCCTTAGTTGCAATTATCATATAAATGGACTTTTAGCATTGGAACATATGTGCTTGTACATTTTTCATTAGGTTCTACCTCTTTGAATTTTCTAACGGGTATCTAAAATGTGTCTCCGCAGTGAGGTGAATGCACTAGCACGTACAATCGTGATCTTTCAGTAGGCTACGGACTTATCTAAGTATCAATAATTTTACTTGTTTACTGACAGAAACCGTGTGTAGGACAGGAGTTGGATAGGTACTCAGACTACCTCGGTGGTGGAGCAACCGGCTAGAGATCGGGAGATCAGTGGTTCAAATCCCGGCTATGGCATTGGATTTTTCAGTCTGACTCTACATATCCAACCCGCTAATTATTGTTGGGAATGAAAATGAAATGAACTTTAATTGAAAATAATTACTTACCACTGTCACAGATGATGTTACAAATACCTGTAAATGTTTCATCCCTGTAGCAGATTTCGACTCCTTTACTATTGTTTCGTACACTGTGTAGGGTTTCCCGCGTAATCATGTATACAAATTGACAGTTGTTTGCTGTGCTGATTTTCGCAGTTATTTAATGGAGATTCTTAACATTATCTATATCTGAAAATTCACTCAATTTAGCATCTGTCTAAAAGTCTAGGCCTGCTGCTTTGCGGACTCAGTTTCACGAAATTTAATAATTAAATATTTCTCATGGTTGAGGCTATACCGTAAAGCATTAAAAATTTTTAAATTTTATATTTTCTGCAGATTAAAAGTGACACCAATAACAAGGAGTATCTCATAAATTGCCTAATCGACCACAATTATATATGACATAAATCGTGTGTTTTAACGAGATCCACAGTTTTTGTCTATCTCTTGCGGTTTACCAGTTATTACAAATTCAACAAAATTTATCCAAAATAAAATGTTCTTCAGAGGTTATTCCCAGAAAGTTAATATATACATTTTAATTTTTTTAGTAACTTTTCGTTTTCACGTACAAACGATACACACACTCTGACCTTTTCTAAAATTTTTTTTTTTTTTGATACAGTGGACTTTAAGTCGTGCATTTCTGTAAAATCACGGTGTCAAATTATGAGTGATGTGCAATACCTTCTCTACCTAGTATCATGTACTATGCAGAGAAAGTAATTAATGTAAATGAAAAAAAGTCTCTATGGAATAAAGTATTAGAGTAAATTATATAACGTAGCTGCAGAAATCATGTGAATACAACATATTAGATTTATATTATACATCTTTAGACAAATCAACCGTATGAATTAGAAAAGTCCCATATATATTAAAAATTTCAGATTCTGATGAAATAACGGACGCAAAGATGTATATTAAAGTTTCAATTATATCCAAAGCTGAAAAGAGAGCGAAATATATCAAACAGTTTCAATCTAGGAAGCTTTTCCTTAAATTTGTACCACAAAATCATATTCAAAATGATATAACCTAGTTAAAAGATTAAACTGGGAGGGTATAATGTTCAGCTTGAGTGTTGGAGTATTAAATTCTGCTTCTCAAGTGTAAATGAAGATCGTTATTTATTTTAATAACATGCTTTTTCTTCCACGCGCTAGGGTGTTCCTTCACCGGGCTTCTGATGAAGATATTACAATAATGTATGATAAAAAGAAGTTAGTGTTCAGTTTGTAGGCGGAGCGGGGTGCATTTGTTAGAGAACTTCAGGACCACTGATGAAGGATAACTTGGTGTAACTCGCAGTTAGAAACTTTCTTGGCTCTCCAACGCATCCAACTTTCTCTTAAAAGAAAGAAAAAAAAAATCATTAACTTAAAATTCAGAGACCTTCCTGAGTGCTTGTTATTCTGGGACGAGAGAGGGACAACGTTATGCGCACTTACTAAATTAGAGGGGAACTGAAAATGTCTACACTAATTTGAAAGAGCCTGCAGTTCATTGCTAGTCTTTCCCGATATCAGAGTGCAGCTAATAGTTTCTAAGGTTATATTGCCCTCAGTTCAAAGTAGCTACAATGCACCACTTAAATACATGAGCCAAAATATTCCAAATATGAGTAGAAGAGAAACAAGAGACATAAACGATTAATTCAATTTTTAAAATGTGAATATTTTTATTTTACTTTCTCTACACGTACCATTTACATAGTATGTGCTCCATTAACATGACTTTCTCTACATCTCAGCAATAAATTATTGTTAAAAAGCTCATGCTTCTATCTATTTACGTCATACTAATTGAGAAAAAAATAGCAGAAATAATTGCTTGCTTCCATTTAAGCAGAAAGGGAATAAGGGAGTAGCATAGGTTAACGTAATGGTTAAGGGCTGGTTGTTATGTGACTGAAGTTCCTTTGTTTGTATGGCCAGGAGTTGACAAATTCGCATATGAGAGAAAAAAAAGACCAATTCCAAGAAAAAAATGTAACATTGTAACATAAATTGTGTTTTAACGAGCTCTACATTTTCTGTTAAGTTAGCTTTTGTCTATCTCTAACACCTTACCAGTTTTGCAAAATTTCGTAACATTTATGCAGAATAAATTACTCTTTAGAGGCTATTTCCAGAAAAGTCAAGATATACATTTTATTTGTCGAGTAAATATCTTTAATATTCCATATTTTAATCAAATTCGTAAGTCATTCTAGAGAAAAACAAAAAATTCCATGTAAAGGGTAGTTGGGGGAGGGGTTCTTGAAAATCTTCGTGTCACATTCTTGGAAGATAAACTTAAATATCAAGCTTGGTATTTAACGGTATTTTCGTTTTTGAGCTATGCTGTCCACAGGCTCACATACGTACCTTTGTCTAAAAATGCTTTTTTTGGATTCATGTGGACCCAAAACATGTTTTTCCGTGATATCTCGATATTGAATTTTTGGATGCAATACAATACCTTTTCTATACACTATGTACATAGTAAGTGTAGAGAAATTAATATTATCCCAGATTTTACCTGTAATAAACGCTATACAGTTCCCTGTATCCAAAAAAAAAAAAAAAGTTTGTGTTGTGCGCGCATGTCTCTGAACACGATAACTCATCTCGATATTTGTATCGATTAGCATGAAGTAGATATAAGAATAAACTTTTAAACAATAATTTGTCACAGAGATGTAAAGAATGTCATGTGAATGGAACACGTGTTTTCAAAAATGTTTTTCCCTTGCGGATACATTTTAATGCCGTTATTTACGTAATAAATGATGCATTATTTCTTTCTCTATCCCAGATATACAATGTACATAGTGCATACAGAAGTTGTTGTATTCCTTAAAACGTTCGATGCCGAGAATACAACGGAAATATATGTTTTGAGGTCCCCTAAGTACGAAAAAGCCTTTTTACAAAAAGGTCCGCGCGAGCCTCTGTGGACAGCATAACTCAAAAACGAAAATTCCGTTAAAAACCAAACTTGGTATTTAGGTTTAGTGTCCACCAAGGATGTGACACGAAGATTTTCAAGACAATGCCCTCAACACAAAATACCCTTTACATGGAAACATTTTTGAAAGCTTTGTGCTTCTCAAACATGCTGAGTGATTTTGATTAAAATGCCGTATATTAGAGATACTTAAATATAAACAGTATATTTTGAATTTTCTTGGTTAATTTTGCAGAACGGTTAAACCTAATGGATATACAAAAAAATTAAGACCAAAAAATTTCTATTTCGTTAGAACACAATTTATGATAATTACGTTTTTACTTTCTCTATACGAACTATGTACATAGTGTATAGAGAAGGTATTGTATTGCCCCCAAAAATTCAATACCGAGATTTCACCGGAAAAACATATTTTTTGAGACTCCCTGAATAAAAAGAAATAATTTTTAGAAAAATGTTCGTGTGTGTGTCTGTCTGTCTGTCTGTCTGTGTATGTGTGTGTGTGTTTGTATGTGTGCGCGCGCAGCATAGCTCAAAAACGAAAAGACCGCTAAAGCCCAAACTTAGTATTTAAGTATGGTATCTTCCAAGAATGCGACACCAACATTTTCAAGAAAATGCCCCCCCCCCCGCTCTAAACTACCCTTTACATGGAATAAAAAATTTGATTTCCTTAAAAAAGGCTCTAACGATTTTGATTAAAATATCGTATATTAAAGATATTTACCTGATAAATAAAATGTATATCTTGAATTTTCTGGGAATAGCCCCTGAAGACTACTTTATTCTGGATGAATTTTACGGAATTGTGCATAACTGCTAAACCGTAAGATGCGGGAGAAAACATAATGTACAGAAAATGTAACTCACGATAAAACACACAATTTATGTCATATACATTTTTTTGTGGAGTTGATCATTTTTAAGATATTCCTGGTTTTTTGTTCTAGCTTTGAAAAACTTATACTTTTCTCATACAGGAATTTCTTAACTCCTGTCCATACAAACAACGGAACTTCAGTTACATAACAACCAGCTTTTGGCTTTCATTTTAACCTATGGAACTCCCTCATTTCGCTTCTACTTGCAAGGAAGCAAAAGCTTTTTAACTAAAATCTCTTTTAGAGATGTAGAGAAAGTCATGTGAATGTAACACATCATATTTTTTATGTAGAGCTGACCATTTTCAGATATTCCTTATTAATGATTTCCTTTTTAAACTACTTAAACTTTTATCAAAGGGGAAGTAATGTTTCGTTTCATCACTACTGTTTTACTGCAGGGTATGGAAAGCGAACCGAACTTCAATTGTTTCACAGAGGAGCAGGTTTTAAAAGTTTAGCCTAGTGTATTGCCTTATAGCTTTTCGACTTACAAGCAAGTAATAATGTCGCATGTGTCATTGGCGAGAGTTTAATTTATTATGTTTTAGTAATTACGAATTAATTAATCTGAATTAATTGGGATTTGAGCTTACAGATTCTTAGGAAAATACAAGCTTTGTTATAAGCTGATGAAATAACAGGATGGAAGCGACTAGCCTCTTTCGATGGCACTCCCAGTGGACTTTTGATGCCACCAACTTCCGTTCGGTTTACGTGCACATTCGCACTTTGACGTCACACAGGATATTCTAGAACATTTAAGCATTCGGTGCTGATTGGCTAAGTCTACCCACTATCAGGGCGTTGGTTCTTCATATTAGGAGAACGGCCACCATGTTGGAATGCCCTTCCGGGGACGCCACTAAATCTATTTAAGGGACGGCAAACCCGTCCTCCGGGGCTATTGTCTTTGACCGTCGGGGAACCTCTATTTGCTTGTGTGCGTCTTGAGGCGTCGCTCCGGGCTCAACCGGCCACCACTTTGACCACTTCTCACCTCCCCTAGACACATCATGACATATTTCTTAAGGTAAGGATTTATGTTAGTAACTCCATAATGAGAATGATATTGGCCAGGATTAATAGAATAGTTTGCCATCCTCCACCTTTGTAAACCAAACATGCGTAACCAACAGATTATTTAATCTTTCTTAATATATTAGCTTAACTTAAGTCCCATTATTATCATTGCTCTACCATCTACCTTCCTTTCACTACCCTCTAATAGCTATTCCCCCCTGTGGCCAACTTTAGTTGTGACAATAAGACAATTTCTGGCAATGTTTACCTTGATTAGCATCCTTTGTACAGAAAGTTGTGTGTATAACAGCTAGAAAGTGTCATGTGAATGGAGCATATTAGATTTTTTCGTATAATTCTGCCATTTTAGTTTTGTGAATGCAGGCCGGAAAAAAATTAAACGTTTACTCGCAAGTATAGTTAGCTATTAGAAAATATAAATTGAGTAAATGTTGTAAGTTAACAAGATCGCAACCGAATAAATATGGCACGGTCGTCGGCCCCAAGTATTTAGTAACCAAAGGACAAAGTTGGTTCGACAAGGTCTTTCATTTTAAAGATTTAGAAGACCTGTAAGCTAAGCTTGCTGGAGGTCAATATTATTTTTTCCAGCTTTTGTAATATACTTTTATGGTGTAAACTCATAATTATTCCCGTTTATTTATCTCTACTTGACACTTTATGTGTTAATTATATGAAGTACAGAAAATTATATTGACTATCTTTCATTCTGTCATTTATGATGAACATTTCAACCTCTGCTTGTTTTTATACAAGGCAGTATCAGAAACGTATCCCTAATAAAACTAAAACACTCCTGCGTAATGGTGATCTGTGAAAGTTAAGGGACACCACGGAAAAAAATAAGAAAGGCCAGCAGTTTTTACTTTCTCTTCACGTACTATCATAGCGCTGTGAGTTGCACCCAAAAATTCTATACGAGATTATCAAAATACATGTTTTGGGACCTCTTGAGTTTAAAAAAAACATCTTCGGAAAAATATCCATGTGTGTGCATGTGTTTTTTTGCAGCATAGCTCAAAAACGAAAAGCCCGTTAAATACCAAACTTGATATTTAAGTTTAATATCTTGTAAGGATTCAACACGAAGATGCCCTAACTACTCTTTACATGAAAAAAGAATTGGTTTTCTCAAAAATGACTAACGATTTTCATTAAAATCTCTTATATTTAAAATATTTATACATGGTAGCATATATCTGTTCTGAAGTCATTTATATACTGCATGAGTATTTATAAATTTTGCATAATGGTAAACTGTAAGAGTTAGACAAAAGCTTACTACATAAAAATGTAGATCGTCTTAAAGCATACAATTTATGTTATGTACATTTTTTCGTGGAGTTTTGATATTCCTTGTTATTTATTTCAGTTTTAAAATACTTGAAACTTTTCTCATACGGGAAGTCGGCCCTCATGGTGTAATGGTTACCATGCTAGATTCATGTACCCAAGGTCGCTGGTACAAACCCGACGGAGGACGATGGATTTTTTCGGACATAAAAATCGTTAGCATGGTTTCCTTCGGAAGGCAAGTAAAGCCATTGGTCCTATGTCATAGATTTATGGCAGGTAAAAGAACCTCAAGCCTGATAAAGCGGCCCTGACCAAAATTAAGCGATCTTTCGCTCCCAATATAGAATGGGACACTGAGAACCATTGTAGTTAAAGAGCGTCCTAAATAAGTTAAATTTTCATTTTTCATACGGGAACTTGTCAACTCCTGGCCACAGTAAGAAGCGGATTTCAGTCTCATAGCAACCACATTTTAAAATATTTTTCTGTCGGTTTAACCGTGTGTATTCCCTTATAAGACTGCTAATGTTTATCTCGATTAGCATGAAGTAGATATAGGAATAGGTTTATTGACAATAATATGTTATTGAGATGTAGAGAATGTCATGTGAATAGAAAGCATGTGATTTTTCTTTTGTTTCAGCACGAACATGGTGTATTTGAATAATTACCGGTCAAAATTCACATTTTAATGGAATATACTCTTCCCTATTTGAATTACAGTTGGTATAGAGTATAAATCGGGATGTAAATTTGCAGGTAATGAAGGTGAAGCCAATAATGAAATTTTGTAGTCTAAACAGATGCAAAATAAATGTTAGATGCAGTGATTTTCAATGAAAATTCTATCACATTAATATGGAATCACCATTATCTTGTCAAGAAACACTGTTACGTTCTTCAGTTTACTCAATAAGCTCTCTAGAGATAACGCTTTGTAAAAACTTGTTTCTCCCTTTTCTGTGTGTTGTTTTAAAAGCATCAGATTTTCCGAAATGTGTATTAATTATATCCTGTTCTTCTGTTAAGGAAAGCCAGTATGCAAACATTCCTGAAGAGAAGTTTAAACCGGATTAGTTAAAACTAGTTTTATTTTTATAACTTGTTAAAATGTCCATCTTTTTTGAAGAAACTTGTTTCTTTCTATAAAATTAATAAGCTAAAATGTACAGAATGATTAAAATGTAATAGATTATTCAACTATTTTTATATTAAATAGGGCCAATAATGAAAAAAGTTATAATTTAGAAACTATAGCATATTTTTTAAGCTTCTCAGTGTAAAGTGTGAAGGAAGATGTAGTTTAAGCGATGTAAAGGTTTGGTTTTGAAATATTGCATAGTTCCTGAGAAAAAGATACCTGAGTTTCATTATTTTATCATCATTGATATAGAGTTCAGAGTGTCTCCATAAACTCTGCAGACTTCAGTGAATTTGATAGATAAATAAATACGAGTCTCTTTTGCTATACGTTTGATTTAATATAAATATAGTTATTTATTTAACTTCAAATTATGTTTCTGTGCAGCTATCCACATTATAGAGCTTTCAGTTTTATTTGTCTTACAATTGGATGCAAGCTTGCATGTTTTTATCGCTGTTATTGTTTACTGGAATAGATAGTTTTTTTGTACAATGACCATTTATCAATTGCGCTCGCTTTTGCTTCCGACGTATCAAAAAGGCCTTGTTCCCGCTGGTTGGGTTGCAACTAGAAATAATTGCTCTGCGATTGTATGTGACTCACGATGCTGTATTCGTATTGTACTGGACATTTGCATTACATTGCTTCCTACAAGGGGCCATCTGACATTGATGTGCGAGACTTAGTTGCGATTTATAGGGATACAGTCATAGGTCAACGGCAAAGTCAGAAAGATAAATATTTTACATTAGGGTGTTTCAATTTATACACTATTTATTGCCTGACGGGTTGTCTCCTTAGTGCGGTGGTAGCGCAACTGCTCACCAAGCGGGAGACCTGGATTCGATCCCCCCGCTGGGAGACCTGGCCCGGGGTGCACTCAGCCTCGTAAGGTCCCTGGGGGGTCACTGAGGAACTACTTGATGGAGAAGTAGTGACTCCAGGTCTTGAGGACCGCATTAACCGGCCGGGGAGACTCGAGGCGCTGACCACGTCTCACCTTCCAATACTGCACCCCATCCATGACGTCTGTAGTGGACCGAGAAGGGGGACGCAGCGGCCGGACGATAGGCCAAGGTTCCCCCTGAGCTGTCGTGCCATGGAGTTATGTTATTATTTCCTGACGATAAAAGCGGTCAAAACCCATGCGACCATCCTTCGTTACTTGTAGGCCACGTTACTCTCGAGAAAGTCTCAAATATCGAGAACTAATGCTCAAAAGCGAGGCGCTTCGAGCTTTCTCGTAACTACAGGCGAAGTAGTTTGACGCATGATCTGTAGAAAAAACTGGTTACGTAATAATTATAGCCTTGTAAGTAAGTTAGAACGTTTCAGAGTACTTTCATTTTTCAAGCCGTTAGGCTGCTAATGTGTGAATCTTGTTCAACCTAAAAAAAAAAAAGCGACATAAACATCAGTAGAAAATGTATTAAATTTTTCTTCATTTCATTTGAATTACAATTTTTCTAACAATTCGTTTAGTTTTGTTTTGAGTGTACTTATGGGGTTAGCCAGGGAAGGAATTTATCGCGATGTTTATCTTGGTAAAGAAATTGTGTATATGAAATATGCACTACTGACATTTTGCGATGTTGAAAGATCCTTTTCTGCTTATGAAAATGTATTAACGAAACAACAACAGAAAAATTGGAAACGTGGCTGGCTGTGTAGAGCATTTGGTGCTGAAATATGAAGTTTGTGTATGTGAGTGCTCTTTTTTATACACACATACTGATTTTTTAATTAAAACTTTCTAGCACCAATATAATGTCTAACAAATTGTCTTTAACTACATTGCATATCTATTAATATAAGTAAAATAGCTTTCATATTTTATCTATATTATGTTAATAAAGAGTTTATCATCGTCTTTCCTTCAATTGGTAGGTAAATTGTTTAAAATCCTTAAAAAAGGCTGAAAACATTGTTTAAAAACCAAAAGAGGCTAGTAGAAAATAAAGAAGTCTGATGTGTTTCATTCACATGATTTTCTCTACATCTCTACAAAAAATATTATTAAAAAGCCATTGCTTCTATTTCCCTCGTGCTGATCGAGAAAAAAATTAGCACATATAGTCTTATTACTTGCTTCCTTGAAAGTAGAAGCGAAATGAGGGATTATCATAGGTTAAAGTGATAGTCAAAAGTAGTTGCTATGTGAGTGAAGTTCCTTTGTTTGTATGGACACGAGTTGATAAATTCCTGTATGAGAAAAGTTAAGTTTTCATAATTGAAATCACAAACAAGGAATATCTCAAAAACAATCAACTCCAGGGAAAAAATGTATATGACATAAATTGTGTGTTTTAAAGTGCTCTACATTTGTTGTGAGGTAAGTTTTTGTCCATCTCTTACGGTTTAGCAGTTATGCAAAATTCCGTAAAATTGACCCAGAATAAAGTAGTCCTCAAAGGTCATTTCCAGAAAATTCAAAATATACATTTTATTTGTCGGGTAAATGTCCTTAATATACGATGTTTTAATCAAAATAATTAAAGCCATTTTTTAGAAAATCAAAATTTTCGAAACAAGTTCCATGTAAAGGGTAGTTTGGAGTGGGGGGATTTTTTTCAAAGTCTTTAGTATCTATCCCTGGAAGATATTAAACTTAAATACCACGTTTGGTATTTTACCGATTTTTCGTTTTTGAGTTATTGTGTTCACAGTCTCACGGACACACGGACACACTGACACACGGACACACACGGACCTTTTTCTAAAATGCTTTTTTTGGATACAGGGGACCCTAAATCACATATTTCCGGTGAAACCTCGGTATCGAATTTTTTTGTGGAGTGCAATACTTTCTCTCTACAATTAGTACATAATACGAGTAGAGAAAGTATCGTTTAACAGTACATGTGTTCCAAAAAGAATTCACAATAAATGGTTTGAATCAGCGATATTAATCGTTAATGACATAGCTGTAATTTGTATGGTATGCATAAAATTTTACTTATGGTCAAACTAGTTGAAGACTAGTAAGTCCAATATCTTAACAAGGAATATCTCAACAAAAAAAAAAAAAAAAAAAAAAAAAAAAAAAAAAAAAACCTACATGACAAAAATTGTGTTTTACTATCTCTTTCAGTTTGCCAATTATGCGACATTCAACAAAAATTCATCAATAATAAGCAGGCTATTTCCCTTTGAGGCTATTGCCAGAAAATTCGAAAAATATAAGTTTTATTTTTCATGTACATATTTTTAATATTCGATAATTTAAACAAAATCTTTAAAGCCATTTTTGAGAAAATCAAAATGTTCGAAAGCCTTTCCACGTAAACAGTAGTTTGGGGTAGGGATATTTTCATGAAAATCTTCGTGCTGCATCTTTTGAAGATACTAAACTTAAATACCAAGTTTGATACTTAACGGAGCATTTTAGCTATGCTGTCTACACACAAAGACTTTTCTTGGATTCAAGGAGTCTCAAAACCTGTTTTCCCACTGAAATCTCCTTATCGAATTCACTCTACATTTTACGTGTAGAGAAAGTAAAAATCTAATGTGTTCCATTCATTTTACCTTGTTTAGCTGTTATGTAAACAAGTTATTCTTACAAGAGATTATTCCTTTATTTACATCATGTTAATCGAGATGAGCATTCGCAGAAATCATATTTTATTAACATTATTACTTGCTTTCCTCTAAATAAAATAGAAATTAGGGGACACACTAGGCTAAAACGATAGTCAACTCTTTTAAAACCCCGTCGATATGTGAACAACTGAACTTTGGTTACTTTGCATTTCCAGAAAAACAAAAGACAAATGAAACAAAAGGCGACACCGTTTGAAAATAATAGTTTAAAAATCTGATATGTACCACTCACATGACTTTCTCTATATCTCAATTATTCTTAAAAAGCTTATACTTCTATTTAATTCATGCTAATCAGAAACATTAGCAGAAATAGTCTTATTACTTGCTTCCATGTAAGTAGAAGCGAAATAAGGAAGTACCGTAGGTTAAAGTGATAGTCAAAAACTGGCCGTAATGTTACTAAAGTTCCTTTGTTTGTATGGACAGAAGTTGACAAATTCTTGTATGAGAGAAGTATGTTTTTCATAGCAGAAACGAAAAACAAGGAATTTCTCAAAAACGATAAACACTACGAAAAAAATGTATATAACATAAATTGTGTGTTTTAACGTCCTCTACATTTTTGTGTAGTTAGTTTTTGTCCATCGGTTTAGCAGTTATTCAAAATTCCGTAAAATTCATCCAGAATAAACTACTCTTCACAAGCTATTCTCAGAAAATTCAAGATAAACATTTTTTTTGTCAGGTAAATGTCTCTATTATATGATATTTTAATGAAAATTGTTACAGCCGTTGTTGAGAAAATCGACATTTTGAATAATGTTCCATGTTAAGGGTAGTGTGGGGTGGGGGGATTTTTCTCAAAATCTTTGTGTCGCATCCCTGGAAGATACTAAACTTAAATACCAAGTTTGGTATTTTAGTGACTTTTCGTTTTTGAGTTATCGTGTTCACAGGCACACGGACACACATACACACACACGCGGACCTTTTTTGTGAAAATGCTTTTTTTGGATATAGGTGACCTTAAAACATATATTTCCGGTGAAATCTCAGTATCGAATTTTTGGGTGTAGTGCAATACCTTCTCTATACACTATGTACATAGTAAGTGTAGAGAAAGTAAAAATGAAATTAATAACAAGTAATATCTTGGAAACTGCCCGCTACAACAAAAATGTACATGACTGTGTGTTATAACCAGATCTTGTTTAGTAATTTTTCTCTATCTCTTATGGTTCACCAGTTATGCAAAATTCAGCAAAGTTCATCTAGAATGAACAGACTTTCAAATGGTATTCCCATAAAATTCAAGATGTACATTTTATTTGGTGCAAATATATTTTGTATTCGGTATTTTAATCAAAATCGTTAGTGCCATTTTTGAGAAAAAGAAATGTTTCAAAGGGTAAAAGGTATTTTAGGGTGGGGGATTTTTCGTTGTTGAAAATCTTCGTGTCGCATTCTTGTAGAACACTAAACTTAAATACCTAGTTTGGCATTTAACGGTCTTTCAGATTTTTGCTATGCTGTCACACACACACACACACACACACACACACACTTTTTCCTAAAAAGGGTTTATTAAGTCTCATGTGAACATACGTTTTCTATACAATCTCACATTCTAATTTTTAGTGGAATTTTACACCTTCTCTATGATGTACAGAAACTAAACATGTATATGACATCAATTATTTATTTTAACGATATCAACTTTTTTGTGCATGAAGTTTTTGTGTATTTCTTACGGTTTATGAGATATGCAAAAGTTATTGAAAATGAAGTCTTCAGATGCTATCCCCAGAAAATATCTATAATATAGAATGTTTGTTATAAAATATTTGAATAAAACTTGTTAGGGCCATTTAAAAGAAATTCAATAGAATATTTTCAAATTTTTCAAGCACTTACATGTAAAGCATAGACTGCGGTGGGAGGAACATTCTCAAAATCTTTATGTGTCATCCTTGAAAGATACTGATATAAAATACTAAGTTTAGTATTTCGGTTTTTTATTTATCGTGTTCAAAGTCACACGGACCACAAAAGTACACACACGAACCTTTTTGTTAAAATTATATTTTTGGATGCAGTGATACTTTTTAACACGGGTATATTAAAGGTACAGTGAATTGTTATATTTTTTAAATCCACTTTTTCTTGTCAAACTTTTTTTGGTCTCGATCTATTTTCAGCTCGATCTGTAGTACCAGTCTTACGGTAACTGCTTGTTGATATCTGATCCAGAATATTACATTTCCTTCCTTATTTATCATTATCTAATGGGGTCTTGATGGACGCCAGTAAAATGATTTATTTTGAATAACCAAACAATACTAAGCCCGCCTGGATAGTATGGATGTTGCAAGTTTACCTCACATTCAAGAGGTCATGAATTCGAGTCCCGCTTATGATGAGTTACTCCAACCAGTTTAGGGGAGCGTTGTTCTTATACTGAGAGGACGAATGTCGAGTAACTTTAAGCTCCATGTCCACCAGATCATTTGAGTATCATTTCAACGAATTCATTTCCAACAGGACTTATCAGGTTAAAGGACGTTGAACTTCAAAAATACAACAAGAAACTCAATGAGCAAAAACAACACATAAACAAAAACATAAAACACCAAAACAAAAATTCATTCTAGGTTTCTCTTGTGTTTGTCGGAATTTTCTAGGTTGTTGGCAGAGTCATAACTTAAAGAAAAACAATTGCAGGTAATCCAGGAAGTAACTACCATTTGACTTTTGACATTTTTAAAAACAACTTATCAATTACAAAATTAAGCTTACTTCATTTTTTATATAATTAACTCTATTATTTGGTAATTTGTCATGTCTGTCCACGAGCTTTAGAACACCCTTGTGTAGTTGACTACTCTCAGTCCAATAACTTAAGTTGATATGGCAGAATTGTATCTAAAAAAAAAAAAAGTAGAGAAGTGTTTCGGCAGTAAAGTTGTAGTTTTATCTACAGCTGTTGAATCCAGGACCAACTGAGTGCAGGCCACGGGCGTTACAGCTGAACCATCCTGCTCGGTGGTTCGATTTTGTTATTCACTTGATTATTTAAATTATGATGAATGTTTGGGTCGAGTTTGGTGACACAGTTTGATGTCTCCACATTTTGATTTTTTTCGTTCATTACTGTAACACCATACACTTTTTTTAGTTAATAGTAAGATTTCAGGTTTGAAATTTCCAGCATTTAAACCTCCAATACCTCACTTCATAACTGGTGAGAATTTCATTTTGAACAATCACAGGATGCATAGTAACTTATTTCGATTGAGCTACAGGCAGCACTGCGAAAGTATGTTGGGAAAAACATCCTACCTTGAATAGAAGAGAGAATACCTTCTTAGTATTCGCATATTAACCTAAAATATCTCAAACAAGATAACATGCTTCTCTCATGAGGTAATTGCTTATAGAAATAGCGGTGAAGAACACTGGAAAGCAAAACTCTATTCAGCAAATTATTGTCATATTGCATCTGCAATATTCAATGCAAATTGCCCCTCACTAAATTTATTGTAAATAATTGTCATGCAGATGTTAATGTTCCTTATTATATGCTAGTTAACATTGTGATAATGCGTTTTTTAGTTTCAAAGCCAAACGGAAGAATGCTTCATTGTGTAATCGTACTAGTGTTTATGAATACATGCAGAGGACCAAGTAGATAGATCGGTATTCTAACTGAAATTTTCAAACAAATCTAAATACTGCATCTCGCAGTGAGATAACCAAATACGTGGAGATTAAGGATAAATTTTGGTATTCCTCGTCAAAAAAAAAAAATTAAAAATAAAAAAAAATTATTAACATACGGACAAAAGTAGCATCAAAAGTTTACGAAGAATGGGAGAAAATAGTACAACGGAATAGAGGAAGAATAGAAATTATCATAATTTAAGTCAAGCATATGGAAATGAGTAACAAGGATACGCCTGATATACAAAAACAAGAATTAAATTTGCTAAAAGACTAAATTATTGGTTTATTTAGTGGGAAGCTCTTAGTGGGATTGAAATCGTTACTAGAATTGTTGTATTTCATTTATTAATGACTTTACGATATCTAGGAATAGACATATGAAATAAGCATTCCAATAATATAAGTGGGAAGCCTTTACAACACGATTCCATTTAAATGCTTCAATATACATCCAAGATTGTACGAGTATACCTTGTGATTCAACGCATAGACAAGCGTTGCAACATCACAAAAACTTCTATGCGCTAACTCACGGAGTTTTAATATATGCAAGAATACATAGCTCTTTTTAAGCTGCTGATATTAGATTTTACGGCATGGATAAGAGGAACTTTCGATAATATCGCCTCAGATTTGTGCTACCAGAGTTGCACGTAGCCAATTTGCAGGAATTTTGACCGCCGCAAATGTCTTTGAATTTATTGATATTAATAAGTAGGTATGTCTAAATTAAAGGAGTAGAGGGAAAGGCGCAGTAACTCATTCCTCTCCATATGAAGCAGTGTGGCATGCTGCTATGCGAAGTAATAGAGGCTTTCCTCATATGCTATATTTTTCTTTTCTCTATTCTTTTTACTTCGGTAACATGTTTTACTTTGAATGAGACTAACAATCTTCTGCTTAGGACGCTGTACAGGGCCTTAATTGAACAAGCACATGATCGTTGTATACTCTATTACGATACTGGTTTTTAATTTAATTCATTTCTTTTTAGAGCAGCTTTGCTGAAAAATGTATGTGGAGCCAAACATTGTCATTAAATGTGATGGATATAAACACGTTTTTGTTTCCAAAATTTTATGGGCAAATAATTCCATTTACAGTTCATGTGGAGTCTTTGAAAATTATATGAAAGTACTTCCCACGTTTTGTAGCCGATGTTCTGTTTATGCTTATTTAAAATCAGCATATTCCCTACCAATCACTGAATGTATAGGTATGTGTTATATATATGTTCCATGAACTTTTGGATATAATTCGTTTTGCAATATACCACATTTTCATAAATTAGGAACACGATTAAGTTAACCTTATATGTCAACAGCTTATCTCTTTATACCAAATGTACAATGTTATATTATGCTCGAGGGAATCAGAAATCAATAGGCATGAAATGACAACATAGACTGACGCATGTAGTTAAACCAGCCCAGCGGCATCATTTGTACACCATCAATAAGTCCGATACAGCTAACAGTGAAAACTCGATATACAAGCTGGTAATTAAAATAGTGTAATGAACAGTATTACTTAAATAATTGCTTCATTGGCAGAATTACGGTTTTGCTTATTAACAGCAGTATGTTTTCAAGTCGCTTACACACTACCTCCAAGTAGACGCGTTTATTTTGTCTGAGACCGCAGGTCGGAAAGCGTAACCTTGAATGGGAAGGCCCGATATAACGAATGCTGTTTGAATGCTTTCTGCTAGGTCACCATACTATCTAGGCGAGGCGTGCGAAAACGAGGAAACAAAGCGGATAGTCTATACCAGGCTTGGGAAACCTGCTCACATTTGTGCGCAACATTGTCATCCCTTCCTAAGCTACTCCATATACCTGCTTAGTTGCTTACATGACAAATAAGAACAGACAGGTACAAATTTCGCGTAGAACGAGACATTGATTATTTCTGTATTCGGAAAGCTAAATTAGCTTAATGTTTACTGTGTTCTAAATAGTTGTGCTACATGAAAACTTACATCATACGATATTTTAATCCTGCATATGATATAAACAGCATGGAAAAGCTAAAGTTTGAGGTATTATTATAAAGTATTGAACGATAGTAAAAGTGATGACGCTCAAGTTTAAATGAAGATACCCTTCTATCAATAGTGCATTTCCTTGTATCTACTATTTAGTGGACATGACAAATTTGTGTTGAGCAGGTGTGTCAACGTTCTACGATATACCCGAAAAAGTTATGTAAAAACCTCTTTTGAGGAAGAAAGATTGAAATAATTATTTATGATAAAAGAGCGTAAATTTATGATTTTTTTATTCGAGCGGGAATATTGTGAAACGAGACACAGTCGAGGTTCACAACCACGCGAGAATCAAAAAGAAACTTTACGCTCGCGTATCGTTCAATGTTTTTCTTACGAGTATTTATTAATATTAAAATAAAAGTAACAAAAGATTAAATAAATTTCAGATTAAGTTTTATTCATTTACCAAGAGTTATAGCTCGTTATTTATTTCGCAGCGTTAGGGCAGGTAGGTTCTGTTTCTTTGACAGCTCTAAGGATGTCATAATTCTAAAAATCTGCAATTTACTCAAAATAAATCACAGAACAACAATAATATTGGTTTGTCACGGCTTGTTGTAACCGATGTATATAGATAAATATCGTAAATTATTTTCGTGAGCATAAAATTGGAACGAAATTATTTTGCGCTTGTATTTAATGCTTGCTGCATTCCTTTGCACACTTTTGCGATGTAAAATGAGCTCATAAACTACTCAGTTACGCTCGATCGTAGAAAAAATATATTTTGGTACCTGACCACCCTCCTTTAAAACAGGCCAGTTCACCTACTGCTGTACTTTACATGCAGAACAGCACTTCTACTAGCTTCTTAGGGCTGGTCATATGGCGTTCAATTCTCGGCGCAGTTAAGGCCATGCAAAACACATTAGGAAGTAAATTATGTGATTGTTTTTGGAAAAATTATTAGACGAACCCAAAAACCAACTAACACGCCAATTCAGTGATACACAATAATGAAGATGAGGCCTTAAAAAATAGAAGAAATAAAATTTCGCTTCTTTGAGCGCAAACCTCCTAATCTTATAAAGTTTCGGATCTGTATGAGAGAATTGTTTTACTCGATAAAATCGTAAAATGTGTGTATATGCATTAAAACCAAACCCGTCTGCATCGGTCCACACCATCTCACCAATTGCTTTGATTGGGCCCTCCCCATCCTTTGAGTTCCTCTTGTATGCAGAACATATATTTTCACTGAACATCCGATGACATCCCTCAGTAAAATGGGTTACTTAATAATTGTTCACAGTGCGCTTTATCAAGTTTCCCAAAGGGGTTGAGGTACCACTTATAAAATATTAGTATATATACCCCTAATCCTGTATACATTTCTATTTATAATAATGTTTACAGTTACTATTTTAGTAGCAAAGGAAAGAAGAAAGAAAAGTGTAAACGTACTAACCAGATGTCTTTACTAATATAACTTTTTCATCACTTAAGTCTAAACAACTAGCATTTTACCGAGGACAACCCTAATTGGTTTATCTGACTACAAAGGTGAAATTTGGGAAATCAAACTTATTAATAAACTAAACAGATATATAATTATGAAAAAATTTAATAAATGGGAAAAGAAGAACAGTCTGAAAGATCAAATTCCACAGCCCAGATATGAATAAAATACTTTTGGCTTACCCTGCGGCTATTCTGACCAACTGGCTACCATGAAAAATATTATAATTTCCATTCACACGACTTGCTTCAGCTGTTAAGAAAAAAACTTTTGTAAAAAATATTATTCTTACATATACATCACAACTATCTTAATGCTTGCTTTGTTGTAAGCAGAAAGGAAAAAGCAGAAAGTACCGGCTAAAGCGATAGTCATATCACTTAAAATCCGGTCGCATATGAAACAATGGAAATGTGGTTTTATTTGATTGCTAGAAGGAAACAGAAGATAGACGTAAAGAAAACACTCCGTTTTAGAAAAGTTTAAGTGGCTTAAAACTAAAATATATAATTTGGAATATCTCGAAAACTGTGAACTCTACAAAAAAAAAAATATATATATATATATATATATATATATATATATATATCATATATTCTGTATTTTAACAAGATCTAAATTTTTTGAGTAGTTACTTTTTATATACCTCTTACGGTTTACCAGTTATAAAAAGGTACGCATATCGTTTTTCATGAAAACATCTAAAACATGACATTGAATCAGAATCGTTATTGCCATTTATTGAGGAAACAGCCTTTTCAAAACATTTTCCATACAAAAAAGAGAGGTTGGGATGGGGTGAATTTCTTGAAAATCACCTGGTCGCATCCTTGGAAGATAATGAACTTAAATACCAAGTTTGGTATTTAACGGCCTTTCAGTTTTGAGCTATGCTCTCCACAGGCACACACGGACATGTTTCTAAAACTGCTTCTTTTGGATTCAGGGTCTCAAAACATGTATTTACGGGGAAATTTATTTTCAGATAATATTCCACAATGATAATTTACAATTTCGTAACTACCTACAATTTCCCGGTCTAACAGTTAAGTTCGAAGTTAATTATTTAATCTTTCACTGACGCCATGTGTAGACATAATATGTTTTTCCACAGGGGCTTTTAAAAGTTTGTTTTATTTAAAGGTAGTTAAATAAACACCAAACCGTTCTACAAACAGTTTTTTGTGCTTCTACTCCACTAATGCAACAGCAATTACTGACTGTCTTTCATATTCTTCTGATGCAAATGGTATCCACAAAAAGAACTTAATTTTTGCAACAGTGTATATTCTGGAGAGTTCTTTTGGCCATAAGTGGAATTTTATAAAGTTTGATTTATTTTGAGGAGTTATATATGAATCGAACTCAATATCTAAAAATATGCATATTTTTAGCTACTATCATTGAGGTTCAATGTTTTACTTTCTCTGCATGTACTATGTACAATTTACAATGTACTAATAGGTAGAGAACGTACTATATTCCACTCAAAAATTCTATATCGTGAGTTCACCGTATATGTATCATTAAATTTTTTATTTTTATATTTGGGATTAAAATTTTTCTTTTAAGGGTTTAGTTAAGTATTAAAGTTTTTGAGGTCCCCTGTATGAAAACAAACCCTTTATTACCTAGCTATCCGTGTTTGTATGTGTGTGTGTTCGTGTGTCGGTGAACACCATAACTCCAAAGCGTAAAAACACTTAAATATCAAACTTGGCAAATTTAAGTTGAGCACCTTCCAAGGATGCGACACGAAGAATTTCAAAAACTATATATTCCCCCTCCCCAAACTATCCTTTATATAGGAAAAAGCATCGAAAATTGAAATTTTATGAAAAATATCAGTAAAGGTTTTGATTAAATTACCGTATATTAAACATTAACTAAGAGGTAGGCAAACATTTACTTCACGAAGAAAGCAGATCTTGTTAAAACACACAATTTTTGTGTAACACTTTTTTTTTTTTTTTAAAGAGTTAACCAGTTCAGAGATGATCCTTCAATTTTTAGCCATTTGGACGTTCTTTTGTTTTACTACTGGCCGAGGAAAGAGAACCGGATTAGAAAATGACTTTATACGGACAGCTTTTAAGAGATTTGACTATCTCTTTAGCCTATTAAATTCCCTTATTTCCCTTCTACTTACAAGGATGTAAGTAATAAGACGAATTCTGCTAATGTATATTTTATTTTACGTCGCTTTAACCTTTACGTGCACGATGCGAGATACTATTTTAAAGTAAATTGCGCCCTATTTCTACAGAGTACAACAATAATGAAGATGATGATGATGATGATAATAATAGTAATAATAATAATAATAATAATAATAATAATAATAATAACTGACTTGACTATCCTGGCTACAGTTGGCTTTCAAATATTTCTCAAACTGAATTCTCTTAAAAAATGAAAAAAAAAAACTTCTATAGGTGTTCCGGATATGAATGTGTTGAGAATATTAACAGACAGAGTTGAATTACATTATATTGATGAGGTATTGACTCTTTGAGATCATTGTCGTTGCTCAGCGGTCGAAGGCTGTGACTTTTCTACTCCTCTACTTATAAAATATCCCTCGACTGCGCTTTGCGGTGTAGGACCTCCACATTGGGCTATGCTTTCCGACTTTTCTCTGAGTTCTCCGGTTTCCCCCGCCATCTCATTCCACCGGTGCTCCATCTTCAATCTATGTATCACAGTGTCATCACCTGCGTACCATGGTAGGTAGTAAAAGCGGATGTCAAACACTATCCAAAGCAAACAAAGTATCGCAGACCAGTAAGAAACTACAAAACGGCTCAGTTGGCAGAATAATAGAAGTACCAAATCAAAGTGAGGAACCGGATTTGAAAGTGACGAACCGGATTTGAAAGTGTTGAAAATATTATATATAATCTGAATTGAAATTCGTTAGATAATCGGGCTTTTTGCTTCTTTTGTGATCATTGAGTTTTTAGCTTCACAGGTCTCTCGCTCCTTTACTTACAAAACATCTCTGGGCACACTTTCCGGCTCAGGCCTCCACGCCTTCGATTACGCTTTGCGGCTTAGGGCTTTCAACAAAAACAAACGAGGGGAAAATAAACAAATATCACTAATTAAGTTCAAGTCAGTAATTTTAATATTTCTATGTCATAAATTTTGACTATATTCTCTCCTACAGTAACCGTATCGAAGTATACTACATATCCAATCCGCGGCGTGATTGGAATATTGCTTCTTCCGTTCAGGTTTTGGCAACATTGGAGGGCCCTAACCCTGAAAGTGTAGCAGAGACATGTATTTCTAGAAGAAGAGAATAGCAACACCATAGCTGACGAATTGATGAAGCACAAACCCCAATGAATCACGCCGTTTAGTCCCATTTTCATTACATATTTTTATTTTCTCTGCTTAGCACATAGAATATAAATAAGGAAGGTATTGCATTCCACTCAAAGCATATTTGATAACCTGTATTCAAATAAAGCATTTTAAGCAAAAGGTATGTGTATGTGCGTCTGTTTGTCTGTGAACACTATAACTCAAAGACGAAAAGTCAAAGGATTCGACACGAAGATTTTGAGGTAAGTCGCGCCACCCCAAAGTGCCTTTTAAATGGGAAAATTTCCAAAATTTCTATTTTTTCAAAAATGGCTGAAACGATTATGATTAAAATAACGTACATTAAGTGATTTACATGACAAATAAAAGTATATCTTTAATTTTCTTGGAATATCCTATGAAAACCACTTTTGAATAGCTGGTAAACCGTAAAACACAGAGAAAAGCTTACTACACGCATTTTATGTACATTATACTTCATGTAGTTCACCATTTCCGATATATTCCTTGTTATTGATTTCAATTTTAAACTATGTGAAATGTTTCTGAAACGGAAATCATCTTTCGTTTCATTACTGTTTTCTAGCCACGCAAAGAGAACTGAATTTCGATTGTTTATATAATAACCAGCTCTTAAAACATTGATAATAATTGGTTTAACCCAAGGTTTGCTCTCATTTCCCCTTCTACTTACAAGGAAGCAGATAATAAGGTAATTTCTGTTAATGTTTATCTCGATTGGCATAGTGTAGATAAAAGAATATTTCGTCACAGAAAATGTAGAGAAAGTCATGTGAATGTAGCACATCAGAGTTTTTTACTATATTGACTATCTACGTTGTGTTTCAATATGCAGTTGCCCTATATAAGTGACATTGCCAAAAAGGGAAGCTGATAGCATAGTACTTCTTAGTTTCACCAACATTTTGTGTTTAATGTCATTCCTATGATTTCAAAATTATGCTGGATAAACTATTTACGGATTTCGTAAATAATTATAAAATTAAACGTTGAATCACATAAACGGGAGTGACATCTTTGTCTATTTACCTGGAGAGCAGGGCTATGTGTAGCTTCGAACACTGCGGGGGTATTGGTAACCTATCTAATTGCGTATCTACGGTAGTGAGGTTAGGTTTGGTATACATCATAGGTGGCATCAGAAAGGAATTTGGATCCTTAGTCGATTTGAGCTCGTATTCTAACATTCCCACATAATATTCATCCTTTAAAAACATCTACACTACGCAATAAATGTAAAAACCAACAAAAAGGTTAATCTGTAACGTGATTTTATTAAAATTCCTACGGAGCTTAAAATTAACGGGATATTGTTTATGAATACACTGCCTTCTGTTGAATTCTTTTGTGTTTTATATTAGCATACCATAAATAATCACATGAAGACGCATAAGATATATTTATGTAATATAATACATTACACAATCGATATTTTGTTAATTTTTCAACCATACAATTATAACACTTTTACATTTGTGTAAATACAATAGCTGTAGTTATTTATTTGAATGCGTTTTATCAATATAAGAGATGATATCAACGAAAATGTGAACTCCTGTTTCTTTGATATTTTTAAGGCAATGATAGCTTAAGTAATTATTTTTCTTATATTAGTAATAATCGAGCTATTACAAAATTGCTGTAAACCATAAATATGGTGTCATGAGTATTTATGGGCATTACATGAAATTAAATGAGTCCTGTAAAATGGGCCCAAATTGCCAATTCTAAGTGAGAGGGTAATTTTCAACGCATGTCATAAGTTGTCTGTGCCAAGTTTGCTAAAAATCTTGCAACGGTTTGGAAACCAATAATAAATATACATGCATACATACACACACACACACTCACACACTTTCTTTCTTTTGTAAATCAATATTGTATTTTAATAAAATTTTGATCTTATAATAAGGCTAAAAATTAAGGTAGTGTTTTCCATGTAGGAGTAATTTGGGGCAGGGAGACTTTCTTGAAAATCGTCGAGTTGCATTTTTGGAAAAGCCTAAACTTAAATACTAATATAATATTTAAAGGTCCTCGTTGTTTTAGGCTAAGCTGTTCAATGACAACATTACACGCACATACATAAACAGACGCATGCGGACAAAGACAGACTGACAAATACAAACGCTGATATTTTTTTCAAAAAAAAAAAAAAAAGAAATTCATTTCTATGTTCAGGTAACAGAAAAAATTAAGATATGTGTTTTTGTTAAAATCACTAAAAGAAAATTTCGGGTTAAATAACGTAATTCTTTAGGGCTTACTGTTGATAAAGTATAGAAAAATACTATAATACCAGCATAATTTTTCTATGCATTTGTAGCCAATAATATTCTATCAATTTGTTTACTACACTTATCTTTCAAACAATAATATATTGACGATCAATATATTAATAAAATTAAGGTGAAAGTCAACCATGCCTAATAATAAAGCGTATAATGTACTTTATTTATATATAAGACTTTATCAAGGAAGATTTATTTACTTTCTTCGTTTCTGTTGTTGCTTGTGGTCTGCGTCTTTCCAATTAATGGTTTCGTACACCCGTCCCCATTAAGAAATGCATTGAACTGCAACCATTCCATAATATCGTTTCGTCAGGGAAGCCATATTTACTAAGTGGTTATGCTAAGCAGAGAAAAATTTCTTATAATACAGAATACTTTTTAAAATTTACTATCGAACATTTGTTGTAATTGAATTTGTCTGTATAAACTCACTACATACTTTACAGATATGCATTTAGCCTATAAATATATTGCTGTTGAATAAAAGGATCACAAAGTATTTTATTACTGTAAAATTAGATTAGACATATGAAAGAAGACATTCAGTAAGGAAATAATCACAATTTTTACTTTCTCTACTTAGTGTATAGTACATATGTAGAGAAGTTAGAGAAGGTATTGCATTCCACCCATAAATTCGATACCGAGGTTACATCGCAAATACACATTTTAGAGTTTGCTGAATCCAAAAAGAGGCAGCTTCAGGAAAAGGGCCTATGTGTGTCCCTGTGTATGTGAACACAATAAATCCAAAGAAATGTCAAGCATGGCATTTAAGTTTAGTATCTTCCGAGAATGCTACACAAAGCTTTTTAGGAAAATTCCAATACCTCAAACTACACTTTTCATGGAAATAATTTCCAACATTCTCATGTTCTTAAATATAGCTCTAACGATATTCATTAAACTCTATATGTTAAGGATATTTACATGAAAATAAAATGTTTATCTTGAATTTTCTGTGTAAAGTCTCTTTGTTTTGGATGAGCTTAGCTAAACTGGTAAATCGTAAAAGATAGATAAAAAACTTATGATACAAAAAATGTAGAGCTTGTTAAATTATACCATTTATGTCATAAGCGTTTTTTCGTGGAGTTCACCATTTCCGAAATATTACTTTTCATTGGTTTAATTTTTTAAATATTTAAAATTTTCTCATACCGGATTTTGTCAACTCCTGGCCATTCATAGATACGAATTCCGCCTATTAACCAGACCTTAAATTACTTGACTATGGATTTAGCCTAATTGCACTTCTACTTACAAAAAGCAAGTAATAAGGATTATTGCTGCCGATTTTTATTTCGATTGGAAGGAAGTAGATAGAAGAATAAGCTTATTATCAATAATGTGTTACAGAGATGAGGAGAAAGACATATGAATGAATCACATCAGATTTTTAGTTGTGATTCAAAAGTGAAATATAGTAATAAATTAACCCTATTTGGCTTAACAGGGCCATTGATTAAACACTGATTACTGAGGCGCCATCTTGTTTTTCCACTGAAAAATCTGACCAAGTTGAACTTAAGCTACTTCACATATTTTTGCAATATAGGGTTATTTATGTTGTTTACAAAGACTTTAAAATTATTTCTGGGCGAAAAAATGTATGATGATTTATTATGGTTTTCAATGTGAATTATCAGGACATTTATCAACTTACTATTGCATGTAGTGATGAAGCTCCATCCTTTCCCACTGTGAAACGCTGGTATAACGAGTTTTACCGTGATCGCCGTTCACTCACTGTCGAAATTCGTGAAGGTCGTCCAAATCAGTTGAGAACATTGATGCTATGCAAAATCGTCATGTCATATATTTTGAAATTCAGGTAACCCTATTCATTAGTTCCATCAGCATATATAACATATTGAATGATCATTTAGCCGTGATAAAGGTTGGCTTTCGTTGGACACAATTTAAAAAGGAATCTGTGTCAATTGGTGTACTCAAATGCTGAAGAAATGCAATGGTGTGGCTTCAAAAAGTGTAAGAGGTGGTGAATCATAGATATATGCATATGAGCCGGATTGTAAACCGAAGTCGGCTGTATGGATGTTTCAAGATTAGCCAAACCCAACAAAAATGTTCGCATTCGAAGCACTTCGAAACAAATGGTCGCCTTTTTGTCAGAAAAAAAACTGGTCATGTGGCAAAAATGCCTTTAGAAGAACACAAAACGGTTAGTTCTGAATGGTACACAACGATTTTTTATCGGAAATCTTTGGTAAAATAAGGAAAAGAAACTAGTGCCATCGTTCTTCATCAATATAATGTGAGCTCATACATTTCATCTAACGATCAACTATTTCAGCACCCAAAAATCGGATTGATAGTCCGATTCGTATAATTCTGATTTGGCACCCAATGAGCGGTTTTTATCTTTGTTTGTTGTTTGTTTATTTAAGTTTTTGCTCCCCAACATCGAGAATAAAATTCGTGGACAGCGATTTTCATCGGCAGAAGGAGCCGTTGATGCGTTCAAAACCCATGTTCTGGAGGTGTCTCAAGCAAATTGGAAAGAATTCTGTGACAAATGAATCAAGCGCATGTAAAATGTATTGATTAATGCAGATTTTTTTTAAAATAATAAAGCAATTTTCAATGACAAATTACTGTTTGTTTATTACAAGGCTCAACATATAAATTGCTTCCCTCGTAAATAGCCTTATTGCTGAGCCGTTTCCCTCCTCCATAGTTATCACCGCATTATTGGTAACTACTTACGTCACAGCTGTGGCATAAGCAAGTTCATCTATTATCTATCTGAGTGACGTATTTTGCTAATTTGCTGCGACCTGGTGAGAGGTAGAACTATTTTCCTCTGCTGCCCCAGCAAGCCATCGAGGGAGTGAAGCTAATCAGTCAGCTGGGAAGATCGCCGTGCAAAGCATGCTGCTTAGCTGGTTAAGTTAGGCAAAAGTGGGGTTTATTTCGGCTTGGGAAAAATTGGGAATTTAATATTTTGGTAAATCTAAATTCTTGTAATTCTGAAAACCCTTTCTTCCTCGCGTTAATCAGTCGTTTACTTTATTACTAAATTTTGACCAGATACTGTTTTATTACCTGTAACATATGAGCCGGATTCACAACCTGTAGCTCAAATGTTAAAATCATGTATATTGTTAATGACTGATAAAAAAGGTTATTCAAAATAAATATGGTGAAACTCGGCCAATGTTTTTGCAGTCTTATAGAAAAATTGCTCTATGCCTTTTAGAAAACTGGTTTATATAATGATTTTTGTACAGTAGCTTTGCCTATGATTAATGCAGTACATAGGCCGTTCAGTTCCCTGTTTTCTGTTCTTAGAAACGCCATTTTAGTGCTACATTATTCCATCAGTACACTCAAATATGTAACAATACATGAGTGGTCTTCATCATTCAGTATTCATAGCAAGGTTTATGTTAATGATACGCATACATATTTGTGGACAGGTTAAGTTTAAACAATCGATCAGATATCAAACAATGCATATGCACCAATTGCCAATGCAAATTTATTTAACCAGTGGAGGAAGCCATGTAATCAGAATTTTTAACGCACAAATAAACATGCTGCAAAACAGGGATCAACATGGGATGGCATAAACAAAAGCATCTACCTGCAATGTTATATGTTTTCTCTTATGATATTTTGTGGAAAATCTTCAAACAATTATTAGTTGTTTTTTTTATTCAAAGTCAACCAAGGAAAAGGCTCTCTCAAAAGTGGCTCCCCTTGAAGATCAAACTCTTTTCTATATTTGCTTTTTGTCGTTCTCCAAAGAGAGCAAAACTTGGAGTCTTTCTCTGGTCTGTGAAACTATAATATTAATATGAGTAATGATGATACTCCTGATGGTGGTGGTGCAGATAGAGAAAAATTCGGTTACAATCCAGTGACATGAATATTTGTAAATTGTATTTCTTTATCTACATTATGCCAATAGAAAAACAGTAGTGAAAGTGGTCCTGTTTCCTTGCTCTTTACTTTCTCTACACGTACTATGTACACAGTGTTGCATTGCACCCAAGAATTCGGTACCAACATTTCACTGGAAATACTTGTTTTGGAACTCCCTGAATCCCAAAAACAACCATTTTTAGAAAAATGTGTGTTAGCTGTCAGCCTGTGTGTGTGTGCGCCTGTGGGCAGCATAGCTCAAAAATAAAACTCCAAACTTAGTATTTAAGTTCAGTATCTTCAAAGAATACAATGTGAAGATTTTCAAGAAAATTTTCCCATCCCAACTACCCTTTATATGGTAAAATGTTCAAACATTTAGATTTTCTCAAAAATGGCTCTAACAATTTATATTGAAACATTGTATATTAAAGATATTTATTTAACAAATAAAATTGAATTTTCTGGGAATAGCCTCAAAAAGCATCTTAATTTTTGATGAATTTCGCATAGCTGGTAAACGGCAAGAAATGTATAAAAGATGTAGAGCTTGTTAAAACACACAATTTCTATGATATACTTTTTTTCGTGGAGTTGATCGTTTTTGAGATATTATTTTTATAGATTTCAGTTTTAAAATATTTTACTTTTCACATACGGAAATGTATCAACTCCTCACCATACAACTATGGAACTTTAATTAAATAGCAACAAGATTTTAAAAGATTTAGCCTAGTGTCCTTATTTCCCTCCTACTTACAAGAAAGTAAGTAATAAGACCATTTCTGATAATTTTCTCTCAATAAGCATAAAGGAAATAGAAGAAAACCTTTTTAACGATAATTTGTTGCAAAGATGTAGAGAAAGTCATGTGAATGGAACACATAAAATTTCTGTAAGTTGAAGGGAAGTATTGGGTTTAAGAGATAGTGAAACTTTTGAATTTCGTTTCTATTTCAATGGCGGATTAAAACAAGAGATACAGAACGCATGAGCAATTGCCTCTGAGAAAATTAAGAAGTCTAAAATTGAAACAATATTAGGTAATAACGCGGAAATTGTTAACGTTACAAAGAATTAGCTTGGCATAAATTGTGTGTTTTAAGGAGATATACATTTTGTATATTAAGTTTTTATCTATCTCTTATGGTTTACCAGTTTATGTATAGGTCATTCAGATTGAAGAGGATTTCAAGATATGCATTTTATTTGTCATGTCTCAACATATGGCATTTGAATGAAAATCTTTTAAGAAAATCAATATTTTCAAATTTTTCGCATGTAAATGTAGTTTCGGAGGCGGGAATTTTCTTATAAATGTTTGTGTCACATCCATGGAAGACACTACGTAAATATCATGTTTGATATTGAACCGAGTTTATGATTTTGAGTTACCGGTTCGCAGTTTACACACAAAGACACACACCCGGACCATTTTCTAAAAATTGTGTGTTTTTTTTTAAATATATTGGGAACCTTAAAAGGTATATTAATAGCGAAAAAATTACACTTTTAAGTAACAGTGACACAATTTGTACTCTCGATATTTATAAGTGTAAATTATATATTTTCTAATAAAAACATGCTACTTAATGAATCATTATATGACCATATTATATTTCAGCAGATATTCTTGAGTTTGCTGTAGATGTTCATGAGCATGTATGGATCGAATAATCTCATATGTAGTTTTAGAACTGCAGCTATTATTTTCTCTACCGTGTATAATATATAGATGTTACTAGAGAAGGTATTGCATTCGACAAAAATCTATAACAATATTTCACTAGAAAAATATGTTTGAAAAAAATGAAATTGTGTTTTATTTATGAACTTTCTTTAACTGTATAGCTTAAATCTCCTGGGAATGGTTTCTGAAGACCAATTCATTCTGTGCGGTTTTTTGTGAATATTGCATAACTGGAAAACCGTAAGATATAGATAGACCAAAGCTTACTAAATAAACACACACACACATACACACATGCACACACACGCGCTCTGTCATATCCAATTTAGTTGTAGAGTTGACCGTTTCTGATATATTCCATGTTATTGGTTTCAAATTTAAACTACGAACTTTTCTCAAACAGAGTCACCCTTAATTTCATCTCTTTTTTGTTTTACTGACAGTACAAAGCGTGAGGGGTGAATTGATTTGGTTGGTGAGAGTTGAATTGAGTAAAATTGAACGAAGGCCTGTCTTCCCCCCTCCCCATCCCAAATAATGTTGCACTAAATTCAACTTTTCTCATATAGGAAACAGATTTTAAGAGATTTGAGTGTCGCATTCGTTTATTTCTCTTCTACTTACAAGGAGGCAAGAAAAATATAATTTTTGCAAATGTTTATCTCGATTAGTTTGATTTATATAAAAGAATACTTTTTTGTAAGAATCGTATGTTTTCAGAGTAGGAAGAGAAGGCCATGTGAATGTAACACATTAAATTTTAATAGAAAATATTTTGACGATGGAAAATATCAACAGTTAGGACCAAAATGGGTCATTGTGTCCTGATTGTGTAGCTGTGCTCTTGCTTAATACGGGCCCCAATGCCTTTCTCCTATTCCTTTATATTATCGCATTTAAAATAATAAATGTGCATGTACTGCAGAGTCATTAATACAAAAATAGGAAATAGTGTACAATTGCTATTCCTAGTAGTATCTAGCATAAGTAATTTTGTGAAGGTCATCCTTTTAAAAGTTATTTCAGGCTCTAAAACATTAGTTTTATACAAAAGGGTTCCTATGTCCCTTATTCTCTGGTTTTATGCAACCCGCAGATTACCGCATAACCTGAAAACATCGTTTCCGAGACCCATCTTCTGCATACCAACGTTATGGACTTTGGCGCCGCAAGTTATAACTAAACAATTGCGTATTTGGTTAACGCGCGTTATTAGTTTGAGTTCCAAGATGCTCGATTCAGGTTCGAATTTTACCAAAACGTTGACACTTCCCCCCCACTTTTTTTCTTCCTGATTTGGTACTAGCAGGATGGGGTATCAGAACATTTGTTAACTTGCTTATTTATTTCTTTTATTGTTGTTTCCTTATTTATATTTATTCTAACTTTATCAATCCAGTATTATTTAAAGTGAGTGAAGTTTCTTTTTCAAAGCAATTAGAATGAAAATTAAAAATCCAAAACTGAAGAACACGTAAAATGAACTGCCGTTTGTTCTTAATTCGTATTCTTTTAGTTACACCTAAAATTTTAGTGTGAGGAATATTGAGCTAACTTTGCACCTTAATGGATAATACATAAAAAACAAAAAATGCACGCTGACTGTAGGACCTGAACCGGTGAAACGCGCGGGAGGTCATGAGGGTACATGAAATTTAACAGTTGAGCTACAATCAACCGCTTTTTCGTCAAAACTTGTGGATATAGTGTCACACATGTCTCCCTCTCCGCATCTGATCTCTTTATAACTGTTGTGCGACTCCTTTTTGTAGCTTAAGCCGTTCGTTTAACCTTCATTCATTATAATTTACATTACGGTACAAATGACAGCGATCCTATTGGTATTACATGTGCTGTAACCGGAGTTATTAAGTGCATGGTTTTAGAGTGGATGTAACTATTGCTGCTAAGGTTTGTTCTCCTATGAAAAGCAGCTAGACTTGCGTGGTTACCAAATGGTGGACAATCACGGTAACTTCGACCATATTGCTTTCAAAGTTTGAAGTGTAGCCTATCTACAAAAATAATAAGGGACAGGTGAATCATCTGGTATATTGGTTATCCATTCACAGTCGATGCGTAAATCGACACTCTGCCCTAGGCGGACTCTTTGTCCGCACATTGGCGATGTCGTTTGCGATGGTTCCAACGGGGTGGGATGGGCTCGCATGCTGTTCTTGGGTGAAAGCAGATTCAGTCTCGACTTACTCTCACGTGGCGAGAGATGGGGATACATAATGCAGAATCATCCTTGAACATGATCGCTATGGTGGTCCGGGAGTTATGGTGTGGGGAGGCATAACGTTGCTGGGCGTACCGGCCTCCAAATCTTTGAACACATTACGGTAATTGATAGGCTTATCTTCATACTGTAATCCCCTCCATGCTGTGTTTTCAAGATGCAGTCGGCTATAACTTCATTTTTATGGTTAACATTGTGCGACCGTATCGAAAAGTGCAGGTGGAAGATCTCTCGGAACGAGAGAATATTTGACGAATGGCCTGCCCGTTCCCCAGACTTAAATCTCATTGAACACGTGTGAGGTACTTTGGAGAGTCACATTGTACAACGTCCATACGCATTAACGACCATCCAACGGTTGTCAACAGTGCTGACCACAAGAAATATTTATCAACTTTGAAGCCAGCATGGGGACACGATGCAGATTTGGCATTGCTATCTGTGTGATTAAACACCGTTTTAATCATCACTCATATTTTTTAAAATTAGAGGATTGCTATATGCGTAGTGACTTTATTGTATGTTATTTTTATGAAGAAAAGTCATTTCTGTCGTTTCATTGTATAATTCGTTTAGTTGCCAACTGCAGCATAGCGTAGAAGAGGAAGAAGGACATTGTCGATGAAGAAAACGAAGAAGATCGCAATTCGGAACTTGTCCTGGAACCCTTTGTGGTATTTCTTCCAACAGGTAGGTATGTTGTTAAAAATACTGCATATCACAGCGAAAATGTATTACTGAATAAGTGCAATAATATTCCTTTTATTGTTCAAGAATGTGTTCCCTTCAAAGCACATAACACGACCTGCTTTTTTCGCTTCTGACCGTAAACCGATCTTTGTTATCTGAATAGATTTGAGCAACATCCTTTTAACATCAAACCAATAGGAGACAAACATAATATCTAGTGAGTGACTTCCAACCACTCAGATGCTTCGGTTTGAACATCACTTGCCGCTCATTTTGTTGATGGCAAACAAATCTGGCAGGTGGTCTGTGCTAATCTGTAAGAGATAAGCCCATCCGTGTAGCTGCTGGACAATTGATAAGGGGATGCTGCCCGCATTAAATAAAAAAAAAAAAAGAATGAAGGAAACTGAAAAGTTCGCCACTCTCTGTTTCCGACTGTACAATTTGGCGTTACTTACGAGAGAGTCAGGAAAACAATCTGCTGCCGAACTCGTAGTTACAATAAGTTTGGCCGTACTTTGTGAACACGAGACAGTAATAAGACCGTACATTGCTATCATCAGGTTATGAGGGGAAGAACTGATTTTGCTGTTACTTGGTGAGAGAGGAAAATGTAAAGAATATTTCGAAGCGTTTGAATGTCCGCCAACATTTTTTACGCGTACGATTCAAAAATTCCAATACGAATTCCAATGCAGCTGTGTAGGTAATAAAAACTGGTATTTTTAATAAAGAGGTTGCGCATGCAGAAAAACAGGTGCTGCATTCACAATGGATGTCTGCACATACCTATGATGTCACATAGCTGCATGAAAGTTATACTTGTGCAAGGGTGTGTGTGAGAGCGAGAGAGAGAAAAAGAGAGGGAGGGAGAGAGAGTTGTTACGCCTCAGTTCTTTCTTTTTAAACCGTATAATTTTCAAGCATGAGCTCAAATTATAACTACAATATACTTTTCTACTAGAGAACGATATGTAAGTCTTCGTACTTATATCTTTGGTAGCTTATTCACTAATTCACTTTTATTAGCGCCTTATATGTTAATGAGCTATGCATGCTACACGACGGAGGATTTATAATTCTGAAGAAAGCAATTTAATTTAATGAATTTAATTCAGCGTATTCTAAAACTTTGCTGCTTTAGTCTTTTTAGTATGTATTTGCTGTCTCGGAATAAATTCACAAAAAATAAAATTTTAGTTATATTTTTCATTTTATCAAAATGATTCATTACGATGTTTGCTTTGGAATGTGTATAAGAAAAATCTTTCAGTAATTCTTTTAGTGACAATGATTCAAATGTGAAGCCGTTTTTACACAAATTACATCCTGTGGAAACTTATGAATAAGGATATCTTTCAGGGACCCACTAATTTTATAGGCAGTTGGGAGAAAATAGGAAATAAATAAAAAATGAAAATGAGAGATAGAAATAAAAGATAAAAAGCAAGAAAAAGGATAAGACAAAGTAACCACGGAAGCGTGAAAGAAACGAACCAAGAGAGTGAGAAAGCAACAGAGACAGAAAGACAGATAAAAAAGGCAGAGAAAAAAGAAATAAAAAAAGAAAGATAGAAGCAAGATTGCAAGCTAAAAGCAAGCAAGAGAGCACCAAAGAAACAAATATATATGAAAGAAATGAACAAAGCAGGCAATACAGAAAGAAACAAAGAAAGCGAAAGGCCCGCCTGGGTAGTGTGGTAGTAGGGTGCCTGCCTCACATTCAAAACGTCGTCAGTTCGAATCTCACTTAGGGTAAATTACCCGGATAAGGATTCTTTCGGGGTTTTCCTTTATTCTGAGAAACCGCATGTCGACTAACTTTAAGCTCTATGGACCCTAAGATCATTTGAGTATCATTTTCACCAATTTCATTCATCGTCCGATATGACCAGCCAGGTTAAAGGACGTTAAAACTATTAAACTACAAAAAAAAAAAAAGAATGAGTGAGAGTAGGTACTGATGTGCCGGTACACGTGATCAAAATCCGTGATCTTCTGAATGCTACAGATTGTAAGGCATGAAATATCTCGTCCAATGTTCAAGAATGTGTGAAAACTGCGGATTCATTTAAAAAATCAGGTGTATTTATTTTGAAAATCTCTGCATTAGAAGTGTCAAACTGATTTGAATATTCTGTAGCAACCTAAGGCATCCTAAAATGATGTTATAAATAATGCTGGTAATTTAGATTACAAAGGAAATAATTTATCCTATTCAACTACCATCACTTTAATTAAATGCAGCGAAATTGGAAAATAGTATATATTTGTAAAAAAGCTTTTAACCCACTAATGAAATATTCATAATTCTTTCGCAATTGAAAACACCGGGTGTTTGTGACAGATATATGGTTACAGAGCATCTTAATTTATTTTATGAGTTACAAAAAGATTAAAACTAATTTACGAAGCCCTTGTTAGTGAATATATATATATACAGTTTTCTCGCAATTGAAGCAAATATTTGTGTAATTTGTTCATTGTACTCCTGTTAATTACCTACCTACTTAGCCACCCATCCACCCTCCCGCCTTCCATCCATCCAGCTATCCATCCTTCCGTCCACTGGCCTTCCTTCCGCTTCCACCCTCATGCCATACATGGTCACCATAAAGCAATTAGGTCACAACAAACAAAATCGAATCGAATCTCGCACAAAAAGTTTAACAATCTTTATGTAAGAACAGACTGCTTTATTTCCCTTGTAATTATGGGGTAATCAACTTGTTACTAATATATGCAAAACAATGAAATTAAAAGAAAACATTTATATAATTAATTAGCAACTGATAATATTGCTTTTATAGATTGCCAGAGTATGGAATCTTATATTCACCAGCTTCACTTCTGTTTTATTGCACATTTTAAGGGTTTGCGTTAAAACATATACGTGACCAAAGTGAATGTATGAAGGTTTAAAATATAGTCTACTATAATTATAATTTACTCGACTATTGTAACCGATGCTTGTTGTACCATCAAATGCTACACAGAATTTTCAAAACTTGGAAGGCTGTTGGCGGAAGTAAAGTTCCGCCAATGTTTAAAATACTTTTTGAATATTAGGAAAATTTTCACCAATTTTTAGAAAGTTCCAGATGAATGCAAAATTAAAACTGTAAGGGCTTAACAGGTGAACTATTCTAAAAATATTATAAATTATTATGTATTAGCTTCATAAAAAAAACGGGAGAGGTAATTGAAATTAATTCATCGTTCGAGTTTAGAAAGTTGCGATACCCGCAGGTTAATTAAAATGTCAATAATTAGTATGACACTATTTTGAAGGTTTCTTTTAGCCCAACATCAGCTAACTCGTATTGAGATGGCAATGCCTGGGAGCATCTATCTTCCTTTGTTATGAGTTATGACACAAGTTTGTATGCGTCTCTTGTTGTCATTTGAGGAACACTATCAAAAAGCATCGTACTGTTTTGTGTAACTTCATCCAGCGAGTTTTCTATGTATTACTGTAGACAGCTTTTACATACCATCTAACTTTAATATCTAACATCATGTAAAGTTTCAGACAGAATTTAGGCCTAGTAGTGATGTGTAGGCTTTCCTGAATAGATTCAACTTGGTTGTATCACAGATAAAACTTTAATTCCCAGCAAACTGGAAGGATTTCCGGAACACTTCTGGAGAACGCTTTGTGCAACCAAAGACAATAGCGCAGCAAAAATAAATGCAAGAGTCCTCGTTTGTAATAACCTCCGAGAATTGTAAATAAGAGACAATATAGAAAATGTTTTCAGAGAAGAAAACTCGAGGACTAGAGTTAAATATACGAGTTTTTTTTCAACCTCCGATAGGCAATAAATAAAGAACAAGCTCATAGAAAACAATTGTTTTATTACTAAAAGTTTTGTATATTTACAATTACTTTTGAAAATAATCACCGAAAAGTTTGAGATATTTATCGTACCTGTGCACAAGCTTTGCAATATCCGCTTAAAAAAATGTTGCCGCCAATGATTTCAAATGAGCATTGACGTTGTTTTGAAGATCTTCGTACTTAATGACCTTTGCGGAGAGCCATTCAAAACAAACGAAGAGGAATGCTGACTTCAGGAATTGTGTTGATCCATGAAAACGCTCGTCCACACACTGCTGGCTCCATCGGCTCCTTGAAAATTTCAATGGGACATTTTCGATCATCCGCCGTACAGTCCTGACATGACACCCAGCGACTTTCACCTTTTTCCTGAACTGAAGACATGGCTAGGAGGGCAGCACTTTCAAACCAACGAATATCTTCAAAACAGCGTCAAAGTTTATTTGAAAGCATTGGCAGCAACATTACAAAGCTTGTGCACAGGTATGATAAATGTCTCAATATTTTTTCGGTGATTATGTTAAAAGATTGTGCATAAGTGTACAAAACTTTTAGTAATAAAGTAACTGTTTTTATGAACTTGTCTTTTAATTAAGGCCTATTAGAAGTTGAAAAAAAAAACGGCCAGAGTATTTCTGTAATTTTTTTTTCGCTCTCGCTTTCAGGATATCTAAGCACTCTGGTTTAGGAGTTAGCATAAAACAACATGTATTCGGCCGTGAGAAATAGGTTATCTTGGCGGCAGAGTGTAGTTCGCCTGGACCAAAAAATGTGATGTGTTCCATTCACACGGCTTTCTCTACATCTCTGCAACAAATTATTGTTAAAAAGTTTATGGTTCAATTTACTTCATGCTAATTGAGACAAATTAGCAGAAATTATTTTATTACTTGCTTCTTTGTAAGTAACAGTGAAATAAGGGAGTACCATAGGTTAAAATGACATTCTATAGCTGGTTGCTATGTGACTGAAGTTCCGTTGTTTGTATGGACAGGAGTTGATAAATTCCTGTATGAAAAATGTATAAATTTTTAAAGCTGAAACTAATATCAAGGAATATCTCAACAACGATCAACTCCACGAAAAAAATGTATATGATATAAACTGTGTTTTTAGAGTCATCTACAATTTTTGTGTGTTAAGTTTTTGTCTATCTCTTACGGTTAACCAGCTATGCAAAATTCAATAATAAATAGATCTTTAAAGGCTGTTCCCAGAAAATTCAAAATATATATTTTATTTGGCATGTAAATAACTTAAGAATAAGAGATTTTAATCAAATCGTTAGAACCATTTTAGGAAAATCAAAATTTCACGTAAAGGGTAGTTTGGGATGGGGAAGTTATCTTGAAAATCATCCTGTCGCATCCTTGCAAGATATCAAATAAATACTTTTCATTTTTGACCTATGCTGTCCACAGACACAGACACAGACACGTACACATACACGCGCGCACACACACACAAGGAATTTTTTCCAAAAATGTGTTTTTTTTTTATTCACGGGACCCAAAACATGTATACACTATGTACATAGTACGTGTAGAGAAAGTAAAATGTTACTTGCAAGTCTCCACCAGTATATTGGTCACTGAGTTTTACGAAAAGGTCGTTGGGAGTGGCGCTTTGCTGTGAGGATTTAGTGTAATTGCGGAACAAGCAAGTAAATTTCCATAAAAAAAAGCGTAGAATAAAGATGCTTTTAACTTTAAATGCTAGTAATACAAATAATAGCTATAAATGTTATGTGGTTTAATGTATACACAAATGTTAGAAAAAATTGGAGTTTCACATTCATCAGAAAAGAGGTTCAACCACCAAGAATTTAATTTTAAAATGGCACTTGCTGTTTGAAATCCTGCCTTAGATTTTTTATGGTTATTTTAGAAGCATAGTGCTTCAAATGGCACCAAAAAATTGTTTTGTATTTTTTTTTAATTCTGATCTACGTCTCCCCTTAATTAGAACAACTTGCAACCACGTGGTGCGAAGATATGTCCGTCTGCTATACAATTGTAAAACCACGTACTTACGTTTGACAGGAAAGCAGCAAGCTATCTACTTTAACTGTTCACAGAGAGATTTTAACTCTATGACATATATTATAAATAAAACATGAAGTTGAGTTGTTATTCAGTAGGAAACAAGAAATTCTTCCGCAAAATGCAAACATGCTATTTTGGAAGTTTGTTGAATTGTTTCATACGTACATCACTCAAACCGTCACAAGCGTACAGTCATATTTCTTTAATATAATGCAGTGACCTACGCAGAAGAGCTAATCTGAAGATGGAAGTGGTCCCACTGCTTCAACAAAGATTAAACTGTTGCAGCTGGAGTCACACTGTCTAAGCAATCATTGGGATGATGCTGATGATGATTTTTTTTATAGTGTTTAATGCCCGCTTTTACTACCAAGGCACCGCAGGCGATGGCACTCGTAATACATGGAATGAAGATGGAGCACCGGTGAAATGCGATGGCGGGGGAAACCGGAGAACCTGGAGAAAACCCGCCCCTGCCCCGCTTTTTCCAGCACAAATCCTACGTGCGGTCGTTTGGGATCGAATTCGGGCCGTCTAGGAGGCGAATGGTCTAACCACTCGTCCACGGCGCGGCCTGATCATATAATAATAATGATGATAATAATAATGATAATAATAATAATAAGTCAATCAAGGACAATACCATCTATTTCCGCCAATCGCATTCTGCTTGACCTTCCTAAACAATACTCGATATGCATTCACTGTATTCTCCGGTTGTCACTTGTTAAAAAAGCTACTTGCACAAGATGTCGCATTTAGGTTGCACACTTTATGCAGCTTTTAGAAATACCAGTAAATTCTATCGTTAAAATGAGAATAGCTTCTAATGCAGGAGAAGAAGTTTTTATCAGAGAAGTTTTAAGACATGAAGCGCCTATAGTTTAACATATTTCTGTTTTTCTCTCGGCAATTTAAAACGAATTATTTTGTGATGGAGAAAATCGGTAAAACGTTGAACATCCAAACAGAACCCTCACAACCTTTTGCTTTTGTTTACATTACCGATCAGGTAAGGATGGATGGAGATGGCTATGTTGTTTCAGGTAGCCTGCTTGAAAAATACGATATCGAAAGCATTATAACGCGATTTCAAGGATATTGAATACAGAAAAACAAAGTTAATTCCCTTCATCTGTGTTTAATATCAGAAAACAGAATACTGATAGTATAGGTGAATACTAAGCATCGAATTCTACAAATAATGCCTCTGAAGATGACAGTAAAATAAAACACAATAAGTTGATGTTATTAAAGTAAACGTTAACTTGCCGAAAAACCCGTTTCCTAAACTGCATTGTCAGAAGGGGAATAAACCTGACTCATTAAATACTTCGCTATTATCAATGCAGTTGATGCTAGGGCCATTGTTACTGTCTAAGTTGATGAAAATACGATTTAATGTTTGGTCCAGAATATGATTACTCTGACTATATTTATTTTCAACCATTGCGGATTTGTTAATGTTCTTTGGATACTTACGGGCTCCCATTTCGCTTTTCATGTGCTTATAAACGTTGTCAATAGCTTTCATAGTTTTGAGTATTGATGTGTTAGCTCTACCTAACATAGAGTTTTAAAAATATATGTTACCTTTACAGTATGTTCAACTTAAATGAAACAACATTCGATGTACCACATAACACAACACAAAACAAGACATCCTCTGTGTACTATACCCACTTTCTGCGACTTACATATTTGAGGCCTTGTTCGATACTGATCCCCGCAACCTCACAATGTCGTCCTGCAACTGGCCTTTAAGCTGTGTACCTTTAAGTACGCGGTATATGGAGAGCCTTTTGTACACACAAAGACAATAAAAATACGCTTGGTGCTGTGACTGCTGAAAATATGAACGTTTGACAGCGACTCGAGTCTTAACATGACTTTCATTGGTACCATTCTAGAGCATATCATGCGAACAAGAAAAGACAAACGCCACTCGACGCTCCATCAGAACAGTTTGATTTGTTTAAGCAGTGTGCCCGAATTACCTTGGCATTAGTGTTTAGTATGTAGCGCAGAGTAAACATTAACCTAATTTTGTAACACCCGGTGAGAGGGGCGGAGAACTGTCCAACCGGAGAGTTTAGGGATCACCAGCGCAAATTATGTTCATCCCCATCTCTTCGGTAACGTGGTGTTTCCAATACGCTTTTAAGAGCTTAGCAAACAGGAGAAAGACATGGGTGGAGTCAGTGAAAAAAACCGGTCTTACGATAAGTACTGGTATTCCAGGCTATTTTTCATGTCTTTGAAAGTACTTCAGATAAAATAGCAAGCTTGTTCTGCAGTACCCACACTAAACTACTAAGTATAAAAGCTTTGGTGGTTCGAAATAATTAACTACTTATATGGAAAGTAAGATAAATTACATATAAAGTAAACTAGAAATATTATGATAATGGTGATGATGATGAATGAGGATGGGTATTTTTATTTCCCTGTTAACTGATATAAGAATGACTGTGTTATGCTAATAAGCTATTTGCCAAAATAAAAGAGTGGTCATTTTTCCAAAAGGATCATTTATTATTTTATTACGGTATCCCTAAAAGAACCTTATATTTTATTCATTTGTGAGTGAATAGTAATGAACATAGTAGTTGAGAAAAGTTATATGATATATTAAAACAATCATTATTTAACTACAAGAAGAACAGAAGGATGGAGAGGAGGGGATATGCATTAAACAGGCACTTATATATAAATAACTGGAGATATCAAAAGTAATTAATTGGTATATCGTAAAATAGTAGTTAGTGGAAATACAAATTGGCCAGAAATCTCGTCATATCAGGTTCTTTGGCCACTAGATTAGGGAAAAAATAGGCAACAAAAGGCTAAAAAATATTGATTAAAGTTTGACTTTATCTACCGAGTACCATTAAGCTACTTAGGCAAATGTGGTACTCTGCGCGCGCCTTTTCTTGGATGCTCGGCTTCCTAGTACTCAATCGGTAGCTTTCGCGAAATTTTGGAAGCAGAGCAAAGAGACCACATTCAGACCTGAAGTACGCTATACACTTACATATCTAGTGGCTTCAGTGCAAACTTTATTCTGTCTGAAGATTTTAGATGTCACGCACATGCGCGAGTGTTGCGTTTCGGTTAATAAGACAGCTTGCTCGCGGTGAATTAGGTAATCCATTGATCATAATGGTCGAGGGCTCAAATAAATGCACCTTTTTTTTGCTAACCACACTGAGTAAATAGAAGTGGTGAGACCTCAAATCCCAGTAAAATTAGTGTCCAAGAAATGGTATTGTATATCACCGGAAATAAATGTTTTGATGTCTCTTGCATCCAAAAAATATTTATAGAAAGGTACTTCTATGTGTATCATAATTCAAAAACGAAAAATCCCTGAAATACCAATCTTAAAAATTCACTACGAAGATTTTTAGGAAAATTGCATGGAAATTTTTTTAGAAAGATTTAGAATATTTCTAATGACTTTGATTACAATGCTGTATATTAAAGATATTTACATGAAAAATAAATGTATATGGTTTTCGTGTAATAGCTTCTGAGATCCTTCACATTGTAAATGATATTTGGATAACAAATAAACGCAAGGGATAAGTAAAAATTTACTCCACCAAATAGGTAAATACCGTCAAACACATAATATGTATCATACAATACTTTTGTTGTGTAGCTAACAATTTCTGATATTTCTTGTTACTGGATTCAATTTTAAAATTTAAATTTTAAATTTTTTTACACTTTTCGGAAACAGTAAGTCGTCATACTTTTTTAATTTATTCTTCTGCTGGCCATGCAAACAGAAACGAATTTCAAAATCAATTGAATAACGACAGGATTAACTATTTAACCTAGTGCTTATAACGAACTAAGTAATAAGACGATTTTTGTTAATTTTTGTCCCCATTACCATGAAGTAGATAGAAGAATAACCTTTTAAAAGAATAGTTTTCCGCAGAACAGTAAGAGAGTCATGTGGGAGGTCGCACCATCGCCTCTCATCAAGACGGTCAGGTCCCAGGCGACCGCATGTGGGATTTGTGGTGGACAAAACGGCGCAGGGGCGGTGCTCCATCTTCATTTCATGATTCATCAGTGGCGTCACCTGTGATGTCATAAGTAGTAAAAGCTGGCATTAAACACGGTCCAAAAGAAAATCTTATGTGTTCCATTCATATGACTTTCTCTATATCTCTGCAACGAATTATTAAGCTTAGGCTTCTATTTACTTCATGCTAGTTGAGAAAACATTAGCAGAAATAGTCTTATTTCTTACTTTCATGTAAGCAGAAGGGAAATAAGGGAGTACCATAGGTTAAAGTCATAGTCAAAAGCTGGTTGCTATGTGATTGAAGTTTCTTTTTTGTATGGACAGGAGTTGAAAAAGTCCTGTATGAGAAAAGTGTAAGTTTTTCAATCCTGAAACCAAAAATCAGGAATATCTTAAAAACGAGGAACCTTACGAAAAAAAAATGTATAACATAAATTGCGTGTTTTAGTGTGCTCTACATTTTCTGTGCGTTACGTTTTTATCCATCTCTTACGGTTTAGCATTTATCCAGAAATCGTTAAATTCATCCAGAATGAAGTATTCCTCAGAGGCTATTCCCAGAAAATTCAAGATATACCTTTTATTTGTCAGGTAAATATCTTAAATATACGAGATTTTAATCAAAATGTTACAGCCATTTTTGAGATAGTAAAAATTTTCGAAATTTTGTTAATGTTAGTTACATAATAAAAGGTAGTTTGTGGTGGGGGGATTTTTTTTTGAAAATCTTCCTTGCAAGATACATAACTTAAATACCAAGTTTGGTGTTTAACATTCTTTTCGTTTTTGAGCTGTGCTGTTCACACACACACACGCGCGCGCGCGCGCGCACCCACATGAACCTTTTTCCAGAAATGCCTTTTTTGGATTTAGGGGGTTTCAAAACATATATTTCCGGGGAAATTTTGGTATCGAATCTTTGGGTGCAATACAATTACCTTCTCTATACACTATGTACGTAACGTGTAGAGAAAGTAAAAATGTAATGTCAATGGAACACATTCGACTTTTGTGAGGGCCCTCAGAAAAATGTGTTTGTGATGAAATATCAATTTAGAAATTTGAGTGGAAAACAATAATAGCAGCATTTATATTAAGTATTTCCTAACCAATCATCCAGATTTCTCAGTACCTCGTAGAAGGCCTGGGATCATAAGCTCGCGGGATAAATATATAAAGATCTGAAATTTCCCCCTAAACTCTCCAGCTAGAATTGATATTTAGATAAACCTACTACAGAATCATTCCTAATGCCAGGTGCAGTACACAAAGGAACACTAGATACGTAGATGAATACAGCATTCAACACAGGAGTTGCATCACAAAGATGTGGATTATGATATTCCGTTTCCTAAGCCTTTCTGTTACGTGCAAGGCCCGCAAAACAGCCATCTCGGTTTTCTTTTCCTACATCTACATGACAAGTTGGATACAGTGGATATTATACGAAGTCGTTCTGCCATGTGCATCTGACGAACTTCGAAGAAACATTGAAAGCTCTGATTAATGAACAAAATATATGGATTTAAACAATTTTTATACAGAGCGTACACCTAATGTTTATCATTGTTAGGTTATCCTAACATATAAAAATATGATGTGTTCCATTTACATGACTTTCTCGACATCTCTATAACAAATTATTCTATTTACTTTATCTAATCGAGAAGAAATTAGCAGAAATAGTCTTATTACTTGCTTCCTTGTTAGTAGAAGCGAAATAAGGGAGTACCATAGGTTAAAGCAATAGTCAAAAGCTGGTTGCTATATGATGAAGTGCCTTTGTTTGTATGGACAGAAGTTGACAAATTCCTGTACGAGAAAAGCATGTTTTTCAAAGCTGAAGCCAAAAAAAGGAATGTCTCAAAAACGATCAACTCCACGAAAAAAAATAATATAATATATATTGTGTGTTTTAATCAAAATAGTTAGAGCCATTTTTGAGAAATTCAAAACTTTCGAAAAAAGCTCATGTAAAGGGTAGTTTGGGTTGGGGGGATTTTTCACAAAATCTTCGTGTCGCATCCCTGGAAGATACTGAACTTAAATACCAAGTTTGATATTTTACCGACTTGTCGTTTTTGAGCTATCAGACATAGGGATACACGCACCCGAACCTTTTTCTGAATGTTTTTGATCAACGGGACATTATGTATGTATGTATTGTAATTGAATGTAATATAATTTAATGTAATGTAATTTAATGTATGTATGTATGTATGTATGCAATGTATAAACTTCTACATCGTTGCACCGATTTCTACCAAATTATCATAACTAACCACAAGGTAAAAATTATTGTCTAGCTTAGAACATCAAATTCCGTCCTATTTCACGTGTCTCTCTAGCTTCTTCGTAAATAGAAGAAAAACGAGAAAATACGATAGTCTAAAACGATATTCAAACCCCCTAAAAGCTAGCAGCTGTGTGAAACAATTTAAATTCGGTTCTCTTTGCAATACCGGCAGTAAAACATAAGAGAGGTGAAAGAAAGGATACATAGCGCGTTCAATAAGTTCTCATATATTGCATTCGTGGTATCGAAAACAGTTTGTGTTAGCAGCCGTCGTCTCTTACCAAGATGGCAGGTAAAATTTAAGCTATATCCATCACGTGGTTTTGTTGCCATAGGCGATTTAATCAACAATTTGTCCTTATTTAGAAAGATGGAAAAAAAAAAAAAAAAAAAAAAAAAAAAACCGTTTCGTATGGTGACTGAACACTTTTATTTAAAACGCTAAAAACCGAAAGAGAGCCGAGTTGAAGTTCATGGTACATCTGCTCTTGCGCTTGCAACAATTTGCAATTTTCTGCCTGGGTATTGTGGTGGTAGCGTGTCTGTCTCACATTAAGCAGGTCGTAAGTACGGTTCTCGCTTAGGGTGAGTTACCTGGATATGGTTTCTTTGGGGTTTCCCTCATCCTGAGAAGACGAATGGCGAGTAACTTTAAGCACCATGGACCCCGAGATCATTTGAGCATCATTTCACCAATTTCATTCATCGTCCGATATGACCAATCAGGTTAAAGTACGTTAAGCCCCAAAAAAGTATTAAATTGGATAAATGAATTAAATGTGGTCATACATCCACAAATCCGTTCATCGTTTCAGACGTCTAGTACAAATGAATTCCTCCAAAATGCTTGAAAAAGTTCAGGATATGGTTCGCGCTATAGAAGATGCCACATGAGAATATCACGAGGTACAGCGTAGCTCAATTTTACACCAAAAATAGACCTGACAAAGGTCTAGGCAAGATGGGTGTCGCATTGATCTCAATGTAGAATAATCGTGTGGTCGATTCGGAAGCTGGTTTGGCACTTTTCAGTCGCAATCCTGACGATTTTCTGCGCCAATACATAGCAGGGGATGAAACATGGATACATTACTCACTCCAGAGACAAAATGCAGTCGAAACAGTGGGTGTTTAAAGAAGACAAATGCGGTGAAATCTGCAGAATAAGTGGTGGCCTCTATGTTTTGGAGATGCACGTGAAATCATCTTCGTTGATTCCTTGCACAAAGAAAGAACATAATTAGAGAGTATTAGGCATTGTTATTGCACCGGCTGAATGGAGAAATCAAGAAATCTGGCATCCAGTAAAGAAAATTATCTTCTTCCTTCAAGGCAATGCCAAGGTGCAAATTTGCGCAATTCGTTGGTGAAATTGTAACATTAAAGTTCAAATTACTACGGCATCCACCGTATTGACTAGATTTGGCCACCAGTGACATGTTTTTATTTCCGAAGTTGAAAAAGTGCAACGGCGGAAAACGATTCACGTCAAACGAAGAGGTCATCTCCCAAACATATGCAAAAGAGAGATGAAACGAAAGGTGACCCCGTCTGAGAAGATACCTAGATTAAAATTGACAAGAGTAACAAGGAACATCCAGAAAGCGGTCAACTCTACAACATAAATGTATATATGAAGTAAATTCTGTGCTTTAATGCGGTCTACTTTTTTGTGTTTTAAGTTTTTGTCTATCTCCTATGGCTTACCAGGTTGTGCAATATTCAAAAAAATCCATCAAGAATGAACAGGTCTTCAGAAGCTTTCCCAGAATATTCAACATTATATACATTTGGTTTGTGATGCAACAGCTTTAATGTATGGTATTTTAATCACTATTTTACAGCCAATTTTGTGAAAAACAAAATTAAAAAAAAAAAAAAAAAACATGTAAAGGGTAGTTTGGTGTAGGGATGTTGAAAATCTTCGTGTCGCATTCTTGGAAGATACCAAAGTTGTTGTTTACAGGTCGTTTAGATTTTGAGCTATGCTGTCTACACATTGGCACACATACATACACTTTTTCTAATAATGTTTTTATTGGACTCAAGGGACCTCAAAACATGCTTCCTTTGAAATATCAGAATATAATTACCTTCTGTATAAGCTTTGTACATAGTTCGTGTGGAGAAAGTAATAAGTGTTAGTAAATTATTGCCAGAAAATGACTGCAAATGCTTTTTACTCAACATTAACACGGTATTACTTGGATTTCTGCTGTTGCAGGTCTCTCTTTGTTACACCGATCTCTCTTTTTTGACCAAAATACGTATATATGCAGCAAATTGCAGTCCATATGGGTGATTGTAGCTTTGACTGCGCCATGTGAGGATGGATTATATTTATTGCGCAGACATGATACGATAACATGTTTGCTTTGTTTCATACCGGCAAATTGCTTTCGTATGCTATACAAAATGTTTTCACACAGTCGTTTCTAAATGACATGTGAAATGTTTGGTTGAATGTAATTGCATTATTTTGTTTACTATTACATACTATGTTTTCTGGATTGCAAGCTTAACTTAACCAATATATGTGCGAATGTTACAGACTCGTTTATATAGCTACAAATATTTGCGGTTTTGCTGGAATCGATATATATATATATATATATATATATATATATATATATATATATATATATCGGGTGGAAGGAAAGTTATCACATTAATTTAAGATCTTATGTTATATCTTATGTTTTTGTGTCTGACCTTTTCCTATGGATATATTTCAGTTTTCTCAAAAGAGAGAGTGATAAGCTGGCAACGCTGCAGGTTGTGTGGGTGTCACTTGTACTAGGTCAGTATATAAACATGCCTTACTAGGACGTTGAAGGAATTTCGCCCGCTTTTACGTGCGAGCGTAGGCCAACCAGAATGCCAGTTGCACTCGTTATCTCCCTAAACTTTACGGCACCCTGCGTCGTGTTTGCAAGCAACCAACGTGTTTACATCCAGAAGTGGGTTCAGATCCCTTACCAATCTCAAAGCAAGATTGCCGACTTATTTCACGCCTGAAAAGCTGCTCGGAATATTCCTTTAATTCTTTTAAAGATTAGTTGTTTCGAAACTCCGTGTGATCTCCTATAATTCCTACCGAAACTAATGTCAGAAGAACGTTATTATAAGTAACAAACTATTATTTTCTCACAGTCTTGTGGGATTACGCATCCAATTTGGAATAAAAACAGTTTATTTTCTTGAAATCGGCTGATCAAAGAACAAAATGCCATTAGACTTTTTTGTTTGTGATGTTTCTATGAAGCACACAAGGAATGTAATAAGTTCGCTGCTACCCGGTATAGCTGGACGTTCCTGTGTTATTAGTTAATTTAGTCATTAATGAAAGTTTAACCATCCAGTGTGCTCTAATTTGTTGAGTAGAATAAACCTACTACTGGGAGAGGGGGAAACTTAGATACTGAAACCCCGTAGGCACATAGATACACACAATAGCTACACAGGAAAAAAATGCTGATTTGGACCGTTCATGTGACTTTCTATACCTATTCTGTAAACTAATGTCTTAAAAAAAACTTTCTTCTTCGGTCTATTTCATGATAATTATCAGAGTGGTCTTATTACATATGGAAGGTAACTAAGAGAAATCACTATATTAAAGCGATCTCGTATTTTAAAAGCTGTCGCTATGCGACTGTCATGAAATTTGCTTCGTTGCATGGCAAGGAGTAACACAAAAGAAATACGGACGACTCCCTGTTACCAAAAAGTATCAGTACTTCAAAATTGAAACCAATAACAAGGAATATCTACTCAACGGTTAGTTCCACAACAAAGATGCGTATAACATAAATATTGTGTCTTATTATCTGTTATTAGTTGCTGTCTATCTCTTATGGTTTACAAGTTATGCAAAAGTCATTCGCAGTAAAGGAAACTTCAGAGGTTTCCCATTATATTCAAGGTAAATATTTTGTTTTGTTTTGTAAATATCTGTAATATATGATATTTTAATCAAAGTCGTTAGAGCTATTTTTGAGAAAATAAAAAATGTTAAAATATTTCAAAATCAATGAGTCGCATCCTTGGGAAATACTAAATCTAAATACCTAGTTTGATATTCAGCGGACTTTTTCTTTTTGAGTTATACTGTCCACACACACACACGCACATACACACACACACACTGTTCTATTTCTGAAACTCTACTTAATGGTGCAACATTTCAGACGCCAAATTATTTAATATGAAAACGTAAAATCCAATATGTTTAAAACATTTTTAGGTATTTATAAATGTATTCTGACTACTTTTAATATATATATATATATATATATATATATATATATATGAATTAAAAGTGAACTCAGAAATTTTTGTGTGAATATAGATTTTCTGTTGGTTTTCTCGCTGTTTCGTATGTGCCAAAATACATACCATCATTATGGTAAGTATGTCGAATGAAATCTACATGATTATGATGTAAAGCAATTACAAATTTAAACCTAATATATTTCTAACGATATCTATTACAGACAATGTTAGCAAATTAAAATTCGAAGGCTTTCACGGCCGGTGTTAGAATCACTTATAGAAAACAAAACCGGGCTTGTAGGTCGTGGTCCACTGGGCTTCTCCCTGCAGACGCAGGCGAAACGTCTGGGGAACGAGGGGAGAAGCCCAGTGGACCACGGCCTACAAGCCCGGTTTTGTTTTCTATAAGTGAATGTTAGCAAAGATGCTCGTTAAACACATGTTATAACTATATAAGTAATGGTATGGATTCAAGTAGGAAAGATGAAGTGCTCTTAAGTTGTAAAGTACGGGCAGATTACTTTTAAAAAATGCACTATGCTAGTGAGGAAATAATGAAAGTTATGTTGTTAAAATTTCTAGCAAGTGTTATTAATACACCTAGGGAACTTAAGAACTATCTACTGTCGCCTATAAAAATTAATTATAATATCCAATAAAGGATTTAAAATTTGAAAAAGGAAATAAAAGGTGTTTGAAAACAGTTCACATCAGTTTCAATTACATATTTTGTGAATATATTTTAAAAACACAACATTAATTATTAGAAAATACCTGTTCTCCAAATTCATATATAAGATGTGGCAAAAATAATTTTTTTTTACTAAGTTAGCCTTAGGAAATTTGACAGTCATGTTTGCTCCAATAACTGTGAAACTGCAGTAAAAGGTGGGTACAGTCTACTTACTTCTACCTTCTACTTGAGGTTATTGTCACGATGTTCATAAAAATAACGAAATATTTAGAGAAGTTTCAGTGATTTTTCGAGACGTCATTTCAGGAACGTCACACATCTGCTGATTCTACACCATTAATGCAATGCAAGGGGTTCTTTCAACAGTTACTCATTGTAACCAGTCTTAGCAGGTGAATATTAGTTAGTATAAATTTAAATTAAGACTAGACTATATTGCAATATAAAATATAGGAAAAGATCGTAATTTATCACAAATAGCTGTAAACGAATCAAAAATACTAAAAAAGAAAATAAAAAGATAACAGATAAGATAAAATGCACAATTTTCTGGCCAACAAAAACCGCAACGAACATATACTATATTCGACCTCGTCTTCTGGCTCTGAGAAACAATTATTTTTGTTTAACTTCTAGCCCTAGTTATCAGAAACTATAACGTGCCTATGAGCTTGGAGACCGTGGCGTAAGAATAATATGTTTAAATGTTGACGTTTTGTCTTCAAATGCGGGAACAGTAGGCTGACCACTGGAGTTTTGTCTTACTTATAATCATCAACATGTAATGGACGCTTGAAAAGGTAATGCTGGGGCTCTTTAATTCTGACGTTTGATACTGCCAAAACAAACCGAATGTTTGCATAGGATTCACGGTGCCCTGCGGGATACCTCAAGCAGTTCTTCTGTGACCCGTATTCGAGAGATCGCGGTTTGGATCCCATTTCTCGATCTACCTGTCCCATGGTTTTATCAGGGTGTTCCTGCGTCACCAGCCAAATGGTGGGTAAGTTCCATTCATCCCCCAAATATCTGTCTTTCTTTCGTTTCCACTGTTATCTCATTTACCCTTCATCCCGTTGATTTCTTTCCGGGTTGATAGTGTCGACGATTGTAGTCAGTGCGGTCCGCCTCGCCGAGTGTGTTTTAATCTGGAAACCGTAGGGACCCTGTGTTGTTGTGCCATCGCTATTGGTTCCGGCCGCCTAGTGTCTCGTCTCAGTTCATCCCTCTTGTGGGGCGTAGGTACAATAACAACTAGGTTCGGTGGCGAGTTCTCTCAGTCCGTATCCTATTCCTGGCATTGAGGTTCATTTTTACAGTGAACGGTAACATTCTGTTGATGTTGGAAAGGTTTTGTGTGAACTGCCCTGTTGCAAATGGCAGTTGCGTTGCTCAATTTTAAGGTGTTGTAAGATCTAGTAGAACCTACGGTCTTTTCAGCGCTGACTTCAGACTTGATGTAAACAAAAGATTTTATTTCACTTTGCGTTAGCTTCGTGACCCTGAGAGGATCAAACACAAACAGAAGCCAAGCGAACTCATTCGTCGTGTTTATAGTGCAGTAAAACTGCACACATCGAATAATATTATTATTATTATTATTATTAATAATAATAATAATAATAATAATAATAATAATAATAATAATACAGCGGAGTTTAAATTAAATATACAATTATTTAGCTAACCCTCGCTCAATATCTGGGTCTGCATAAGAATTGCTGTAAAAATTATGTGTTCTATGCTTCTCACTGTAAACCAAAAAGTTTCATAACAATACTTTCTGAAAGATAGACCACTTAAAGTGCGGATCATTGTTACCAGAGCTTAAGACATCTGGCAAACGTTGGCGTTTCATTATTAAAGAAAAACTTGTGTGCGTTGTTACGAATAGATCATTTAGTAAGGTCATCCGCGTTTTCTAATTCTTATCGTTTCTTTCCTATCTAGATGTTCGCAATGTTTTTTACATACAAGCAATGCTCCACTCAGAAACACTGTAAAAGCTGCAGTTTAACAGTATTGTTCATCATGACAGGTTTGTCTGTATTAGTTTTTTGAGGACATTGAGATAAAATTCATTTCTTTCTGATTTAAAATAAATACATTTAGAATTCTTTCACTGTTACTGCCAGTATTTTTTGGCCGCTCCGTGATCGAGTGGTTAGATCGCTCGCCTCTCTCCAAGGTGGCCCGGGTTCGATCCTAAGCATCCCCATGTGGGTTTTGTGGTGGACAAAGCGGTGCAATAACGTTTTTTCGCGTTCTCCGGTTTAGGCCGCATGTGAATCATAATCCTTATTACATGTATCATCATGACAATGCTATTGTTGTGCAAGCCAGCGTTAAATATAATATATATAATACAGCAGTTTTAGAAGCATTGATGTTTATTGCCTACTGACTACTCATCGTTATCCTTTGATTGCAAAAGAGGAGTGAGTGGCATCGAACGGAGTTAAATGAAAGTTTCTTTAGTTTTAATGTGCATATTATTTATGATTTAGTATCGATCCAAGGTTTCGCCCACTGTAAATTACTAAACTTCTTGAAAATCCACAAATTATAGCGGTTGCGATGGTTTTTGTGGCTGCCCGCGATCGTTATACAGGGTGTTAATGAACTACTCTGATATAAGTGATTTGAGATCGGCGATGCATGGTCCCCGGATAAACATAACGCAGCTACATAGCGTTAAACATGTGGGTATCAGGAGATGATAAGTCGGTATTAAAGCAAAGCAGGTTAAAAAAGAGGCTTAAAATGTCTTTGAAACCGCTGCTTGAGTATAGAAATATCGATTTTTAACAGCTCGTTACTAGCGTTATCAAGATTTAATGTTGCAAAATGTGTAAAATCTCGAACTAATCACTTGACAGTGCGACACACGAGCATTTCTTAACCACGTTCTTGGGTTATATAGCCTACTCTGAGGGTGTTTTCTCAACTGCTCTGGAGGCATAATGCGTAGCACGGGAAGCTGCTATCCCAAAGGTCATGAGTTTGCTTCCTGTCATAGAGTGAATGTTTTTTTTTATTATTTTTTTTTCATTCAAAGCGAAGTGTCGCGATACGTGGCGTACTGGCACTTCAGAAACTTATAGCCATTACTTCGAAATTTAAATAAACAGGCCATAAGTCTCCTATCTCAAATTACTTATGTATGTAATCTACATGTTCTGTGAAAATATTTAGGTACAGTTCATTAACACCTGTATATATAGAATCAAGGGAAGGTGTACCATTAAAGGGTTCTTTCCCACTATTTCCGGCCCATTAGACTGACAAAAGGGAGAACAATAACATTAGAGATACGTAATTGACCGTTACTTAATGTAAGGGACAGGAGCTTGATGCTCATACGCGTGAAAGCAGTGCCGCGTTCTGGCTTTACCAAGTGCTTGAAATTTTGGAAAAATACTTAGTCGAAAAGTCCGCCAGTTTACATCATTTAAGAATAATGTTCGTCATAGCACTCTTCATAGGAAATTCGGGCACGTAGCAGTGATGTCAGTAATTGGCTTACCCTCCCCGTATTTAAAACTGACACCCCTAGACCTACAAGCAGATGCCTAGGGGTCAGCAGCCTGTCAAGGGGTAAACAGAAATGAAGAAGCTGGAACGAGTAGTCGACTCGTAGACAGGCATGAGCTTGAACAAGTAGATTATATGAAATACAAGTGAAATGGATGATACGAAAGCGATGGTGGAGAAATTGGTTGAATTAGTTTGGGAAAACCAGAGGAACCGGAGAAAACCCACTCAAACCCCGTTTCATTCACAAATCCCTTGTGCGGGCGATTAATGACCACAGCACCACAGTCAGTAACTCATGGGGTGAAATTAATACAATATTATAGGTAAATATTGTTGCAAAATGATGCAAAAATTACGGTGTGTAATGCCACTGTGTGTATGTGTGAGTGTGATAAATTGTGGTTAACAAAAGAAAAAGTGACGAGAAAAGGGTAAGAAACATAAAACGAAATTGCTACATTGGATACCGGCCCTGAAATCCAAATAACATAAGATTCGTGCTACCATGAGCCTCTCACAAACTCGAACCCATTCTTATAAATCCCACATTGCCGAATCGGAACATGTGACCAAAAATCCCACCAACCTGGACACTTCAGGAAGAATCTACAAAAAGCGGGCATTTCAAAGACGAACCCATATGTCGAATGTGCAAACAGGAAAAGAAGCTGCCTCACATATTTTGTTTGAATGCCCATTCCTGGGAAGAAAGAGATTGGTCCTGTCCATAACCATGGAAACTTTGGTAATGGAACCTAACATTGGAGCCAAAATACTGTAACATGATCAAGAAACGAGTTTTGGAAGACAATGAGAGTGGACGCTGCAATAGCGCAGTGCAGTATGTCTTTTAGGTTGACGTACAGAAAATCAACAAACTCCTCTTAGTTCCCTTCTCGTCGTCTCTCTAATCTAAACTTACGAAAGAGCCACAAAAATGTTTCTGCACAAAAAGGTGACTCGGTATGTATATATAATTTAAAATCATATTTAATTATTTTTAATTATGTTGACAAATTAGATTAAACTTAGTTAGAATTTTCATTTACTCCGAAATTATTTACCTTGCATGGATGTAACCTGAAATTAATAGAACTGTGTAATTGCGAGTTGTTTTTGTGAAGTATGATTTAAATAAACTTGAGTTTGCCAGTGTGTATATATATGTACATGTGTGCTGATCTATTTAATTACTAAATAGTTGTTTACATATAGGATTGTCCCTGAGTACCAAGACATATAAATGATATGACAGCTCATTTATTATCAAAACAAGTTTAATGGCGTAAATTTATTCCCAACAATATGAAAGAAATGTTATATATTTTATATCTCCTCTAAAATAATGTGGTGGTACACCATCTTGCTGAAAAAAATGCTATACTGTTAACTGGAGTGCCTACTACAAGGCTCTAAGATTCAAACTATTTTGCTGGAATTGCAAATTAAACTGAAATTAAACCTAGGAGTCAAATAAAGTGGTCCAATAATGTAGCCCCCTAGGATTCCAGTAAAGCGTTAACACTCCAGAGAGCCTGCATATTGTATGGAGATCATATATGCTTACATTGTTGTCATATAATCTTTTCATTTAATATACATGACAAAAGTGTGGTTTGGTGTAAAGTGTATTGATAATATTCGGCATAAAAATTTAATGAGAAAAGTAGTTCCGATAATATGAAGACCATGAAAGCCTGTTGTTACAAAGAAGGTTAAACCAAAGAATGAATCTCAAATGGTATTTTTGTTTATTTTATGTAGGGGTTTTCAAAACTCTATATGTTCTAAGTAATCCTCATATTGCGGTTTACGTAGGTGAAACTTATAGCCACGACATTTTTGTACCTTCAAAATTAAGAGAAATTGTGACTGGAGTTATTTTATTGAAAATATTTATGTTGCTTTGTTGAAAGATATTATACTGAAATATAAAGTTTCATAATCTCATTATAATCTTTATTTATACTGTTTACACACACACACACACGTGCACGAGCGTAAAGTGTGTGAGTGAGAGTGAGAGGGAGAGAGAGAGACTGAAAGTCAACACGAGTTTTTTTTTCAAAAATGTTTCACTTTAGATTGAGGGATCCTCAAAATATGTTTCCTATGAAATCTCAGCATGACACTTTGGTTGAATACATAATTTCAGTAATTATTATACGTAGTATAGATTGTAAAGGTACCTTAATGGATCTGCTACCATCAAAAAATATTTGTTTTCTTTTGGAGAGAAGCTAAATAAAGCAGTTATTAAATCATATAATATATTTATATTCATACACGTCCTGTCTGTGTAGTCGTAGTTGATGTACCTTTCAACTGTTCCTGTTTGACTGCGTAACCTGACTCGAACTGCAAATAGACGCCATGTGCTTATCATTACGAAAATGAAGTAAACGTATCAGAAGAGCAGCTGTAGCACGTCTCGTTGACCTTTCGCTAGTAACCGAATGTCGCCTTTCAGCTCTGCAACCCTTTTTGCATTAGTGTATGAGGGAAATATAAAACTGCTCAAAATGTAAATGGCGTGTTATTTATGTACGCTCTGTGGTTCTCAGCATCCTATTCTAAATTGGGCGAGAAAGACCGCTTAATTTTTCTCAGAGGCCTCTCTATCAGGTTTGAGGTTTCTTTACGTGGGATAAATTCAAGACACGGGACCAACGGTTTTACTTCCCTTCCGAAGGAAACCATGCTAAGGATTTGTACGCCTGAAAAGAATCCATCGTCCTCCGGAGGGTTAGAACTAGCGACAACATGGTAACCGTTACACCACGGAGGGCGAATAAAGTTGTAGAGGACATCCTGCCTGGAGTACCTGGTGGACATTTTATCTTGCGTCTTAACCAGGTGCTTGTTATCTGATATGGAACTAAGCCTATCGAACACTTGCAGCAGCAAGGTACATTTGGAACACTGTTGCTTCCTTTGGCCCGGTAAAGGGGCTGGATGATTCTCTTTTCTAGCTTTCTACTATTTCATTGAGACATATGGACGCGTACAAACACCTACACCCACCCAAATCCCCACTCGCACATGCCAGTATATGTGATTGAGTATAGTACCTTTAGTCGCGGGTTCAAATCCGGCCCACACCGATGGTTCAACGAAGAACTCAAAAGCGACAACCACATGTCAGAAGATTTACCAACCTGAGAATAACTCTTTAGCAAAAAAAAAATATAATGTGTTCCATTCACATGAATTTCTCTACATCTCAGCAACAAATTATTGTTAAAAAGCTTATTTTTTTAATTACTTAATGCTAATCGAAAATAAAATACTTGCTTCCTTGTAAGTAGAAGCGAAATAAGGGAGTACCATAGGTTAAAGTGATAGTCAAAAGCTGGTTGCAATGTGACTGAAGTTCCTTTGTTTGTATGGACAGGAGTTGACCAAGTCCTGTATGAGAAAGGTATATTTTTTAAAGCTAAATCTAGAAAAAAGGAATATCCCAAAAACGATCAACTCAATGAAAATAAATGAATATAGCATAAATTTTGTGTTTTAAAGTGCTCTACATTTTTTTTGTGTGGTTAGTTTTTTTCCATCTTTTACGGTTTACCAGTTATGCAAAATTCCGTAAAATTCGTCCAGAATAATGTAGTCTTCAGAGGCTATTCTCAGAAAATTCCAGATATACATTTTATTTGTCAGGTAAATATATTTAATATATGATATTTTAATTAAATTCGTTAGAGCCATTTTTGAGAAAATAAAAAATTTTGAAAAAAGTTCCATGTAAAGGGTAGTTTGGGGTGGGGGTATTTTTCTCAAAATCTTCGTGTCGCATCCCTGAAACATTCAAAATTTAAATACCAAGTTTGGTATTTTACCGACATTTCGTTTTTGAGTTATCGTGTTCACGGGCACACACACACACACACGACTTTTTGTGAAAATTATATTTTTTTTTGGATACAGGGGCCCTAAAACGTACATTTGCGGCGAAATCTCGGTATCAAAATTTTGGGTGGAATGCAATACCTTCTCTATACACTATGTACATAGTACGTGTAAATCCGGCATATCGCGGCGCTGTTATGATCCTGGTAATTGAAGTGGCATTAATAAAGAAAATATGAATTGCAAAACACACTCAGGCTGAAAGGTTAACTGCCATAGCCGGGATTTGAACTACGGTTCTCTCTGTTTCCGTCAGATTGCTCTGAGCTACCATGGCAACATGCTACTAGCACAGTGCTAAAGTCTCTAAAATATCTGAGTTTTTACTTTCCCTACCGTATGTACAATTTGCATAGTGGATAGATAAGTTAGGTGTTGTGTTAAAAATTCGATATAGAGATTTCACCGGAAACACATGTTTTGAGAACCCCTGAATCCAAAGAAAAGCATTTCTAGAAAATATCCGTGTGTATGTCTGTGGATAGCATAGTTCAAAACCAAAAAGTCGGTTAAATACCAAAGTTGATGCTTAAGTTCGATATGTTATATTTTCATGAAAATCCCCCTAACCTGCTTCCCTTTACATGGAACATTTTTCAAACAGTTACATTTTTTAAAAATGGCTAACGAGTTTTATTAAAATGTCATGTGGTAAAGCTAATCTCATCATAAATGAAGTGTATATTCTTGAATTTTCTGGGAATAGCCTCTGAAGACCTGTTCATTCTGGTTGAATTTGATATAACTTTTGAATAACTGTACAGCGTACGAGATAGATAAAAAACTTACAAAAATGTAGAACTCGTTAAAACACACAATTTATGTCATATATATATATATATATTTTTTTGTAGAGTTAACCGTTATCGAGAATTTCGAGTTATTGGTTAACTTTCCTCAAACGGGAGAAATTTTTCTTTTCGCCTCTCTTTTGTTTACTTCTAGGAAGCAGAGATAACTCAATTTCAATTGTGCGACTTAGCGACCGGACTTTAAAGAGCTGAGTATCGCCCTAGCCCATGCATTCCCTTTTTTCCCATCAACTTACAAAGATATCAAGTAATAATACCAGTTCTAGCAGTTTTGATTACCTTGATGTTGTTAAAAGAATAACGTTTTGTGTGCAAACTTGTGTATAGGTTAGAGAAAGTCATGTGAATGGAATATATCAAATATTAGACAGTACACCGCAAGAAAATCTCATATTATATGGTGATAGCTACAATGGCGACTGGTGTCGTAAGTTCTCTCAAGTCCCGGGTTTCATAGTTTAACCAACTATTAGGAATATAATTTGAGATGTCTTCGTTATTGTGTCTAGGTGTTGGAACAACTGGATTGAGACAGAAAAATCTGTTCAAATTCTGGCTATCACATTTTTAGTCTGACTATATTATACAACTGCTGCCCTACTATCTAATATAGAAGAAAAAAGTAATTATCAAATATTTATTATTTTCGTATGAACACATATAAACTTTTTTATCAATTGAAATGTACTCTATACAAATCAGCTAATACAGCATCATCCGTATCATCCGATTTCTCTTCTTTTTCTTTAATATCAAGATATAACCATATTGTAACAGACTTGACAGTTTATGGCTGCACGCCATCCATGGCTCGAGCTCCACTGCACTAACCTTTTAGTGACTCACGAATCAGAACAGTTCAAAACACAGCTACAATTCTTCCTCCTTTTATAGCGATAAAATGACGTCATGATATTTCAGTAAATTTGTCGAAGGTAGTATCAACCGAAGATTGGAGAAACATCTCAAATATCGAGAAGAATGGTGATGTCTCGTGAAATCTCGCGTTCGGAAAAATCCTGTTGTGTCGTGCCGTTGTTTAACATCGAACTAAGAAGCAAACATTCTAATGGGACAGATAAAATATTCAATGATCCGACATGTTTTTAGTGTCAAAACGAGTGCTTATTCACTTTTTATAACAAGAATGAGATTACTTCGTGAATTATTTACATATTAATGAGACTGGGGCAGGGGGAGACATTTTGTTTCATGTGAGAATAAATCAAATTTCTTACCTTAGTTGAAGTTTCGGGAGTATTACAAATTTCCAAATGCGGTTATTATTCCTGAACATATATCCTGCAATAATCCGTTGTGTTTTGGAAATCGTTTTTTTTTTTTTTTTTCTGATAGTCCAGCCAGCAGCCAGCAGTTATTATCTAAAACAGTTTTTCTTTGGATTCAGGGGGTCTCAAAACATGTACCTTTGGTGAAAACTCGGAATAGAATTTTTAGGAGGCATACAATACGCTCTCTATACACTATGTACATATTTAATATGCGTAGAGAAAAACAAAGAAAAAATAAATCCTTGTTCAGAGTAAAAAAAATCTTCTGTGCATTTAATTCAATTGATTTTGTAACATCCTTTGGAAGTGAAATGCGTGAATATAAATATTACATTCCATTTAATTACTGCTTTCCTAAAGCTTTCTTCAAAATAACACAAACATAACGTGTACCAACATATGCATTATTAATGTATTTTATTATCTAAACTACGCATAAAAGGTTGTGAAAGTATGTATTTCAATCAACAATTCGATGATAAGATTTCACCAGAAATACATAATATAAGGATCGTTCAATCCAAAAGGATTCTGTCGTTCTGTCTATCTTTCAGTGTGTATGTATGTATTTTATGTGTGTATGTATGTGGGAACAGCATAACCCAAATATTAGTATAAATATAAATTGTAATATTTCAGTGAGTATCTTCTAGAATGCAACATGAAGATTTTCAAGATACTCCTTCAGTAACATGTAATAGTATTTTGGTACTTTCATTTTATCTCGTAAATAAATATAATTTCGGTAACAACATATCATTATTTTCCATTACTTTGATAGATAATTCTGTTAAGTGGTTATTAAATATTCATACTTTTGTTGATATATTGTATATCGTGTACTAGTTTAGCGCAGGAAAGACGTTGCTTAGAAGCAGAGAAACTGCAGAAAATTTTCAGTCGAAAGGGCAGCGACGGTAGCATGTAACAGGCTAACAAATCTTTTGTACGATCCAGGAACTGTAAGTGCTTTTGTGAGGGTAAAAAGGTAAAAACTTGTATTTACAGTATAATATCGGTATCAAATGTTTGTGAGGAATGCCTTCTCTGCTTATGTACTCAGCAGAGAAAGTAAATATCGATTTTTGTAAATGCTTACTTCGATCGACTGAAGTAGATAGAACTAAATAGTATCCCTAAGTGCTGTTTGTTGAAGAAACTGTAGAGAAAGTCATGAGTGGTTATGATTTACTTGTGTACATCGTGAATTAAGAAATCACTCTCACATAGTTGGTTTTTAAAATGGAAGTATTCATGAAATTTAGGAATGCTGGATGTGACAGAGATTAGAAGCGGAGCCTAAGAAAGCAAAATCTATGATTTTTATTATTTTTTTTATTTAACGCCTGCTTTTACTACTCTACTACCGCAGGGGATGACATTGATGATATACGGGACGAAGATGGAGCACCGGTGGAATGCGACGGCGGAGGAAACCGGAGAACCCAGAGGAAAAAAAAAAAACAGCCCTTACGCCGGTTTGTCCACCACAAACTTTCTACATTCTTCTCTACTTCTAAATTTTTGTTATAGCTAATGAATTTTTGTTAACCATAATGAATCATCATCGTATTTCCAATACTTAAGAGCGGTTTTGGTCCAAAGCACCATCATCGTCTACTACCTGGAAAAGTGCCTTTGATGACATGAAATGGAGTTTTATTTATGGACACTCTTTAACTGCTGCGGTTCTCAGCGTCCCATTTTATGAAAGATCGCTTAATGTTGCTCAGAGGCATCTTTAATAGGTTTGAAGTTTTTCTATGTGCCATAAATCTAAGACACGGGACCAGCTGCTTTACTTCCTTTCCGAAGGTAGCCATCCTAAAGATTTTCACGCCCGGAAATATCCATCATCCTCCGCCGAGTTTGAACCCACGAACTTGGTATATGAGATTGTCACGGTACTACTACCATGGAGGGCAGCTTTGAATACTCAAGCATGCAACATTATTAGGAAACAAGGCAACAATTTGTCATTCTGCCTCCTAACCAGGGTATCCCGTTTCATCTGCAAGAATATGCATTAGGACATACAGTCGACCTGAGGGCAAATGTCAGCTTGCATATGACTAGTGACCTTCCCAGTAACCGAAATTACAGAGATTGTGGCATAGAGACACAATGGAGTCCATATCTGAATGCAGAACCACACGGAACAAGTAATTTAAGGAACTTTTACTGAGCAAAAGTAAAGGTGATAGATCAAGAAATAACAGAAACACTTTTCAGAAGAGGTAGGACTTTTTTATACGTTTTACTTTCTCTACTGGCGAATGAGAGGTGTGTTGAGTAAAATATCTATATGCTCCATCCACACAAAATACTCTACATCTCTGTAACAAATTGCTAAAAAGCTTATTTTTCTATCTACTTCATGCTATTTAAGATAAACATTATCATAAATTGTCTTTAGTGCATTATTCCATGTAAGTAGAAGGAAAAAATCTGGTGTTCCATTCACAGGATGTCCTCTAGCTGTACGGAAAACAAACTTTTCGTTCAAAACATTTTTCTTTTATCTCCAGCATGGTAATCGAGATAATTATTAGCACTATTAGTCTTATTGCTGGCTTCCTTGTAAGTAGAAGGGAAATAAGAAAATGTATAAGTAAAGTGATAGTCTCGTCCTTTAAAAGCCGGTAGCTATGTGAAGCAATTGAAATTCCAATCTTTTTGCTTGCTGGGAGAATGCAAACGAATAACGAGAAGAAAGATGTGTCCCCATTTGAGAACAGTTTGTGGTTTAAAATTTAAGCCAATAATTTGGAATATTTTGAAAACCGCTAATGTTTTTAAAAAAAGGGAAAAAAAAAAGAAAAATTCTGTTTTTTAATGAGATCTACATTTTTCATGTAGGAAGTTTTTGTATTTCTTTTACGGTTTGTCTGTTATAAAAAGTCATCCAGAATGAAGAGTTTTCAGAAGCTATGTAAAGAAAATTCAATATACTTCGTTTGTCATAAAATATGTTAAACATAAGGTATTTTAATCAATATCATTAGAGCTCTTTTTGAGAAAATCAAAATTTTCGAAAAATATTCCACGTAAAGGTTAGTTTGGTGTGAGGGCATTTTCTATAAAATCTTCGTGTCGCATTCTTGGAAAATATTCAGCTTAAATAACAAGTTTGATATTTAACTGATTTTTCGTTTATTATGTTTGCTGCCCACAGACAAATACATATAAGATCCTTTTCTGAAATGATTTTTTTGGACTCAGGGCAATATACTCATATGTATTAGCAATGAAATCTCGGTATCGAACTTTTGTGGTACAACACAATAACTTCTCTATACTCTATGTACATAGTACCTGTAGAGGCAGTAAACATAACAACGCTATTTTCCTAAAATTATTGTCAAATATGCCAAAAATTCTATGTGAATAGTATTTCAAAGCATTGATTTGCTTAACAGTAATTCGAGAAATATTATATAGGAAACCAATACCTTGAAATGCTATTGAAAGTGAGAATTTTCGGAAAATTGGATTATTTTGAGAGGATAGCCTTTATTCTGTTTCTTCAACACACCCGTCACATTCCTATTTAGTACATCCCTCACATGTACAAAACAGATATATAAGGTATTGTATTCCAAAATCTGATACCGAGATTTCACCATAAATACAACTTTTGAGATCCTGAATCCAAAATGTAGTTTTAGAAAAAGGTGCTAGAGTATGTTAGTTCCTCTGTGCATAACTCAAAAACGAAAAGTGGATTAAACAGCAATCTTGGTATTTAATTTTACGACCTACCAAGGATGCTACATGAAGGTTGTCAGAAAAATCCCCCAAAGAAACTACACTTTACATGGCAATAATTCGAAACATTTTATTTTATTACAATCTCTTCATTACCTATTAATTTTATATCTTAAATTTCCTACGAATACTCCCTGAAATTTATTCTGCATGACTATTACGTAGCTTGTAAACCATAAGAGATACACAAAAATATAGATCTCGTTTAAAGACAAAATTTATGTGATATTCATTTTTTGCAGAGTTAACCATTTCCAAGGTATTAATTGTTATTCGTTTCAATTTTAAAATAACTACAACTTTTATCAGACAGGATATCGTAATTCATTTCATATTTATTTTGTTTTAAAATTGGTCATGCAATAAATTTCAGTTGTATTACTCAGCGACCAGATCTTAAAACAAATGACAATGCTCAGTCTGGTGTATGCTTCTATTTCCCTTTTGCTTACAATAAAACTGTAGCTATAATAACACTATTTCCACAAATATTTATCTCATAGGTCGATGTAGATAAAATAATAATCCTTTGCTTGCAGTTCGTGTAGAGAAAGCCATGTGAATGGAACACATTGATTTTAAATTTAAAAATTGCCACACATAATCTATCAAACAAGTAATTGACTGTGCAAAAACAGAAAGCTGAAAGTATTTTTTTAGCAAAAGTATGTCATTATTCTACAACTGCTTACTGCGTTCAAATTTAACAGAAATGAGTAATAATGAATCTTTTTAATACTTTGGTTCTGTGAAAATAAATGTAAATAGTTTACTTAAGTTTAAGGTTTTATATACAGAAATACATTAGTGTTTTATTTAGTTTTAGGTTTTCTAATTTTCCTATTTTTGAGCTGATGAAAAAATTAATCATAAAATTCATACTTAAAAATTTTAGATACAACTGAGATTATGTATGAAATCTTCATACAAATCAGAGGAAAATTCAAACGCAATTAATCAATTATATCCGCCAAAGTGTGAAACCGAGAAGGAAAGAAGAGAGACAGAGAGAGAGAGAGAGAGAGAGACAACAACCACTTAGACAAACTAAACGCAAAGTTGAAATTTTAAAATTGTTGGAAAACTAATATGGTTTAGCTATAATGATTCACAGGTGTTTATAGGATATAATTAAAACATCGAAAATTCTGTAATTTTCATCTAAACACTAAGAAATTAAGCTCTCCACGCTGATGACAGGCTAGTATGGTGAGATATCATCAAACGCATTAATTTTTCTCAATTATTTCAAGGAATGCTCGAATCAGACAAGAAAATTTGAGATGCATCAAACCGTGGTAGGTCAAGTGAAAGGGCGTTGGTTCCTAATAATCCTAATAATCCTGGAAATCAAGTCTTCATGCCTGATTCAAGTTTTTGTGTGTGTTTTGACGTAATCTGCATTTGGAAGGTTTTATTCTATCTCTTACGGTTTACCAGTTATGCTAAAATCATCAAGAATGAAGAGATGCTCAGAAAATTGAAGATATAAGTGTTATGCCTCATGTAAATATCTTTAATATAGGATATTTTAATCAAAATTGTTAGCCATTTTTCAAAAAAAATACATAACACATACAAAGTGTGTAAAGTTTAGTTCAGTTGGAACATGTTCCTAAAAATCTTTGTGGAGGATGCTAAACTTAAATATCAAGTTTTCGTTTTTTAGCTATGCTGCGCGCGGGCACACACACACACACATACAAGGGCCGCGCCGTGACCGACTGGTCAGACCATTCGCCTCTCGGGTTCGATTCCAAGCGACCGTCTGTGGGATTTGTGGTGGACAAAGCGGCGCAAGGGCGGGTTTTCTCCGGGATCGCGGTTTCTCCCTCCATCTCATTCCACCGGGGCTCCATCTTCATGTATAATCAGTGTCATCGCCTGCGGTGCCAGAGCAGTAAAAGCGGGAGTTAAACACTACAAAAAAAATCACACACGCACACACACACACACACACACACACACACACACACACGGACCTTTTTGACTTTTTCGGATTCAGGGCTCCTCTAGACTTGCATTTCCAGTGAAAACTCGATATCGATACTTCGGTCGAATGCAATATTTTCTCTACTTACTATGTACATACGTACAATGTACTCGTAGAGAAAGTAAAACACTTATAAGATGCAGATCAATAACACCAAATCTAATCCGTTACTTCCTCTTTCTATATCTCAAAAAATTGTTATTATAAAGAGTATTCTATTTTTTTCATCTTGGTCTAAATGAACATTTTAAGAAATTTATTATATCACATTTCCTTGTGAACATAATGGGAATATGGAAATAGGGTACGTTTAAGCAATAGTCAGAAAAATATTTTAAAAGTAGGTCGTTAGGGATGGTTTTGATAGTCCGATCTCTTTGGAAGACCACAGGAAGGAAAAACGAATAACAATTTCAATTGAGAGAAGTATAGAACTTTAAAATTGAAACAAATAATAAGGACAATGTTGCAAGTTGTTATCTGTAAAAAGAAAAAGCCTTATTTGACATGAATTGTCTTCTTTTACGAAATCTACATTTTTGTAAACTAAGATTTTTGTCTTCTATGGTTTACCAGTTTATGCGATAGTAGTTCAGAATGAAGAACACAACAGAAGTTACTCCCAGAAAATTCAAGTTTGAGATTTAATGTGTCATGAAAATGAGTCAAACGTGAGGTATTTTAATCAAAATCGTTGTCATTTTTTGAGAAAATATACATTGTAAAAGATACCACAGAACGGGTAGTTAGGTTTGAAGACATCCGTCTCGCATACATGGAATATACTACACTAAAATACCTAATTTCATATTTTATAGAACTTTCATTTTTGGAATAACAGTAGTTACACTGGGAATATTTTATTTATTTATGTATTTATTTATTCATTTAGTTAAGAACAGAATACAAATTATAATTTTTAAACCAATAATAAAGAATTATCTCGGTTAGCTACACAAAAACGTGTACCTTACAGTTATGTGCTTGGAGATCTGTAACTTTTGAAGAATATTCTATCAAATCTGTCATGATTTACCAGTTGTTTAAAAATCATTCAGAATAATGAATATGTTTATATTCATATATATTTCCAAAAAACTAAAATCATCTGTTTCATTTTTCATGCAGATATCTTAAATATATGGTATTTTAATATAGCACATTAAAGCCTTTTTTAAGAAACTAAATTGTCTCCTAAAATGGTTCATTTAAAATGTAGATTGTTATGAAAAGATTTTCTTTAAGATATATTATACCTAACCTTTTAAGAAACTGAAATTAAATACCCAATTATGTACCTAAACCAGTTATCCATATCGTTCACAGATATAGGGCACAACGACGCATAGACATATTTCTGAAATTTAATCTGTTTATTTCTGTTTTTATTCAGGGAATTTCAATACATGTACTCCTATTACCAGGGAAATCTCGTAATCAAAGTTTTGAGTGGAATACAGTGGCACTTCCTCTATTTAGTATACACAGTAAAGAAATTAAAAAAAAAAAGCCGGAAATATTTCATGTTTTCACATCTCTAAAAGCGTTATAAATTGGTGGTTTAGCGAGATATTACGTTTTTGCCTAAACTTACGAAATTGGACAATATCCATTCAGGGGGAATAGGATTTCCGATTATTCGCAGGATTTTCACAGTACACGTTTTGCTAGTATGTTCTACATGCTTTTTTAGTTAGTAAACATTTTGAATAAAATGAAAATATAGTGAAGGATCTTTTATGTTTTATTAATAAAGTTTTATTGTATCTTTTCTGCAACAAGCAATTTTTCAAAAAGTTTATTCTTTTAACTTTTTTATACTAAACGATATCTTTGAATGACCTGAATGAAAAAAGAAAACGACTTCACGTTTTAGACAAATTTAATTATTGGAAATTTAAAAGCCAATAAGTTGGATTGACTTGTTATTGGTTAATTTCAGAAAAATTTATATTACTTAAACTGTATGTTTTCACGAGATCTATATTTATTTGTGTAGTAAATATATTATAGTTTATTACACTTCTTATGGTTTAATAGTTATGTCAAAGTCATCCAGAATTTAGAGCTACACAGGGTGTTCCCAGAAACTTCAAGATATACATTGTATTTTTGACAAAAGTATTTTAAATATGTGGTATTTTAATAAAAAGATTTTACCATGTTTTCGAGGAACTGTAAAGTTTGGGGAAATATACGATTAATGATGTATTTGGAGTAGCACGATTTTTTTAAATCTTTGTATCGTATCTTTGAAAGTTGCTGAACTTCAATATTATAATATGTATTTATTAATTTAATAAAAATATAGTCTTTAATTCACTGCTTGTCACTACTATTCTCGGTAATACCAGTGGAATAATGACTCGAAATCGGTAACTTGGGTTTGAAGTCTTCCTTGTATAGCTGTGAATGATGTCTCAGAAGTTTCTAGATACTATCCAAGTAATAGAAGAGTCAGTTCTGTAGCATTTCCGCCGATGGCATTCCAAGGCTTCCACTAACCGGCATCCTCTTCCTGTGTTTATCGCATTCCGAGGCTTTCGCTCCACCGCAATACCAAAGTGAATATCACAATATCTGCGCACTGTCGGAATATCAACTTTGGTATTTAACAATTTTTTTTTTTGGTTATGTTATTCACAGACACACGGAGGTTTTCTAAGATATTATATATATACAGTACTGTGTAGAGTAATTGGGACAGCATTAAATTTAAATTACACATTGTTGCTGGATACGTTTCCTTTAAAACATTACAACAATGTACTATAAGGACAGTTAATGTAAATCATAATTCCTTCCTCCATTTAGTCTGAATTCTTATTAGTGGCGTTGATACATATTGAGATTTAAAAAGGCTGTTTGCATGTTTTGTTTACTATGGATTTCACACCCCGTAAAAGGGCAAAAATCATTGCTCTTAGTGAAAACACGAAAATGAGAGAAAGACAGATAGCAGATGCAATTTGTTTTGGTAAACTTAGCGTGCCAAGTATTGTGAAGCTACATAAAGACACGAGGGATGTGAAAACTTCAAGAAAATCTCACCGTGCGCCCAGGCATGATGTCCTAACCCGAAGAATCATCAACCCAAATAAGACCAACAAGAGAGACATAAAGACAGATGTTTCATCTCATGGGATTGATTTAAACGCTTCCACTGTATGTCGCCACCTTTTGGAATGTGGCCGCCCGGCACGGCGTCCTACCAAAAATCAACTCTTGACATCTCTTATGAAGAAGAAAAAGCTGTCCTGTGCGAAAAAAAATATAAAGACTGGATTGTGGAGCATAGAAAAACGTGATTTTTCTGACGAGCAATTTTGAATTTCATGAGTACAGATCGAGATTCGTTCGGCGCTCATTAGGGGAACCTTTTCGTCCCGAATACACCTAGGTAATGTTTTGGGCATGTTTCACAGTTCTCGGATCAGAGACCCTTACCTCCATTGAATGAATGATGAATAATTTATAGTACATCGAAGTACTTAAGACTAAAGTGATTCCAATCATACCTCGGAGGATGATGATGAGATATTTCAATAAGATTTAGCTTCCTGCAATAACTCGAAGCTTAGAAAGTCCATTTTGAGTAAGAAAAAGTTGAAATTGTTGGACTGGCCAGGGAATATTCAAGATTTAAATTCGATAGAGAACTTGGTGTTCATTATTAAGGCTCGAATCAAAAAGTTGGACTGCACCACGAGAACCAAGATAATTGAGAGTGTTATCCAAGTTTAGTTTCGGGACCCATAATTGAAGGAGATATGCAGGAAACTCATTGATCCAATGTGTAAGATGTAATAAAAATGAAAGGAGGCCACATTTCGTATTAAAATGTAAGAAAAACAAATAATATTCAAAACAAGATGTTTGTAATTTTCCTGCTTGTTCCAATTAATTTACACAGTACTATTACGTTGTAAAGAAAGTGAAATCACTATATCAAAGTTGTGGTGAGAATGTTTTCTTAATTTTTTTTCTTCGCATCCTTGCTATGTTGGAACCAAAATATTACGTGATAATAGCTTCACGGGTGTCTATCTGTGTCAAGTTAATAAAATTGCATACAGAAACATTTTTGCTTGATCATTCAGTTGTTTGTGTTAACAAGGGTATATATATATAGTAACAAATAATTATGTTCTATCTCAAAAATATGTCTTTATTTCAGTCCTGTAGCACGATTTCTCTCTCATCGCCTCGACGCTCGTAGACAGCTGTATCTCTAGTGCACGCTCAGAACCCTAGTTGCAACTTACTGGCCGGTGCTACTTCTCTCCCCGGCTGTCAATGTCGTGGCTAGAAATTTCCAGACGTAGAGAAATTATAGCTCGTCCACACACCAAGGTGTGGCATTCCAAGACTTTGAAGTACTGCGGCCGCTCTTCACGTGTTAAATTTACGGCCCTTGCGACGAAGAATGCGGCTACGTAAAGGAAGTCGACCGCCAACAGCAACAATAAAGCTATAAGTATCTCAAAGTGAACCGCTAATAAACGTGTGGCGATTACGGGCCAGCAAGATCACAGTATGATTTTCCAACCAAAAGAAAAACACTTTTTGTGACCACAGGTCATCACTCTGAAGCCATTATCAGTATTACTCGCCATTAAAGTTTCAAGTCTTAGAAGAACCCAATATCCGTAACTTCGTTCTGAGTTTCACTCTCCACACACACACACTCGCCGTGGCCGCGTGGTTAGATCACTCGCCTCGCCCTGGCGCCACAATGGGATTTGTGATGGATAAAGAGGTGCAAGGGCGGGTTCTCTCCCGGTTCTCCGATTTCCCCCGCCATCACATTCCACCGCTGCTCCATCTTCATTCCGTGTACCACCAGTGTCATTGTCTGCGGTGCTATATCAGGGGTTAAAATCAGGGGTTAAAAACCATCCAAACACAATCGCACATACATGGGATTTTTATAACAAAAATTCATTTTAAGATTCAGAGATTTCAGAAGGTGTTATTTAAGAAGAAATCTCAATATAAAACATTTAGTGAACTACAAAAATCCTGAAACGAAATAGGTAGAAAAAGAAAAACATATATTTGGATGATTCATTTTAAAGCGATATTCAAGAAGTTACATAAGATTACCACATATTTTTAATTTGGAGGAAATTCTAAAGGATATCCCTTGACTGTTATCCAGAGGGACTTCTTTCCATGTGCTTTTTGTATGGTTCTACAAGTCAGCTAGGTTAACTAGTTTTCTTCAAGTTCCAGATCTTAGGGTTCCCATGCGATTGAAGTTCAAGGGTGGTAAATCAGGAGTGTGTGTAGTGAAGTCCCATTTTTTGTCCCTCTTCTGCTTTGCTACAGCAAACAAAGGAAAAAGCTTCAACAACTGACTTTTAGCAGACAACATAATACTACAAATTGATACCACCAACTCACTGTTATATTTAAAACCAACAAGGCAAGGTTTATAATTATTTCTTCCGTCTTTTCTTAAAATTTTTAATTTATTTTAACATATAAATTTAAACTTGTTACACGCATTTTTTGACCATCAATATTTATAGGAGCATTTTGGTTAGAAAAAAAAAAAACCTGTATGCAGTATTGATTTTCAGATTTACTCGGCCTTTGCCTCAGTCGTTGGTCCGCGCATGATGCCAATACTGGTTAGCCAGTTTCACGCTTTGCCTCTTGCAGAGGACTAGCGAACGATAAGTAGAAGAGGTGGATGTCAACAGTTTCGAGGTAACCTAAGTGAAATAATAATACTTGTATCGTACTTTTTTGAGTTTATATTTGGAACGTTCGTTTATGTATGGTACACTCTCAAACGCAGCATTTATATGGATAGGTAACACATATAATTGGACGGTTATGGTTGCGTAGAGAGCTTTAATGGCACAACTTCCCCAATACAATAAACACTTATTCATATGCTTTACAGCACAAAATGAAAACTGAGCTATATAGAATAAATTAAGAAATCACAAAAACTAAAGAACACACAAAATGTCCTAGTGAAAAACTGTTCTGCACTGCCCGTACAACAAAGTGCAATGCATTTGGTCCAAGATTCAATTCCGCACCTCTCTTTTAGACAAGAGGCTTGCCGAACTAATAATGATATCATGCATTTAAACCCACTGTCGCTAAAGGCCGAATAAATCCGAAGGCCCAATATAATAAAAGAAAACAAGTGAAAGTGCCAAATAAAAGACGTGAACGAATATTGTGCGTCTGTTCGTGCTATATAGTTTTACTTTCTCTACACGTACTATGTACATAGTGTATAGAGAAGGTATTATACTCCATCCAAAAACTCGATACCGAGATTTCACCGGAAATACATGTTTTGGGTCCCCTGTATCAAAAAAAAAAAAATAATTGGAAGATGGTTCGTGTGTGTGTATGCCTGAGCCTGTGGACAGCACAGCTCAAAAACGAAAATACCGTCAAATACAAGACTTCCAAGAATGCAACACAAATCTTTTCAAGAAAATCCACCCACACCATACTACCCTTAAATGGAAAAAATTTCGAAAATGTTAATTTTCTCAGAACTGGCACTAACGATTTTAATTAAAACCTCTTATATTTAAGATATTTACATGACAAATAAAATTTGTATCTTCAATTTTTGGGGAATAGCTTCTGGATATTTATTCTGGATGAACTTTGCGCAATTTTACATAACTGATAAACTTTAAGAGATAGACAAAAATTCACCACATTAAAAATGTAGATCTTATTAAAACACAGAATTTATGTTATATACGTTTTTGTTTGTAGAGTTAACCGTTTTCGAGATATTCGACATAATTAGTTTAGCTTTAGATAATTCAAGATATACATTTAGTTTGTGAGGTAAATATCTTTAATATATGATATTTTAATCAAAATCGTTAAAGCCATTGCTAAAATCAAAATTTTCGAAAAAAATTCCATGTAAAGTGTAGTTTGGGGTGGGGGGATTTTTCTAAAAATCTTCGTGTCGCATCCCTGGAAGATGCTGAACTTAAATACCTAGTTTGGTATTTTACTGACTTTTCGTTTTGGAGTTATCGTGTTCACAGGCACACACGGACCTTTTTGTGAAAATGCTTTTTATGGATATAAGGGCCCCTAAAACATATATTTCCGGTGAAATCTCGGTATCGAATTTTGGGTTGAGTGCAATACCTTCTGTATAAACTATGCACATAGTGGGTGTTGAGAAAGTAAAAATGGAACACACTAACGAATGGTGGAATATATCTAGGGAACAATAAATATACTGAAACAGTATAGTTCCAAAATAGTTTTACAAAGTTTGGGGATATATTCCTTGTATCAAAACAAGAAAAAATATTCATATAAGCTTATGTCCCAAAACCCTTCGTTCTCGATCTATTGAGGTTAAAATGCTATTAATCAAAACATTTTAAAGTGACACTTTATCCTATTTTTCAGCGGGTTACGAGATGTTCCACACAAACACCACTTACAGAAAATGATTCAAAGGTCCTTCTCTTGCGTCTAGACACGCATGTATTTGTCGAAGCATGGAATATCAAAAAACTCCCAGTCGGTGTCGTATGATTTCATGGGCTTACATGACACGTAAAATAAGAGTTTCTTCTTCCGGAACGTCAGCTTCATAAACCAATGGTTTAAGGTGCCTCCAAAAGATAAAAGTCCAAATGATTGAGGTAGGGGGGACGTGCAGGCCATGGAACAGGTCTCCTCGACCTATCCATTTGTCACGCTAGATACCAGCCAGTGCATCTCGAACAATAAAAGTAAAATGTTCTAATGCATCATGCATAAATCACATTTTTTTCTTCTTATTTGCAGAGGCACGCTCTTTGAGAATGTTCTGAGATAGCACTGATAAGGCGTGCAGATAGCATTTGTAAGGCGTGCTGGGGGAATGTATTACACATCTTATAAATGGCAAACCTTAACTAGTAGGCATGCAAACACAATGCCAATTCTGCAGGGTAAAATGGGCCAAAACATTCTATGAATGAGTGCATAAACAAATGAAAGTCATTGAAGGTGACTTTCATTAAAACATTGATAACGCGAAAAGTTTTACAATGTATGTTTATCTGAATCTGTTTTCCTGTTTTGATGTCTGAAATTCATCCCCAAACGTTGTAAAGCTATATCGATCAGCCTGTATAAGCGGATGAGCAAACTATATTACCAAATACAGAAAATAACTCCAAAAGAACATATCTGAATTGAACAAATTATGCAAACAATTTAATTTATAAATACTACAGTAAAGACAAAGTTCATGGCATCCTGAGAAAAATAACGTATTAGATAAAATACAATATCAGGGAATAATATACTGGAACAAGTAAAACATTTCAGTTACCTAGGTTGCGATATTTCCTTCGACATGATCTTGATATTACATAAACTAGCAAAATTCTAAAGCATCAGTGGAACAATAAAAAGAACACTAAGTAAAAAACATTAATAAATAAATAAAGACAGCCTCAGTTGAAATGTTATAAAACAATATCTGTTCCGTTTATTATAGGCTCAGAAGCCTGGATAACCACGAAACACAAGTTGAGTAAAATAACGACAGGTAATGTAATTTCGCATACAGTAAAAGGCTGTAAACCAGAAGACAAAATGAGAAGCAAAGAAATCAGACAGGAAGTTGAAATATTTTGCATGGAAGATACAATATTGAAGTATAAACATTGCTGAATAGAGAACTTAAACTTAACGAGGCCAGAAAGATTCCCCAAAAAAAATTCTAAAATACTAATAAAAGAAGAAGACCTAGAAATAGATGGGCTGAGTTTGGAACAGATCAAATGATCTAATTCGTGTTGAAAGATGAGGAAGAAGAAAAATTTTCATTACTTGTATTTAAGCGTAGCAATCAGGCGTGGATAATAGATCCCAGTAATATGTAACCACCAGTAATACGCAATAAAGGTTTTGAGGAATGTAAGAAGAAGGAGGGAGATAGAATGGAACAGAAAATGAGCAAAGCTGGAGTTCTGCTAGTTGTTAAAATAAAATAAATTTCGTCTTGAGCAAATATGAATTTTATCCGCCCAATAATTGTATATCCACCAAAATCTTGGCAGCTGTAACATTTTCCTTAACCCACTAAAATAAATTCTCAAAAATCTGCCGAATTGAGTATATATGGGAGCCGAAGTCCTAATGTTCTGAAAAATACTGTACATGATTTATGTATGTGTTTCTTACTATAATTTTTTTACCTTGTTCTGCCAAAAGTAACTAGTAACTCTATTTGTGATATTTCTTCCACTAGCTCCGTGTGTCATCCATTCTCTTTGTTCCGTTCAAATCACAATAAAATTATGAGGACAATAGTTGGAACACAATTTCATGTGTGTGTGTGTGTGTGTTTTACCCCTTGTCCTTCGATTCAGACCCAGGTAGCAATCTTTGTTCATTGATTAGGGTTTGAGTCTCAAACTTTTTACATCAAAACAATAGGAGACGTATACATCCAGCCCTTTACAACGCTTACTTCTTTGTTTATAGTTGTTTTAACGTCCTTTAACCTGGTTGGTCACATCGAACGATGAATGAAATTGGTGAAATTATCCTCAAATGATCTCGGGGTGCATGGAACTTAAAGTTACTCGACTTACGTCTTCTCAGGATAAGGAAAAAACCCCAAAAAACCTTATCCGGGTAACTCACCCTAAGCGAGATTCGAACTCACGACCTTTAGAATGTGAGGCTACCACCACACTCAAATGAAGAAAAGTATTATATGAAATCAAAAGCATCGTTGGGTTTGTTTTTTTTATTGTTTTGGTGGGGGGGGGGCGAGGGCTCCCGGCTTCCTGTAATGCAAAATACACTTGAAAAGCTAAGCCATGTGTTGCCGAAGTTGTGGAATTCAGAACAAACTATGTATTTATTTGTGACAATCTCCATAGTCTCAGGACTAATGATGGAAGAAGATGCCAGTAAGCATGAATAATGAATTGAAGAGCACACTATGTAAATTACGGTACTGGATCCTACTTATCTCCAGATAATGTATAAGAGAGTGCTTTCTTAATACGAGTAGGGGATAAACGAAACAATGTTTGCGCTTTGGGTCCTTTGTTGAATACAAATCCAACACTTAGAAGCTCTAAGTTCTCTCTAAGTCCGCTGTCAGAGGACAACTTCGTTATTAATACTCTTTGTAGGATAAGAAATAAAAATTAACCCAAAAAACTAAAGAGACTGCATTTCAATAAATGTGGAGCAGCAATAACTTCTGTTTCTTTAAAACTGCGTACAGCATTATTTATTTACTCCTCGAAGGTATCTTCTACAGTATGAAACTATTTCAGAAGATTTTCCATTAATGCTTAGGTGTAGTTGCTGTCAAAGAGCTAAGTATAAAATTCAGTTTTGGGACATTATATAAATCTAGATAATCATTATTACCATTAATTAAGCTTGTTTCCTATTATATACGATATTTGAACAACATACTAGTTTGTAAAACTTGAAGATATATGGAAAAACGTTTCGTAAGTGTTTTCAAGGATTAGAAAGATTTATTTACATTATTTGTATAAATTAACATTTTTATTTATATAAGGTGTAATAACCTACGCGAGAAACAGAAAATGTAAATTTATGAATTTTAAATTTATACAAATTCTTTATAATCTAATTTATACAGAATAAATTAAATATTTTGATCCAATTTATGATTAATATACTTTCTTATTTCATTCATCAATATTATCTCTATTATTAACATTAAAAATGTAATTCATCAATTACATATTTCACATGCCTTGGAGTTGAATTGCCTGAGAATTGTTCATATTATCTTTTGGAACGACGTCCAATGTTCTTTTAACCGTTTGGTAAAACTACATTTCAACTTTTGTTTTTCTATTATCGGTATGTTTTGGGCTTGATCTCTTGTGTTTGTGTGTATGTTATTGCTAGCATGACTCAAAGCAAAAAGCCTGTAAAATACTCAACTTGGTATTTAAAATAAGCTTGTGTTTGTGTGTGTGTGTTATTGATAGCATGACTCAAAGAAAAAAGCCGGTTAAATACTAAACTTTTTATTTAAGATAAGTATCTTCCATGGATGGGACACGAAGATTTTCAGGAAAATCCCCCACCCCAACTACATATTACATGGAACATTTTCAAAAATTTTGAAAAATGGGTGTAGCGTTTTTGTTTAAAAACTGTATGTTTACGATTTTTATTACAAACAGCATTTATTTCTTGCATTTTGTGGAAATATCCTTTGAGGACCTCTTTATTCTGGGCGAGTTTTGTGTAACTGGTAAACTGTAACTAATGGCACCATTTCTGGTAATATTTATTTTGATTAGCATTTTGCAGACAAAAGAATAATATTTTGTAAGAATAGTTTGTTTTCCGAACAAATAGAGAAGGTTATATGAATAGAAGAACACAGATTTTTAAAATAAAGATGAGTTTTAACAAATTTCACGTGTAATTCTTTTCTAACTCGATACTTATTTTACTATCCAGTAATAGATATTCTTTTACAAGGCAGAACAAATTCATTGTTTGCAGATTTGCTATGATATTGACGTCTAACATTTGCAGCCATAGAGTACCTTTGTAAAGCTTAATTAATATCTTGGTTTCCGCACATTATATTTTAATGTTATACATAATTATTTGATCCAGCCAAATTTAGTATTACATTATCTGACTATGTAAACTTAAATTGCTTCATAAACATTTAAAATATTTAATTTGTTCAACTATTTCTTTAATTATAACAATTTTTACTCATATTTTCAATTCTCTAATGACCATCACTTTGGTTTTATCTGTTTTTATTTTGCATTCAATAATTAGGAATAATTTGACTTAACTTATATACTGCAATTTGAATTTCCATACACTAAGTTACTTCCTAGACTTTTGTTTTAATTTTTTCTTTGTCTACTTTTTCTATATAGTTTGTAGAAGTATTGTATTGCATCCAAAATTTAGATACTATAGTTTACTCAAGACCCTCTGAACGTTAAAAAACCTGATATATTCATTCAGTGAGTTTCGCTACCTATTCCGAAACAAACTATTCTTAAAAAAGCTTATCCACATATGTACTTCATGCTAATTGAGATAAGCATTAGCAAAAATGGTCTATACTCCTTGTAAGTTGAAGGAAAATAAGGGAATGTACTAGTCTTAAGGCGATAGCAAATATTTTAAAAACCCGGTCATTATGTGACGGAAATTTGTTTTATTTGCTTGGACAAGAGTAAAACAAAAGAAACAGGAATGTCGAATTCAGGTTTGAGAAACGTTTAAGTAGTGTAAAGAATAACAAACAGTATCTTGGAAATGGTCAATTTCACGAAAAATAGTGTTAAAAAGGGATTTTAGAAACAGACCCATGTTAAGTTTCAAGTCTGTCATGGATGTGAAGCACAATGTTTTTCAAAGAAATATCCCACCGCATACTATGCTTTACACGGGGCATTTTTAAAGATTTGATTTTATAAAAATAATTGTGGCAATAATTGCAGCATTTAAAATAATTTCTTGACAAATGGCGTGTATGTCTTTGAATTTTTGAGAGAGAATTTGAAGTCCTCATTACTCTGAATCCACATTTTACCATTTATAAACCATAAAATATATACAATATCTTACTACTCAAAAATGTACATCTCGTTAATGCGCTCAATTTATGCCAATTAAATTTCTGTGGAATTAATCCTTCCAAGAGCTTATTATTCGTTTGAATTGTTAAATACCTACGCTTTTCTCAAATGAGAATTGTTTATTCATTTTGGCCCTCGTAATGCAAAGACAGCATTTTTTCAAAGATACTATATAATTTAAAACGGTTTTACAATCTCTTAAGCCTACTGTATTTTCGTATCCTTATTGCACCCACAAATAAATGTGTAATAAATCAATTTCTAAAAATGTTTACCTCAATCAGTATAAAAAGAAGAATACGCATTTGCAAAAATGGATAAATTTGTGGTAAAGTAATATAGATATAACTTTTTAGATCTGTTTTTGCATCTAATCTAACAGTCTTTTAATGAGTGTGTAGGTTCAGGTATGTATAACTCAAGTCCCAAGGAGGAATGTGTTTCTATCTTGGTGATTGTCTATTTGTATTAGCAGTTTTTACTAATATATTACTATAATAATCCTTAACTTCAGATTATGTTTCATGTTATCTTAAGGTCAACTGTAATTGACAGTAGTAGTCGAAACCATATATTTGTGGATTGTGCCCTAATATCTAGCTGAATTTTAAGAAGCAGGTGTGGTATATTTGCGGCGCAGCTGACAAACTGGGTGTCATGGTTATAGAGAGAAATTTAATGTTGTCTTAATACGTATTTAATTCAGTGAGTAGGCGTTCTCTTCGTCTAATATGCTTCCTACAAACCACCTACATAATTTACCTACTACCTCATTCTTTACATGATCTCAACTGCACCGCGAAATGAAGAAGCCTTTCAGTACAACCTATCCGGTTTGCTTCCATGTTTTCCCACATCAGTACATGACTTGCAGGTCTAGGTAGTGTGGCCTCATTGACCTTGTATAAAACATTCAAAGTCAGTTCCAATACAACATCCTTACCACGAGACCTGTCCAATCAACGTTATAATATCTGACCTGGCACATCGGGGAAAATAAACACACTTCGCGTACTTGGAGGTACTACATAATCTGACAATATTCTACGCTTAATAAAGCGTGCTTATTAGTGCACAAATCAAATAAATAATTTTGTAATATTGTTCATTATAATGCCCTTAATTACTAATACAAACCTCTGCAATTATATGACTAACAGCTTGTATGTGTTCCATAGACCTACATTTTCTAGATGTTGTTAACAGCCTTAAATAAATATACCACTCGTGCCTTTGGGTCAAAGTGGCAGATATATTTCACACGCACAGAATTCAGGCGCTTTTCAATCATTTTCAAAAATGTTAAAACCTTTATCTACTTACATGTCTCTTAGTTTTTAACATTTGTTTTCATAATATGCTAGGAAATGTATGGCTTCCTTATACATATTTAATCGATGGACTGATCAAAATGCTTCAGTTTGCTTACTCAGAAACATTGATTTCTTGCATTGTTTCCACTTTATCTTAGCACACAAACTTGCACTTTCCAACTACGAGTCAAGGGGTATGATAATATCCAAGATTCCCCATAGCGTATGTTTCAGAAGCATATGTTTGATGACTCTCTCTATTTATCTATCAATTAACAAGGAGAAAAAGAAGTAGAAGAATAAGGAGAACAGGGGTCGTACTATGCATGTCTTAAGGTTATTGGATGGAATGCAATACCTTCTCTCTCTACTATGTACATGGTATGTGTAGAGAAAATAAAAACGAAAAACACCAAACTTGATATTTCAAGGATGCAACATGAAGGTTTTCAAGAAAATCCCCTCACGCGAAACTAGCTTTTAGATGTAAACTTTTTTCTCAAAAATTATTCTCTCTGTTTTCTCTACGCTTATTATTACAAGTGTATAAAGAAGGTATTGCACTCCAGCCAAAAATTCGATACCATGATTTCAACGGAAATGTGTTGTAAGGTCGCCTGATTAAAAAAAAAGCATATTTAGAAAAAGACCCGTGTGTGTCTGTGTGCCCGTGTGTCTGTGAACATGATAACTCAAAAACGAAAAGTGGGTAAAATACCAAAGTTGGTATTTGAGTTTAGTATCTCCAGGAATGCCACACGCAGATTTTGAGAAAATTCTACCCGCCCCAAACTACCCTTTACTTGGAAAAAGTTTCTAAAGTTTAGATTTAGCTCAAAACTGCCTCTAACGGTTTTGATTAAAATACATATTTATATGGAAATAAAATGTATATCTTGAATTTTCTGGGAATATCCTTTGAATACTATTTATTCTGAATAAATTTTGCCAAAATTGTCTTAACTGATAGACCGCTAGACAAAAACGTACTGCACATAAAATAGCTCTCAATTTATGTCCTTTACGTTTTTGTTGTTAACGTAACCGTTCCCGAGATGTTCCTCGTTATTGGTTTCAGCTGCAAAGTACTTACACCTTCTCAGACAAGAAGTGTCCGTTTGTCTTTTGTTCTATTCCTGGCCAAACAAAGGGGCGATTTGCAATGACAATCCCATGACATATTTTAAAACAATTGACTATCACTTTAACATAGCGCATTCAATTATTTCCTCTCTACTTATAGGAAACCAAGTAATAATATTCTGCTAATGTTTATCTCGATTAGCATGATGTAGACAGAATAGAAATCTTTTGTAAAAAATTTGTTTGTAGAGATTTTTACTAAAATGCCGTATTTAAATATTTTTACATCACACTTAAAATGTATATTTTGAATGTCCTGTGAATAGCTTCTGAAGAGATAGACAAAAACGTGCCACACAAAAATGTCCATCTCGTAAAAACTCGCAATTTATGTCATACGTATATAGTTTCTGTATTGTTTCCGTGATATTCCTTGTTATTGGCTTAAATTTTAAACTATTTAAACTTTTTTCAAGCGTCAAAGAGAACCGGATTTCAATTGTATCCCATAGCAACCCGCTTTTAAAAGATTTGAGCTTTAGCCTAGTATAATCCCTTATATCTGTTTTGCTCTCAAAGTTATAGCAACATTTCTGGTAAAGTTTGTCTTTATTAGGATGATGTAGATAAAAGGGTAATGCTTTATAGAATAAATGAGTTAAGAGTCAGATTGTCATGCGCACAGCTACTGTAAAGAAACAATTAATTAGCACTTTTATATGAGTATGCATGTTTGCAAAACAGGTAGAATATATTATGTGAATGGCACGCATCAGATTTTCTTAAAACCAAACCGAAGGTCAAGATTTACCCACACTTTGAAACATTTTGAATCCCCTCACTCGACTGAATAATGTGCCATCTTCCTCTGGTCCATAGCGTAGCCCTCTGACGATGGGTTTGATCAAATTGGAAATCTGCTGCTTTTCAATGACCATTGATTAAATTTGTATATGGAAATGTTTTTTCCATATTTCAGTATTGCCGCGGCCCTAGTTTATTTTAAAATAATGACGTCTCGTTAATTTTATGATTTTCTTGCCAAAACGGTGCGGATATCAGCTATATCCATTTGCTAATTAATTGTGCCTTCTATGTTGTCTCATACGTGTGGTGATTTTCTTTGGATCTGGCCTATGTATATTTTATTAAATTGTCTCATATGAAATATTATAGTGCTCTTAAAATGGTATTGAAATACTCTAAAACAAATAATTCAGGAACCAGTCTTTTAATACTCCTATAGTTTTATTGATTTCTTGCATTTTAGTAATTTAATAATTAGATGAATCATCACGTTATAAATTTGATACTTTGCAAAATCCGTATATATTAAAGGACATCCAGACAAAACAATAATTATATTCTTTGCGCCATGGTTTTAGAATTCGGTTTAAACAATAGTAATAAAGTTTCATTGCAGATGTGACTTTGGCGGTCAAATTATTCAATCTAAACTCTCGTTAACAAAGCCCTTTGTTACGCAGAACTCGATATGCAGAAAGCTCACTGTATTATGATCAATAAGCTAAATTTCATACCTAAACCAAATAGTCCTACTTAGTTCAGTGGTTAGTACATCACAAAAGGAATTAATGAAGCAATTTGGACACCTGTGTGTCCTAAACTTGACGTTTACATCCTATCCTACGTTTTTATTTCGTCTGTTAGCACCGAAACACCATAAATCTTATATGTTGCATTGCGCTGAAATGTATGCAACTGAAATTTTACCGTCCAGGAACCGAAAAATGTACAGCTATTGTTTAAATAAGACAGCAATCGTTTGGTTTCGCAAAATGAAGTCCGTTCCTTAGATAATTTTCATGGTATTAGGCCTTAGATCTGTTTCCATATCAAGATATTTTATATATTGGCGTTCAGCTGCGTTGGTGATGCGTTTTGTCGCGAAGCTGGTCGAGATTTTTCTGCCGTTGGCATAATTTGGTTTGTACACACCGGAATTTGCACTGTGCACTTTGAAAAGACCGAAATTTCCGTGAATTAAATTGCATTATAAATGTCCGTCTTAATAACACCTTCATCATGACTGGTCCAGACGTTGAGATTGGTGCGCTAACGCAAGTCGATTTGAAATCTTTATAACTGATAACATTATGTTTGTGCGAGGTGCCCAGTGGTAGTTAAACTACCTTGTTCTACACGTTTGAAAACCTTTTTGTTGAAATTCGGTTCTACAAAGGGTGTTTCATTAAGTATTCATCACAAGACGGCTCAGTGGACATGACTTTTGGCTCTGATATCTTGGAAAAGGGTGTAACCCGGATTATCTGATCAAGAGTCCATTATATTGGCGACCAAAATTTTGTTATCATTGGGTTGGTATATAAGTAATATCTGCGGAAGTACAATGGTCGTCACTTACATCTTAATTGTTTAATTATTTCTAACAGGTTATAAATCCTTCTTGAACTAATTAATCTAACACTTAGCTAAGCTATGAATCTCGGAACATAAAGTACTTACGACAGTGTAAGCCACCATTGGGGCTTGTCATCTCAAAATTATTGAGAGCACTTGTGGTTTACTGGGAAATAAGCTAGTCAGTGAAGGAATTTAATGGCATACCAGCATGATGCTACCGTAGATCAGTGATTAGGGCGGGCAGGTAGAGATCGGAAGATCCGTGGTTGAAATGCCGCCATGGTATTGAGTTTTTCAGTTAGGCTCTACCTATCCAAGTTATAAATTCTTAGTTTTCTTCTCTTTCCTCATCGTGTCTTTTGTCATTTCAGCGAACCCTTTGTTTATGCAAGATATGTTAGTGGGATATATGACCTTTGTTTTTTAATGTTCTTCTTCTTGTAATGTTTTAGCCCTTTTAGTTTTATAGCTATACCATCATTTTCTCAATATAATACGTTGAATTCAGTTCTTGGCTTGTTCTATTAACTTGTTTATGATTATTTTGCATCGTCTACGGTTTGTCCCTTACAAAGCCATTATCTCGGTTTTTATATCAGAAATTGTCATATTATATTCGTTTGCAAATAAATTTAGTGATCTGAAAGTGAAATCATAAATTATGTCAAATGGCTCTTGCCATGCAAAATCATATTAACTAACTCTGAATTAACACTACTATATATGACTAACGTTGTTTTCATTCTCAGTCCTAAGTATCATCTTATAAATTTATCAATTAACTGATTAAGAACCTTTATTGGACTCATATTGATTCCAACCTCAAGCTCGTGTATCTACATCTATTCCTACTGTAAATATATGGTGAGCTCATACTACAAAACCTAAGAAACCAATGGCTGATGTAGCTCAAATTATTCCATCATTTCCAAATGCTTCTTTTTTTCCTCTTTCATGAGAAATTACATGGGAAATTATTCTAAACCCTGGAATAATTAAAATGTAAGCTTCAGGATGTCCAAAAAATAAAAATAGGTGTTGATATAAGCTTTACGTGACCTGAGGATAAGTTACTACCAGGTACTATTAATGTTGAAAATGAACCCTTTTCAATATTAACGTCAATAAACTGCAAACTAATAGCACTAATTGTTGCTGTTAAAGTGTGAATAGTATCTATAGTATCTAGTATCTCTCTCTCTCTCTCTCTCTCTCTCTCTCTCTATATATATATATATATATATATATATATTCAGCGTACTGGCTCCTATTAACTGTGCATTCTTAAGTTGTTCCGTGCCAAAACAACACCCAAAAGACCAGTGCATCGGGGTAATGTATTCTTCCGCCATTTTCGCCCAGTGGCCCAGCTATCCAAGGAGCAGGCAATCGCCGCCTACCCTGTCAAATTCGCCACTAGCAGTCTACGCAGCCTCGTCGCTGTTATCACACCGCCGACATTACCAGCAGTTCCACAACCGGACGTCCTCAAATGCCTTCCATCCAGAGGTCCTGAACTAGGTGACAAAGCTGAGGCTCTGGAGGAGCACTTGCAGGACTCAGAAACTACCACAGCACCAAACTCCAGAAACTTCACGAAGATTCCGGGGAAAAAAACCTTCTCTGCCATTTTCAGCGACTGGATGCAGTTGATTCACGGGAAGAGCCTCAGGGAGTATTAACGGAGGAGGTGAGAGCCCTTCAGCAGCCGTCCGAGATACTCTAGATGACTCAGCAGGGTTGGTCAGACTCTAGTTTCAGAGGCAGAGGGCCGTGTGCGCATTAACAATCTTTATAAACTTACAATTAAATACACCTTCAAATTATATTTCAATAACGATCCATTAACAAACGAAATGTATTGTAATCCATTATACAGGCAGTAGCTTTACATTATCACTCTTCCTAACCTTTTTGCTATCCTCCCTGAATTTGCTAAGGGGGCAGGCTGGGCTTGAGCCAAGTCGATCAGCTAGCCGTCAATCCTTAATAATCTGGTCGCACGTTCGGACCACTTGCCTATGTCCGCGGGTGGTGTCATATGGTGCCAACAATCCTATTTTCCTTCTAATACCCGGTAGCGGACCCCCAACACTCCGGGTTAGTCCTTCAGATGGATTTACCACCTCCATTGGAGAAAAAAAAAAAAAAAAAAAAAACATACTATAACTTATATGTCCATCTCATAAGAGTGGTGTTGCAGAATTACGTCCATTACATTAAATTCTTGCAAAGCTTATTTCACCAGATTCAATCGTAATATCATACCACAGCGGTGTGTAGTCACTTTTTGTGTCAGGATATTTTAGCCTTCGGTAATTTATCTGGGTTGTCTTACTTAGAAGCTATTGTGCTATACATTTTCATAACTGAGTTTCTGAGAAATATTTTCATTACTTCATTATATTCACCTAGGATGTTAGTGGTAAATACATAGATATTTTAATAAGCTGTACAATATTTTGTATTAACTTAAGCGCGTTAGTTTGTTTATCTTCATCTAACAGTTTTCCCATAAACCAATCACATCATTTACTACCTGTTTTTCATGACCTTAAGTACACCACGAAAAGGTCAACGCTTCTCAGTAAATACTATCGTGCTTTCACGTTTTCACACATCAATTTTTGAACTGTTGGCCTATTTAATGTGGAGTCACCGGCCTAGAAGATCTTTTCACTCAACGTTACGCTATCTATCCCGCAATCTCGGGAAAATGAACACGTATGCATTGTGTGTCACATTTACTTGAAGGTGGTAAACAAGCAGAAAACATACTAATCTTAATAAGTAAAATTATAAGTCTACAATTAATGAAAATATTGATGCAATACTGTCCATTACATGCTTTCTATTACCAACTCAAATACCTACGCTTTTATATACCTAACGGACTGTATAAGTGGGATGTGTTTGGAAAAATTTCAATTTTATTGAAAACTCTCACAAGCTTTTGTTGTTTGTTCAATATACAAGCTACCATTAGCTCAGATTTTCGGTGGAACTGTGGATTATTCTGCAAAATAATCGACAACTTTTACTATAATTTATCGCATCCTTCAAAAGTAGCTCAATCTATAGTATAACAGCCATTAGTGTAAAAGTTCGACGTCCCAAGCAAATAGCCCAGCCATTGACCCATTACACCTTTTCATCTTGATATTCTGTACACAAGCCAAGTCGCTGTAGTTTGCCATACCATGCCTGACCTAAATAGAACCTACACCCTTTTAATATTGCATACGACCACATGCATGTAATGGCGTTTGTTTATAGTCTAAAGTAACAGACCATGACATTAATGTTTACGCCAATTCATGGAATTTCTCAATTATATTAAATAATTCACTGTATACTTTGTGTTTATGAGGTAACAAAGAAAATATAACCAAATCACGTCAATTATTTATACCATAGCCAAAACCGTGTGGAATATTCAAAAGTCTCATCAATATAAAGTTTCGCATAACGGCACAAAGGCACCTAAGAAGAAGCCTATGACAATGTTTGATATTCTTCGATTATCAAAGTAACAGCTTCCGACTCCAATGTTCTAAAACAATTTTTCTCGTGTTAGTACATTGCAATTTTCCGACTATTTAGGTATTATTTTGATTTTGCTGATGTAAACATTTCGGAAAGTTTAACAATTGTATCGTTCAGTAAGGTTTCTAAAACATCCTGATATTTCCAAATGATTTATTAAATTATTCTAGATACTCATTTAGCTTTTGGCCTTCATTTTTGGATTTTTGCTATTGTTTTCTCTATATCGTGTATGGTACATAAGTGGAGAAGATATTGCATTCCACTCAAAAATTTAATACCACAATTTCACTCGAAGTACTAGTTTTAGAGTTGTCATTTTTCAGAAAATGGTCCGCGCGCGCCATTCTATGTGTCAGTGTAGAGTATAACTCAACGGAAAGTCAGCAAACTCATTACCATAAATTAAGCACCTTCCAAGGATGTGACACGAAGATTTTCAAGGAAATTCACATTCCTAACTACTTTTTAAATGAAAACATTTTGAAAACTTTAATCTTCTCAAAAATGATTGTCGTGTATTATTTCATGACAAATGATATGTATGTCTTGAATTTTGGAAACGAACATTACTACAAGAGGAATATATCATTAATACACACAAATATTTAAGTATAAGTATAAAATACTTATACTTTGCTCAAACGGGAATTCGTCTTTCGTTTTGCTTTTGCTACACTTCTGGCCATTTTAATTAGAAACACACTGTAATCACTTAGTAATCAGCTTTTATAAGATTTGACTATTGCTTAGGTTAGTGTATTCTCTTATTTCTCTTCCACTTACTAGGAACTAAGTAATAAAACCATTACCGATAATGTTTATCTCGATTAACATGAATAATAGAAGAATATTCTTTTGTATGAATAGTTTGTTTTGCAGAACGGTAGAAAAATCATTTAAACGGAACACATAATAAAATTAGCAGTGGCACGAGTCAAACTTAAGGATACTCTGTTTACAATAAACAGATCTACCAATATCTATTAACATATCATTCCTCTCTCCGATGCCCGTCTCCTAAGTCCATGTTCCGTCTAAGACCGATAATTAGCTTCCCTATAAAAACTTTTGTTAGTTATTAATTATTAATCAATGTAAATCTAAAAGAGTACAAATGTATGTATTTAACAGTGTAAATTCAGCTGGAGAAGAAATAGAAAGCTGACGCCAAGACAGTAGAAGGGGGTGAGAAGTGCTTTTCTTGTCTTTTTTTCCAGTCACATACAATCGAGTTACAACGGGGGTATACCTTAAAATTCGGAAGACGGTAGCTCCAAATTGTACAAGACATGTTACGTGAGGGTTGCAGTGCACACTGGGAAGAGTGACTTTTGGGTAGTATTTACGTCAATCGCGCGGCCTTTCTGTCCAATCAGAAAGAGGCCGCCATGACGGTATTTTTAATATATAAAGAGACAAAGAAGGCACATCGGGGCTGTCTGTTGCTGTCTGTTGATATAATTTTAGATGGAATACAATACCTTCTCTACCTATGATGTACATTGTGCATATGTGCTAGAGAAAGTAGAAATAAAATGGAGTAGTAAAAGTATCTGATAGTTTGGTATACTTATTTTCTGAAATGTCTGCATTTTATGAAAATGGTTTAAAGCTGTATTGCTGTGGAACACTTTTATTAGAAGTTTATATTTGTACAATAGAATTAATATTTAAATATCCCAAATCTACAATTTTGAAACATAAAAATAATATTACTAATCAGCAATTTGATCTAAAAAGTCTTATATAATGTGGGTGTTTTAAATTAAACAGGCGCATTATATTAAATGGATTATTTAAAACAAAGGAAGTTGACTTCAAAAATCAATGTGCAGGGTTTTCTTTTTGGATGGAGGTGATCTTTTTTATTATTATGTCTTTTTTAGGATCATATCCAAATATGGGTGAAAAAGATGTGCAAGTAAACTAAATCTTCATTGACCTTTTCGTAGGTCAAAAATCTGATGTGTTCCATTCACATTATTTTCTCTTTATCGCTGTAACAAGTTACTGTTAAAAGGCATATCCTTCTATCTATTTTACGATAATTGAGTTAAAGATTACAGAACTTGTCTTATATACACTCATCCTTGTAGGTAGAAACGAAAGTAGGGGAAAACATTAGGCTTAAACGATAGTAAAATTTTTTTAAAAGTTGCCATGTGGTTGAATTCCGTTTCTAAGCAGAGCCAGGAGTTTACATTTTTCCGTGTGGTAAAAGTATTATAGACCTGAAACGAATAACCCAGAAATGGCCAATTCCACAATAAAAACGTATATAATACATATAAATTTGTGTTTTAGCGTGATTTTTTGAAGTGTTAACGCCTTATTTTACTAGCTATTTGGGTACTCAGACGAGTTTTAACGTGATCTACATTTTTTGTGTAGTAAGCTTTTGCTCATCTCTTACGGTTTTCCGATTACGCAAAATTCAGCAAAATTCATTCAGAATAAAACAGACTTTTGAAGCTATTCGCATAAAATGCAAAATTTAAATTTAATTTGCCATTAAAATATCTTTAATATCCGGTATTTTAATCAAAATCATTAGAGCCATTTTTGAAAAAATTAAAGTTTTCGAAATTTTCCCCATGTAAATGGTAGTTGGATTGGGAAGATGCCCTCTAAGTCTTTGTGTTGCATCACTGGAAGATATTAAACTTAAATATCAAGTGTGCTATTTTACCGACTTTTCGTTTTTGAGTTATCGTGCTCACAGACACACCCAGACCTTTTTCTAAAATTGCTTTTTTATACAGGGGACCCTAAAACGTATATTTCCAGTGAAATCTCGGCATCGAATTTTTGGGTGCATTACAATACCTTCTCTACACTCTTAGTACACAGTACGTGTAGAGAAATTAAGAAGCAGTTTTTATCTGGCAGCCTGTCCGAGGGACCTTAAAATTAGCATGTGCATCATATTTACGAACTTCCGTTTCAGTCTCGCTATTGCGAGGTACCTAAATAAGATTACCTTTAGAAAGAGAATTTTTTGACACAGCCGGGTCGTGGCTGGGTGATTAGACCACTCGCCTCTCACCAAGACAGCCCAGGTTCGAACCCAGGCGACCACATGTGGGACTTTTGGGTCGTGCTTTATCTTCATTCCATGAATCAGCAGTATCATCACCTACCATGTCTATGTAGTAAAAGCGGGCGTGAAATATTCAAAAACCACAACAAATAAAAAATCATGTGTTCCATTCACATGACTTTCTGCACATCGCTGTAACCAATCAGTGTTAAAATGCATATTCCAATATCTACTTTATGATAATCGAGTTAAACATTGCATAACTTGCCTTTGGAAATAGAAAGGAAAATACGGGTATACACTAGGCTTAAACGATGGTTAAATATTTTAAAAGATGGTTGTCATGTTTTTGAATTCCGTTTTTATGCAGGGCCAGAATTTATAACTTACCGTGTGAGAAAAGCTTAATTATTATAGATCTGAAACAAGTATAAAGGAATATCTCAGAAGTGGTCAATCCCACGAAAAAAACGTATATACTATATGCTGTAACGTAATTTTTTTGGTAGTGTTTAACGCCCGCTTTTACTATTTATGGCACCGTAGACGAATTTTAACGTGATCTACATTTTTGGTGTAGTAAGTTTTTTCCTATCTCTTACAGTTTACCAGTTACGCAAAATTCTGCAAACTTCATTAAGACTTTTGAGGTGATTCGCAGAAAGTCGACGATATATACTTTATTTGAAATATAAATATCTTCAATATACAGTATTTTAATCAAAACCGGCAGAGCCATTTTTGAGCAAATCAAAATTACTGACATTTTTTCCATGTAAAGGGTAGTTTGAGGTGGGGTAACTTTTCTCAAAAATGTCGTGTCGCATCCCTGAAAGATACTTAACTTAAATGCCAAGTTTGGTATTTTACCGAGTTTTTCGTATTTGAGTTATGGTGTTCACAGACACAATGACACTCGGACACATACACGAACCTTTTCTAAAGATGTTTTTTTGAATACAGGGGGTCTTAAAACGTATATTTATGGTGAATGCAGTACCTTCCCTATAGAACATGTAGAGAAAGAGTAAAAACAAAGAGAGGAATTGTTTGGCTCCTTTGTCTTCGCATTTATAAATCATGATCACTTCATTAAAAGCTTCTATAATCTTGACGGGACGTTAAAACGCCCACGTAATAAAACAAAACCCCTGATAGCACAAACACGTTAAGGGCGGGCGCATATCTCTGTTATACAGAAGCCATTAAACGCACTTCTTTATGACAAATAATAAAAGATTATTGAGGCTTTTAATTAAGTAAAAACGATAAAAATTCTCATTAAAAACACTTTGAGTATTAGTGTATCAAAGTTGTAATATTCACTCGGCGGCTTCCTGTGTAGCAAAGAAAGTGCACAACTGTATTTAAAAGACTTCAATATGTAGTATAAAAGTTGTTGGTTTCTTGCCTACCAACGGATATACGACCTCACGCTCATTCGCGCATGACGGAAGTGTATAATCATTAATCAGATAAGATTACAGGTTCATTTGGAAAACGAAAACAAAACCGCATGTGAACTGGACGAGTGGTCAGCGAGCTGATTTCTTATCCGGCGGTCCCGGGTTCAATTCCCGGCTGGGGCGGGAATTTTTCTTTAGCTAGAATTATTCCCTATCCCCCACATAGTCTGGAAGTATGTATTTGAGAGCGGATGTATGTGTTTGAGGAAAATAAAATGATTTAGAACCTACAGACGAGTTGTTTCAAGCGCAAAGCAATATGATGTTAATGGGGGCTATATAAATGAAACAATAAAATAAAAAAATGCAAGTGTAATAGCATAATGGCTTTTATGCGTACTAGTAGTATTAAGTATGTGGTTTAACAATTATAAGATCGCAATTAATCTGGGTAACGCCACAATTAATATTACATAGGAGAAGTTTTATTAGTAGTACATTTATAAAGACATTTTTTGTGTTCCATTCACATGACTTTCTCTATCTTTTCTACAAACAGAGTAATTGTCATATTACTTAGTTCCTTATAGGCATAAAGGAACTAAGGTAATCACTGTGCTAAAGGACAGTCAAATGTTTTTAAAGCCTGCCGCCTTGCGATTAACTAAAGAACACGGATGACTTCCTGTTTGAAAAAAGCATAATTATTTTAAAATCCAAACAGATAAAAAGGAATATCTAGGAAACGGTTAGCTCCACAGTAAAAACGTACAGCACATAAATAATTGTTTTGACGAGATCTACAATTTTGTTAGTAAGCTGATATATCTCTTATGGTTTAGCAGTTATCCACACTAAGGAATGTTCAGAGAGAACCCCTAGGACATTCATATATACGTTTTACAGCCATTTAATGAAAATCAAAATTTTCGAAACTTTTTCCATGTAAATGTAGTATAGGGTGGGGGATTTTCTTTATTGATCAAAATATCCTTACCACTATAGTTTTGTCTTTGGCAGTTTTCTGTACATGAAGTTCCCAGTGCTGCAGTCCTTAACTTCATCAGTCATATTCTTTGTTGTTCATTCTATGTTTATTTCACTACTTCTATTTTTACTTTCTCTTCACGCACTATGCTCATAGTATATAGAGAGAGGGTATGGCATTTTACCAAAAAATGTATAACGGGACCTCACTGGAAATACAAGCTTTAGAAATATATAAAAAAAAACATAATTAGAAACACCTCAGTGTGTTTTGTGTGTGTGTGTGTGTGACTTTCTCGGTCTATCTGTCTGTGAACACGATAACTCAAAAACGAAGAGTCGTAAAATACCAAACTAGGAATTTTATCTTGCAACAATGCTACACAAAGATTTTGAGAAAAATCCCCCAACCCAAAATACCCTTTACATGGAAAAAATTCGAAGATTTTGATTTTCTCAAAGATGGCTTTAATTACTTTGATATACCGTATATGAAAAATATTTACACGATATATAAATCTTGAATTTTCTAGGAATAGCCTCTGAAGACCTCTTTTACTCTGGATGAATTTTTCTGAATGTTGTACAACTGGTAAATCGTAAGAGATAGCCAAACTGTACTGTACAAAAAATTTAGACCTCGTTAAAACACCCAATTTATATTATAAATTTTTTTTTGTATAGCTGGTCATTTTCTTAGATATTCCTTGTTATTGGTTTCAGTTTTAAAATACTTAAAATATTTCTATACTGACAATACATAGAAACGGATTTCAATCACATGACAACGAGCTTTTCAAAGGTTTGACTATCGCTTTAGCGTGGCGTATTCCCTTATTTCCATGTTCCTTTCAAGAAAATAAGCAGCAAAACAATTTCTACTAATGTTCATCTCGATTAGCATGAAGTAGATAGAACAATAACCTTTTTAACAAAAATATGTCACAGAGATGTAGAGAAAGTTCTGTGAAAGGAAAACATAAACATTTTACTTTATACGCAACATGTACATAGTGTATAAAGAAGGTATTTATTTGCACCCAAAAATTCGATACCGAGATTTCTCTAGAAGTACATGTTTTGGGATCCCCTGAATCCAAAATAAGATTTTTAGAAAAATGTCGGTGGGTGTGTGTCTGTGCAGCATAACTCAAAAGCAAATAGTCCGTTAAATACCAAACTTGATGTTTAAGGCACTGTTCCAAGAATGCGACGCGAAAACTTTTAAGAAAATCCCCACACCTGGACATGCAAAAAATTTGAAAAGTTTTATTTTCTCAAATATAGCTCTACCGGTTTTGATTAAAATACGTATTTTAAATATATTTACATGACAAATAAAATGCAGGTCTTGAATGTTCTGGGAATGCTATGTTTAGACCTCTTTATTCTGGGTGAATTTTGTGAATTTTGAATAACTGGTAAACTGTAACAGACATACAAAATCTTGCTACATAAAACTTGTAGATTTTGTTGAAACACACAATTTATATCATATAAAATTTTTCGTGCAAATATTTATCACGATTTTCATTGTGTAGAGAGAAGAATAATCTTATGTAGGAGGTTTGTAGAGCAGGTAGAGAAAGTCATGTGATCAGATTGTTTATATTACAGATACTTTAGTTTTAAATTTTAGTTTGTAATTTAGATAGTTATCTTAAAATTAAGTATTATGTAAAATTTGAATTGCAAATAAATCTATAGTTTGAAAATGTGTTTCATTGTAGTTGCCCAGGTGCCGGGGTGGTATATTCTGATTTATTTATTCATTTTATTTACGTCTTTCATTGGTTTTATGTCAAAATTATGCCACTCAAACCCTCACCATTGAGCAGATGTTTGTGGATTTTTATATTATAAATATTTTAATTTAAATTTTAGTTTGCAGTTTAGATAATTATTTGAAAATTAAGTATTACTTAAACTTCGTATTGTAAATAAATAAAATTTAATGTTTGTATATATGCCCCGATATAGTTGACTCCTGCTGGGGTGCAATATTCTGATTTATTTATGTATGTATTTATTTATCTTTATTTGCATCTTCCATTAGTTGCACGTCAAAATTCTCTCATTCAAACCAATGAGCAGATATTTCTGGCTCAGGAACGAAGGAAAGAATGACATTATGTGCACTTTTTGATGAAATTACCTTGTCCTGTTAATGTTTTTTTGAGAGGGGTATATTTGTTGAAACAAATTAATTGTGGGGGTATTTAGAGTAACGAAAATCATTAAAGAAATGCTTGCGATAAAACTATGTTTAAAGTTTAGTGTCTTTTAATAAACATGTACTCACCTTCAGTTAATTGACAGTTAAAGTGCACCAAGTGGGTAAAATATGTTTTCTTAAAGTTTAGAATTCACAAAATTTTATTATGCAGAAAAGTATTTTTATATTTTCAGCCATTTTGATAACATTTTATGGATATATCTCCTTAAATTAAATTTCTAGCCATTATAATTCATTCAATATGTTATTCTATAGGACTCTATTATTTCACTTTATTGTAGAATTCATTTTAAAAATTTTATTGCACCTGAGTATTGATGCATCCATGTAAAGCCCAATAAGGTTTAACTAGTAATTTATAGCACAGTTTATACCAATATTTGCTTGCAGCTTACCGTTAGTGGTTTAATTACAGTAAGTGATCTCGAAAGCTATGTGATTCTGTATTTTTTGTTTGAATTTACGTATGCCACAAATTCATTACGTTACACTGTACGCTGTGGTATTCACTAACATTCCACATGATTTGACAGTTTGATTTGGGGCGCATCTCGTGCATGTTCTGTCTGTTGATCCTCAAGAGAAATGCAGGATGGGGGGAAAAAGCAGAGAGTTGGTGGCATATGGTATACTCAATTAGTCGCATTGCAGATTGAGCGTGCGGTTTGACATGTGGAGCAACATGCTTGAGTAAGGTATTATTTTTACTTTCTCTACACGTACTATGTACATAGAGAAGGTATTGCATTCCACCCAAAATTCGATACCGAGATTTCACCGGAAATAAATGTTTTGGGCCCCCCTGAATTAAAAAAAAGGTATTTTCAGAAAAAGGTCCGTGTGTGTCTCTGTATCTGTGGACAGCATAGGTCAAAAACGAAAAGACGTTAAATACCAAACTTGGTATTTAAGCTTGGTATCTTCCAAGAAGTCGAAGATATTTAAGAAAATCCACCCACCCTTAACTACCTTTTACATGGAAATAATTGCAAAAATTTTGATTTTCTAAAAAATTGCTGTAATGCTTTTGATTAAATTATCTTATACTTAAGATATTTAAATTCCAAATAAAATGTATATCTTGAATTTTCTGGGAATAGCCTCAGAAGATATGTTTATTCTTGGTGAAATTTGCGAAATTTTGCATAACTGGTAAATCGTAAGATATGACAAAAACTTCCCACACAAAACATACAGAACACATTAAAACACACAATTTATGTTAAATTCATTTTTTTCGAGGAGTTGATCATTTTTGAGATATTCCTTGTTTTTTGGTTTCAGCTTTGAAAAACTTATACTTTTCTCACACAGGGATTTGTCAACTTCTGTCCATAGAAAAAAAAAGAAACTTCAGTCACATAGCAACCAGCTTTTGACTAGCCATTAACTTATGGTACACCCTTATTTTGCTTCTTAAGGAAGCAAGTAATAAAACTTTTTCTGCTAATTTTTTAATCGATTAGCATGAAGTAAATGGAAACAAGTTTTTTAGCAAAAAAATTGTTGTGGAGATGTAGAGAAAGTCATGTGAATGGAACACATCAGATTATTTTTACTTTATCTACACGTACTATAATCATAATGTATACAGAATTCGATACCGAGATTTCACCGGAAATGTGTGTTTTGGGTCCCCCTGAAACAAAAAAAAAACAAGCATTTTCAGAAAAAGATCCGTGTGAATCCATGTATGTGTGTCTCTTTCTCTCTATCTCTCTCTGTGTTTGTGGACAGCATAGCTCAAAAAGAGAAGACCGTTAAATACCAAACTTGTTATTTAAGTTTGGTATCATCCAAAGATACGACATGAAGATTTTTAAGAAAATCCCCCCAATTACCGTTTACATGGAAAAAAATTTAGAAATTTTTAATATAAGAGATCTTAAACAAAATCATTAGAGCCATTCTTAAGATATTTACATGACAAGTAATGTACTTGAATTTTTTGGGAATAATCTCTGAAGACATATTTATTCTTCGTGAATTTTTCGAAATTTTATATAACTGGTAAACCGTAAGAGATAGACAGAAACTTATTACACAAAAACTATAGATCACAATAAAACACACAATTGATGTTATATACACTTTTTTCGTGTAGTTGGCAGTTTTGGAGATATTCCTTGTTTTTTATTTCAGTTTTAAAATACTTACTTTTCTAATACGGGAACCTGTCAACTCCTGATCACGCCAAGAAACGGATTTGAATCCCAGAGCAACCACATTTTAAAAAACTTGTTTGTCAGTTTAGTCTAATGCATTCTCTTATTTCTCTTCTACTTACAAAAGATCTAAGTAATAACTAAATTAAATAGAAGAATAAGCTTATTAGCAATAATTTGTTACAGAGATGTAGAGAAAGTCATGTGAATGGGGCACATCAGATTCTTATTTAGTGAGTTTACCAACTACTCTGCACAACAGATTTTTATTTAATGAGTTTACCAACTACATTGCAAAATTGGCATTGTAGTATCTAACAAATTAACATGTTTGTATTAAAAAGAATTAATAAATATCATAAGTTGAAGGAAAAAGATCATCAGCGATATGATTGAGCAAAGCAAGCAGGGAAGAGGTGGGAAACAAGCATATTACCTTAGATACTTGCTAGATGTTTCCGTCTTCTCTTGGTTGAATATCAAAATTCTTCCATGAAACTTAAACCGATGAACAGATACAAAGAAAAGGTAAGAAAATCAGTGCAGTGTTTGGATGAAATTGGTTTGTCATGTTTATTATATAATGTAATTTTGAAGGGACAGAGAATATGTACAACAAACCGAAAGTTATCTAGAGGAAGAAATACCGCGATAAGTTTGGCACCTACTACAAACAAAAATGAAAAGTAATTTGTAAAGAACTGAGATGAACATAAAGGAATCATTAAAGAAAAAAGTAATTTTGAATTCCTTGAAAGGGGTTAGCAACCTATTTTATATTCGTTTTCTTGCAAAATGCTGATAACATAATGCATTTAAAATCATGATTCTGAAGTAAAGCCGGATGGAATATGTTATGGAACGTATTCATGGGACAAAAGGTTTGTTTAATTAATTCTATCACCTTATCTTGTCTCCTTTTACAAGAAATAGATAACAGTAATTATCAGAAATCAGTTTAAGAGGATTTTTTATTTTTTTAGAAACACCGCATCTTTTTTGGCCTACCAGTTGGATGAACTGGTGTAACACTGAAGAAGACGTTAAATTTAACTGGAAGAGTCTGTATACACTTACAGTAATTTCTCAAAAACAGTGAGACTCAAAATCACAAATATAGTGGTGTTTACCTATTACTTAACAATTTATTTTAATGTTTCTCGTTTGCAATTGTCACAAATTATTAAATAAGTATCATAAATTGAAGCAAAAGGATTCCATTTTTCTATGGTACAACTGTATCTCCATTTATTAATACATCTTGTGACATAAAACATGTGACACTGGTAGATATAGCAATGCATTACTTAAAACTTGTTATAAATAGAATTATGCATCTATAGACACAATCTTAACAAACAGTGAATCTTAATAAATAGTGCATTTTTAAACTCATAAGATTATAAAAACTTGCATATATCCTATTCACATGTCTTTTTCTTGCTGTTCCACAAACAAACTTTCCTTAAAAAGATTATTCTTTTATCTACGTCCATAATAAATATTAGCAGAGTTGGTCTTATTACTTGCTTCGTTGTAAATTGAAAGGAAATAAGGAAATACACTTGGCTATCTGAAACAATTGAAATTCCGTTCCCTTTAGCATTCTCAGGACTAAAACAAAAGAGACGAAACGAGATGACTTCGCCCTTGAGAGAAGTTTAAGTATAAAATTGAAAACAATAGCAGGTAATATTTCGGAAATGATTAACTCTTGCACCTCAAACCCCTAATGGACTGTTTATCAATACCACCAGCAGTTTATGAAAGATAGCAGGGAGAGCTTCAATATTGTAGGATAATTTTGAATAAATATTTAATTTAGTAAGAAGTAAGTTTGAGTAATCGATATTGGTAGCAATATGAAGAATCTGATATAGCATGGCCTCATAGGTACAACACTGTCATAAGCATGGTTTGTTATATGGGCTACGGCAACTAGCTCACAAGAAGCGTTTACATTCGAGCTGCAGACACTACCTTGAAAGAAAAGGCAAAATAATTATTGAAAGTGCTTAACTTCAAAATATCAGAATATACCAGATAAGTCATGGATAAAGGGTATTCCATTGGATTCTTCCTTAGCTCCCTGACCATGTAGTACCAATAAATCCTAGAGGTGATTGTAAAAGCAGAGTGTCTCCTCCGTCCATCCATTAGAGATCTGGTAGACTTGTGGTGAGCCTAGCTGTAGTTGTTGTGTACCTGCCCTAATAAGGGCTTAACGACAGGAATGATGGTTGTTTCAGGTTTAAGCAGTTTTGGTGAAGTTTCAGGTATCGCTATTGATAGGCTCTTCAATGGTTGCTTTTTCAGAAGCAGCATCCGTTTCCTCTGTTCCACTGGTGTTTAGCCTGTTTGAATTTTGGTTTTTATTGGAGTTGAATTTGTACTGACTACTTCCAATATTGTATTAGATCAGTTCCTCAGTTGGTGTTGACTGTTAAAGCCGTCGTTACCGGGGGTGCCCGCAAGTTATGCGTAGAGCCCGGCCTGTATCGGCGTTCGGTTGGTTAGTAGTCCTCCAGCGATCTGACAGTGCGTTTTCCTGTTCGCCCAATTTGGCGTAGAATTGTTGAACCCGGCGCCTAATTATATCCTCCACGAGAATTAAAGCTTTATGTAGTAGCCTTACTGGGAAACGTCGACATACAGAATATATTGGCCGGAGCTGTCTATTCTTTATCCGCTGTAACCAGAGAAGCCTGGAGTCTACTGCCATGCCCCATACTTCGCAGGCATAAAGCACCAGGTGTCTCCTCGCAGTTTTGGGTGCTTATTTATAGCTCTCCGAACTCTCCCGAATATACTCCCTCCTGCACTTTAAACCCTGAAGCCACCTGCTTTCCTCTATACATGAGCAATATAGTGCTATGCTGAACCTACTACCTCCTACCGTACACTGGGAATCTTTCATCTTCTATTGATTACTGAAACTGGTGCAACATTACCTCACTCTAAATGACATTTAATTTATTCAAAATGACCACCGCATGTACTACTTTATTGTTACACTGAACCCCACAGAAAGTTGTATTGAAGTTAGGCAGTCACGCGTTACCTACAACTGTATGTGCATGTAACTCTTTGATTCTCATGTTTCAACATCAGCCAGATAAACTATAACATTTTAAAGCGATAGTGAAGTGTTTAAAATGGGCCAGGACATTTCATGCTCTTTCCATGGCATCAAGAAGGAATATTTCAGAAAAAGGCATTATCAAAATTAAACAAAACACCATATATATCTCGCAAATACCTATTACTACAAAAAAAATGAATTTAAATATGAGATACTTTTAAGATATTTATATAAATGATACAGTAATGTTTGTATATTGATTATGGTTTACCAGGTACACAGAGATATTATTAATGCGGAATCAATTACGAATGAAGAAGAGTTAAGCACTATTTTCCGTAAATATATGACTTTATTTTTTTACGTAAATGCTTTAAATACATATATGGTAATTTAATAGAATGGTTAGTAATCTAGTGAAAATAAATAATAAATGAAACATTTTTCCAGGTGAAGTGAAGTTTTGAGTAGAATATTTTATTTGGAATCATAATTTTCACAAGCTTAGAATTTAACCCTAAATTTAAAATTCTTCGAAAACTAAATCCGTTAACACACACACATTCGCGCGCAATGTTCATTTGCAATGTTTTCTTTTTAATTCAATGGATCCCGCATGTATTTACAATGAAATCACGATATCGGATTTTTGGATGGAATACAAACAGTACCTCTACCTACTCAGTCCATGATAGAGAAAGTGAAAATAGCAAACTGTTCCGAATTATATAGTATAATTAAATTACAGACACAATATTCTTAAACTCTATTATTAATTTGTCTTACAGAACAAAAGCTGAAAAAGACTGAAAGGAATCATATACGATTCATCCTGTATAATTTTTGCGAAAATGTAGAATCAGGAGAGACCACGGTAATATGAGTGTTACCCGCTAGACCGACTATCATTTGTTGACGTTCAGTTGTGGAAGAGTATTTAAATCCTATTACATACATTATACAACACCTCTTTGAAGCTTTCTGTGTGCATATCTATCGAATTTCTCCGTTTGGTTCACCGAAAATTACCTAATAACTTTGTCTTCAAAGATTTTCCTTTGTTTTACTGTGCTCAAGCGCTGACTTTTTATTCTAGAATCTAAATGAATTGTCTGCATACAGCACTTGATTAGGTCTCAGTTACTATATATTTGCACTTTTACTTGCTTATATATTTCAGACTGAATATTATTGGAGCTGTTTATTTAATCTAAAAGCATATAATGTTACTTCGTGAGTCCCTCTTTAAATTATTGATATAATATAATATTTGCAGGAGCATCATGCACTATAACTTGGTCCTGTTAGGTTTTGTTTTAGCTTTTTATTATTTATTTACCTTAGCCTCTGATGTCCCTTAATGGTTAAGGCCATCTAACAGCTGCCAGAGGAGCTCAGAAAATCCATTACGAGAGATAATCCTAAGGTAATCTTAAAATAAGCTAATTTTGTTTTTCGATATGAACCATTATTACTAACACCAGTAATTTTATAGTGTTCTTCTTTTAGGTTACAGGACTATGATTTTAAATTTTTAGCATTTTAATAATTACTAATACCATAAGTTTTATAGTTTTAGTAACTATTATTTGCACCATATTTGTGACTATATATACAGAATATTTTTGGATTTACTAAAAATTCGACAAATCTAATAGCATATCCAAATAATTGAAGTGCGTGATTTTGTATTATCAGATTCTGTTTCTCATTTTACTACTTAAGGTGTTCAAAATAAAAATCACGCATACTCGTAATCGAACTCATTAGATTTCCCTGTTTCCCTTTTGTTTCTCTATGAATTAGAGTTGGTGCAGAAGATATTACATTTCACTTAAAATTAGTAAGAGTTTGAGGACTCCTGAATCCAGAATAGCCATTTTTGGAAAAAAAAATAATAAATCCTACGTGTGTGTGTTTGTATGTATGTGTGTGGGCAGCATATCTCATATTTTGTATTTAAGTTTAGTATCTTTAAAGGATATGACACGAATATTTGCAATTAAATCTCAATTTCAAACTATCTTTTACATGAAACATTTTTTAATTTTATTTTTCTCAAGAATGGGTCTAACGACTTTTATTAATATACCGGATATTAAAAATACTTTTAATATACCGGGAATTAAAATGTATATATTGAATTTGCTGGCAATACTGTCTGAAATCATTCTCATTCTGAATGAGTTTTGCTGTAAGATAGCAAAACCTTACCACAAAACAAACAAACAAAGACTCAATTTGTGTGATATACAATATTTTAAAGCTAGCTATTTTTGAGATATTACTTGTTATTGATTTCAATTTGAAAATACTACTTACTTTTTTCAACGGGATTGGGGTTGTCACCTCAAAATAATTTGAGATCACCTTGTGGGTTACCGAGAAACATGCGAGTCAGTTGAGACGCTATGCCAGCATTTTGCCATAGTAGCTCAGTGGAAGAGCAACCGGTTAGACACCGGGAGATCCGTGATTCAAATCCTTGCTCTGGCATTTAATTTTTCAGTCTCACTCTACCTTTCCATAGCATTTAATAGTGTTCTATATCAGCACTGTACCGCAATAATCCTTCCCGAAATTACTTCAGCTATACAACTTGGAAAGCTAATTAAGTAATCGATACTACTAAAGTCGGGCTTTGGACCTTTCGGTTGCTGATGCTTTATCAAACTAATAGTTATTAAGTGTTATGTTTCAATGTTAATCAACGCTATACATGCTTTATACATGTAATAACCCTTTAACGAATCAGTAAATGCATTCAGGCCATCCCCTCTTAATTTATCATGTTCATTTAATAGTCTATACTAACATTATAAAGCAGGAAAATTGTGTGTCAAAAGCACTTTTTGTTTTCCGGCAGACTATACGATGTCCCAAACATTTTAAATTTGAAGTATATACCTTTTCATGTTCATGTATCAAATTTAATCCGGTTTCGTCAAATAGTAATATCACAGAGTATAATTTGTCCCTTTATTGACAATATGGTAGACTTTTAATAACATCCAAACCAAAACGGTAAAAAAGGGTGACTTAAAAGCCTTGAAATTAGATTATCAAAGTGAGGCAGGGAGTTGGCTAGCGATGTCATACAACTGAATTTCCCTCTGATTTAGTCGGGCGTACAGGGAATACTTTTGGTATAATTGCGATAAAACCTTCGCACTCAGTTTTACAAATTACCAAAAATTAATAGCTATTCTAAAAAGCCTGCTAACACTTCGGTTGCCATAATTTGTAACCCGTTGGGTAATAATTAACACTATACATATTCCCTTAGTGGATAAAACTTACATTTATTTATATTATAACACACAATGAAATTATTTGAAAAAAATTACTCTATTTCAACCCCTTTTTGGAATTCCGAAGAAAATGTCTACCTGACCGAAGGATAGCACTCTGAGGCATTTAAAAATTACAAAATGTTACCCTATATTTTAGATAAATATAGGGCCTTGAAATTTGTTTTTTTAAAAATAACATTTAGATTAAATAAAAAGCAACTCTGAATGCTCCTACTGTAGGATGATCAGCTTTCTGGTTTTTCACCCAGATGTTCAGGGTTCGATTCCCGGCTGGGGCAGGGAAGTTTTCTTTATCGAGAATCATTGTCTATTCCTGACAAAGTCTGTTAATATGCGCATAAGAGCGAACGTGTGCCGGTTTAATAGTACCTACAGCATTAAAAAAAAACAAAAGAAACTAGCGTTAATGCAGTTTAGCGATAACATTTCGGCTGTTTCTAAAGAAAAGTCCCCTATATGGCCATACAAGTTAAAGGGGACTATATAAATGAAACAATTAAAAACTAAACACTCCGAACAATTTGCATACATTTGCACACTGTAGAACAACGGCCAAAATAATAGGATATAAGAGCTTTAGATTTTTAAATTAACTATTTATATTATTTTCAAATACATATAAAAGCAAAGCATATGAACAGTATGAACATGCTTTAGACTTATGCTTAAGCTTTAGCTAACTTAATAGAAAAATACATTAATTTACAGAGGCCTGGATGGCAAAGCAAGAGGTCTGAACTTACCCTCCCTCTCGTTCCCACTACTCTCTTTCAGGATCACGTAGAGCCAAAGAAACCGGTTCCGTAGCAGACTTATTGGTGCAATGCTGACCTACATGTCCAATATGAGTGAACGGCGAATGTTTAATCGGGCCTGGGAGAACAAGTATTTTGTTGTTCTTCAACAACAGCACTGTTGCACACGTAACCTTTTTGCTTCTCTGCCAGCTGGACGGAAAAAGAAGGGACGATTCACACTGTATATGCTTACTTTTAACATTAAAAGTGATCCCTACTTATGTTTATAACACAGTGTGTGCAAATTCAGTGCCATTTGACCAAACTGGAGGAACGTTTTGACACTTGGGCCCCAGTGCTTAAGGACCCTAGCGAAAAATATAAACCATTCAACGCTGTAATGAGTTACATCTATCTTATTTTTAAACCCATAATTAAACCATTATGCATAAAACTGTGTATACTTACAATGTACGACTAAGCAAGTATTATAAACCTTACCAAAACTTCCATAAATTACTTTGGTTATACTTCGGGAACTTAATTGTGAAAAAGACCAATGTTTCTGGAATTCATAAATTTAGATGTTAGTGCTATAACACACTTTTATTTTATTTCTGTGCTGCTGTTGTGGCTATACAATTTTTAAGGTATATGATATAGCAATTTGAATGCAAAAAGAATAAATGTTGGCTAGGTCAGGGCCTTTCATGCGCATTTTACGGCCTAAGGAGCAAAAATAGCCTCGCTATGTTGAAGATATTCCTTGGCCTGAGCAGGTTCTTTCCTTTCTTACGGTCACCTCGCTTACTTCTTCTGACTTCCACTTCTCCATCAATAATCTGGCGATACACATGAAGCACAGGAAATTTCTAGTGCTGGTTTATGATGTATACTGGTGGTTCACGTGCAGCCACACACACACACTCACACACACACACACACACATACACGAGGTATGTTCAAAAAGTTCTGGAACTTTGTTCAGAAGATATTTCTACACTTACTTTTTACTTATTGTGCATAGTCTCCTTCGAAATACTCTCCTCCACAATTGATACACCGCTCCCAATGCCGTTTCCACTTCAAAAAGCAGTATTGGTAGACCTTTTTCTGGATCGCGCGAAGCGCCGTTTGCGAATTTTCTTTTAGCTTGTCTATCGTTGCAAATCTTCCTTTCAACGGGGTTTTCAACTTTGCAAATAAAAAAAAAAGTCCCCTGGGGCCAGGTCTGGAGAATACGGAGGATGAGGCAGCATATTGATATCGTTTTTTGTGCAATAGTCACTAGTCACGCACCAACATGGATGAATGTGGGGGTGCGTTATTGTCCTCACATTTCAGGCCGTTTTCTGCATGTGCATGTAAATGGCTATCGACTTGCTCGGTTTTTCATTGGATTTAAAAGTTGCTTATTGTCGCAAACTACGTGAAAATGTAGCATAGATAATTCACTAAAGTAACCAATTTAATTTAAGATTTAAATGTACGATGAAATATATAAAATACCTTAGTGCTCATAATTTCTTTCAGTTGTTCTCTAGTAATTACAGTGAAAATTACACTCCACTATTAAAGCGCCAATGAAATGGCCGAGATTAGGTAATTTCAACCAATCGCAGTATTCTGACTGGAGCGATACTGTCGAAAAATCTTATCGAGCTGATTTTCATTTCTTTGAAATCTTGTCGTACCTGACGTTCGTATGTTTAATCTCCTGTCCTGATTATTGGTAACAAAGTGGCAACCCAGGGAGCCAACGTTCACTTTTAATAGCTATCAGTTCAACAATCGTACTTTAAATTAATTCAGTTACAATGGTTAATTAAAGTTTTATCCAGGTCATAATGTATTTAGTTAAAAAAAGTACTGAAAATAATCATGTGTGGTGCAATAATCTCAAATAAAATAAGGTTTGTTTCCATTTCATGTATTACATATTAAAATGTGAAATAAAATAATTGTTCCCTATTTCTATTGTTGCTATCTATATTCGTACTTTTGGTGTAGACAAGGTCGGCGGTATCATAATTCAGGAGGCAGTAAAGAAAGAAAAAAGATCCGAAAATAAACATGGTCGAATGCGTCATCTATCATTTGAGAACTAATGTAAGTATTACATCATAACCTGATAAAATCTCCGTTCCTAAATATTGTAAATTATTAATAGTCTTTTGCTGAATTGTCTTATCAAATACTCGTGTTTTTATCTCTTAGGACAGCTCATTTCCGTCACTTCGCATCGATCGTGCGACAAGATGGAGACACTCGTGGTATTACTTATATAATTAATCTCATGAATATCGGACTGTTTTACCATACCGTTTTTCAATTAGACTAGCACACATAGCTCTGAAATGGTACTGCACATTTTAAAATAAATATAGATAATATGTGTCATTAGTTGATGTTGTCTTTCTGTTTCATAATTTTACATAGTGGTTTAGTAATTTGAGGTTATGTCGTATCGTATTTATTATCTCGTATATATTTGATTTGAGGTTAAAATGAATATGCCAAATAAATGAAGAGACTTTGATTTAGTAATTAGTTATTATTCGGTATTTGCACTATTGAGTCCCATATTTGCCAAAATTATATAACAGTATAATCTCCATTAGAGCGCTTGATTCTCGATTTTGGTACATGAGGGGACCTACAATAGTTTTGGCGGTTATTAACTAACTAGGAAGCATAAATCACCAGTGTTACTATAACTGTTCTATTAAGTAAGGAAAAAGTGATTATATCAAGGCTTTAAATGAATGATTTTGGTTATTATTTATGAGTAAAGCAAGTTCCACCTCTTACCCCTGACTGATAATAGGTACTTCGTCACAAAATAACGACCTCTCCGACAGTGTTGTCAATATTAATGCACATGTTTTGAACAAAGTGTATGCCCTAATGCTTAGTCGATCAAGTACATTTTTTTAGTTCTTACTTGGAAAGTAGTATGTAGCATTCTTCAGCGCAATATTTATGCACGATTGCTAAAAGTATTAAGTAAATAAAATAAAACAGCATATGCTTTATGCTATCTGGAATGAATTTGTATCATAATTACATTGGTTAGTCGATGAAAGTGACCTGAAAACTGATTGCGGATCGTCAAGCAACCGATAGTATAGTAAAATTTGAAACCGGTTTCTTGGATAACAATCGCAAAACAGATAGTCGACTGTTAAAATAACAAAGTAGTAGTAGTGGTGGTGGTGGTGGCGGCGGCGGCGGTGGTAATTAACAAATGAATGGAAATAAAGACAACCAAATGTGTTCGCAACCTTTGCACATAGTTTGCCCATTTCTATTCCAGGACAAACGGGAGACAAGCTGTGAATTGTAGAAACGATATTTAGACAGTATAAGTATGAATGCTACGTTACGAAGACGATGTTTAGCGTAATTATTGTCTAAAATTTATGTTTAACAGCTCATGCATTTTAAACACAGTTGTGCGTTCTGTTCAGCCTCAAAATACATAGCGCAGCTAGTTTCTGCGCACAATGGATTACGTTTATGGTATCAGAGAGATATTTTGAAAGAGATAACGCAACTTTGTGCCTGATCGCAGCAATCCTTCTGAATTACGTATGTGACGAAGTGAAATGCTTTCTCTTCTCCAAGGAAAATGTTAACTTTAGTTGCAGCGACTGCACTATCCCGACACAGAGGATGTCTGTCACTAGTTCTTGGGAAATTAAATGGCGCTTTATTATTGAACGCTTTTTAACTGCTGCAGTTTTCAGCGTCCCATTCTCTAATGGACGTGAAAGACAATTTAATTATGCATAGAGGTCTCTCTATCAGGCTCGAGTTTCTTTTACGTACCGTTAATCTACGACAAGACCTACGGCTTTATTTGTCATGTAAGTATCCTTAAAATATAATATTTTAATCAAAATCTTTAGAGCAATTTTTGAGAAAATCAAAATTTTCGAAATTTTTCCATGTAAAGGATAGTTGGGGTTGGGTGGACTTTCTTGAAAATCTCCGTGTCGTATTCTTAGAAGATACCAAACTTTAATATCAAGTTTGGTATTTAATGGTATTTTCGTTCTTGAGCTATGCTACACGGACAGGCAGACACACGGATATCTTTCTAAAAATGCTATTTTTGGATTCAGGTATCTCAAAATATTTTTTTAAGTGAAACATCGGTATAGAATTTTTGGGTACCTTCTCTACCTACACTATGTGCTTAGTGCTTGTAGAGATAGTAACAAGAAAGGGAAAAGAAAAGAAACATGAGCCTGAACGCAAACATTAAGGAAAGTAAATTGATATAAATCACTAATATTGCAATAAAAACTTTCGTACTTCTTTTTCACAGCTAATGTTCCAAACCAAAAAAATGCCTAACTAAGCATCGTTCTTAGTAATGTCTTAAGTTCTGTTTAAGGGTTTATTCAAGTGACCGTTTCTCAATCGGCCCAAAAGTTTACCACTACTAAGTGCAATAGCTCGCATGTTATTATCGTAAAACGTTAAAATATAACGTGCGATATTCTAGAAAATGCTAATTAGCATATCGCGTTTATGCTTTTATTAAGTGTTACAATTATTTTATTAAGAATTTTTAAAGTATTGATAGATATTAAAATGTTTTCGATATTGTCATTGTGATTATACATACTATTTTTTCTTTACCGATAAATGTTTTTAGTGCTTTCTTGTTTTATACACTAGTACCTCAATAATACACTTGACTGATTGGTATCCCCTCGATGGGGACGAGGTTTTCTTGTTTAAGGGTGGTGAAGAGCATGTTTTTATTTTTTGCTTTTTTTACATAGCTACTACTAGCAAATAAATAAAACCACACTTTAGCACTACGCATTTACTAATATACTCTTAACCACAATATATGTGGGTTGACCCGGCTGCATGTGATGTAGTTAATTATGGAATAGTGAAAGTTGTTTATTAGGCAGGTAGCCGTGACAGCCTGCATGTTACCTGGCTGCGAAGTACGTACATGTTAAAGAGTGACACTAAACCATGCCATTAGATTTTCACGGCCATAACTCCAGTTCTATATTATTTAAAGTATATTATGGTCAGTACACATTGTGTCTCCAGTTTCCTAGGATACTATCTGTAGAGCTTATATGTCTGTATTCAGAGAACCGTGTTGCAGGTGCAAGGAGTATATTCCCAAAATTCACCTAACGAAAGTTGCAAGGAGTATATTCCCAAAATTCACTTGACGAAAGTTGCAAGGAGTATGTTCACAAAATTCACTTAACGAAAGTTGCAAGGAGTATATTCCCAAAATTCACTTAACGAACGTTGCAAGGAGTATGTTCCCAAAATTCACCTAACGAAAGTTGCAAGGATCAGTTCCTCAAAATTCACTTAACGAAAGGTGTCAGGAGCATTTTCCCCAAATCCACTTAACGAAAGGTATCAGGAATATTTTTCCAAAATCCATTTCACGAAAATTGGAAGGAGCATTTTCCCAAAATCTACTTAACGAAAGTTGCAAGAAACATTTTCCCGAAATCCACTTAACGAAAATTGCAAGCAGCATTTTTACAAAATCCACTTAAACGAAAAGTGCAAGAAGCATTTTCCAAAAATTCATTTAACGATAGCTATAAGGAGCATTTTCCCAAAATTCACCTAACGAAAGGTGCAAGGAAGCATTTTTCCAAAATTCACCTAACAAAAGGTACAAGAAGCATTTTCCGAAAATTCACCTAACGAAAGATGCAAGTAACATTTTACGAAAATTCACTTAACGAAAGGGGCAAGAAACATTTTCCCAAAATTCACCTAACGAAACGTGCAAGGAGCATTTTCCAAAAATTCACCTAAGGAAAGGTCCAAGGGGCATTTTCCCATAATTCACCTAACGAAAGGTGCAAGGAGTATTTTCACAAAATTCACTTAACGAAAGGCAAGGCTACTTATTGATAATTTGCCACAAAGCTTACCAAGCCAGACAGCTCAGGCGTCTGAGGCGTTTTATTTGGAACTGGCATTCAAGAGGTCGTGAGATGGGTTCGCCGCGGTGGACCTCTCTGGAACATGGATGTTTCAGGGGTTATTCCCAAGTACAGTAGATGAGTTTTGAAGAGGATTCTTCATTCTCCCGATCTGTCCATTTATTTCATATTCATTTCATTTTATCCGGTCTCTTCAGCGATGTAAGTGTTGAGGTGGAATGCGGCAGAGGCACCATTTCGTGGGGGTAGCTGCGAGCTAGAAAATACAGCTCTGGGCGGCTAGATGGCGCTGGTGATTGTCTGCGGACTGAGGTGATGGGTTTCTAGCGCTCCCCGCGTTGAGGTGAACTGTTTTGGCCGTCCTCATCTCATCCTTCCTCCAAGGGTGTGATGTACAATAAACCGACGCATCTCATCCTTCCTCCAAGGGTGTGATGTACAATAAACCGACGCAGAATAGAATACTCCTCCGTAACATACAAAAACACACACATACACACATCACAAAGCTTTCTATAAATATCACACAGATTTATTAGAGACTAATCAGCATTGAATGCGTCATTGTCTGTATCCAGAATATAATCCATAATATAATTTCCGTAGCAAATATTTAAATACTATAATGAAAAATAATCTCATTACTCAATAAATTTCAATTTTGTATTACAGAAAAATGTCATTTTGGATCATAACATATTTCTATTGAGCTTCGATTGGATTTAATGGAAACTAAAAGGACCCTTCTTGTTGAAATGCCTACACAATTACGCACAATTTCCGTAATGATCGAACAGCTCTACAATAGCAACACTTAGCCAACATTATTACTAAATGGAGCAAAAGAAGTTGGAAAGAATTTGTGTTTCAGGGAATGCGTCGATTTATAGCCTCAGCAATTGTCCTGCTGTGTTGGGTTTTACCACTCCAACAAGGCCCTCGTAGTCTAGCCACAAATATCTGCATGGCAGTGGTGGAATTCAGAACCTGGTTTTGTGGCGATGGTGGTGGGGTGTAAGTTCCCACGCCATACATTGCAGAAACTGCTCAAAGCGATTTTCTAATTTTAGAATGAGTTCAACTGCATTTGCGGACGATATGGCTATTCTTTGCAGTTGGAGTAACTAACATTGCTTAATTTTTTTTTTTCGTAGTTGGCTGAACCTCCCATCATTTGAGACTAACACCCCTCTAGGACTTAAATTTGATGACTAGATTTCAGAAACCTGTCGGGGAATCAACGGAATGGAGAACCTGGAACGAGTGGTGGGTCCGTTGCCAAGTAGATAATAAGAAATGCAAGCAAAATGGATTATAGGAAAAGTGACGATGTAGCACTTGACACCGCTTCGCCTATTAAAAATCCCACATGCGGGCCCTTGGGATTGAACCTTTGTGGGAGGCAAGCGGTCAAATTATTGCTCTCCATAGCTTAATTCGTTTCAGGTACTGGTTAGTATTAATACATGGTAAAGGAAAATAATGTTTTTATTGCAGACAGCTATTTACAAAAATGTAATTAGGTTAAATAGACCCAGCATATGAATTATGGGCAAATGGTTACTAAAACTCTAATACTTTGTATTTACATTATGTTCAGTAAAAAGGTTTACTTACAAACAATAACACTCTTATCTACGTCATGCTAATCAAAAAAAAAAAAAAAAAAAACATAAGCAGATTTGTCTTATTGCTTGATTCCTTGTAAATGGAATGGAAATAAAGGAATACAATATGCTAAAGCAATAGACAAATCTTTTAAAAACCGGTCGCTAATTGAAACAATTGAAATTCGGTTCCCTTTGCATGCTAAAAGTAAACAAAGGAGAGACGATAAGAAAATATATCTCCCGTTTGAGAAAATTTTAATTGCCTTAAAACTGAAACAAATCACTCGGAATAATATATAGAAAACAGTTAACTGTGAAAAAATATTTATGCCACAAACTGTGAACTTTAATGACTTCCACATGTTTTTGTAGTAAGTTATTGTCTATCTCTTACGGCTTGCCAATTATACAAAAGTTATACAAAATGTCATCCAGAATAGAAAGCTCTTCGGGGTTATTCCCAGAAAGTAAAAGATATATGTTTCGGTTGGCATGAAAATATCTTAAATGTATAACATTTTAATTAAAATGGTTAGATCTATTTTTGAGAAAATCTAAGTTGTAGACTAATGTTCCATGTTGAGGGAAAGAGGATTTCTTGAAGATATTTTTGTCGCATTCTTGAAAGAAACTCAACTTAAATATCAATTTCATTTTCGTTTTTGACTAGGTTGCCCCCCCCCCCACACACACACACGAACATGTTTCTAGACTTTCTTTGTTTTAGATTCAGAGAATCTGAAAATATTTTTTCCAGTGAAATATCGGTACCAAATTTTTACCGTCTCCAATCATCCGTTATACATACTAGCTAGAGAAATACTTTTGATTCAAATACTTTTAACGTATGGTTAAAAAATCTGATGTGTTCCATATTCATGGCTCTCTCTTCAGTTCTGATAAACTTTATTGTTAACAAGCTTATTCTTCTATCTACTTCATGCTGATCGAAATAAAATTCAGTAAAATTCAGGAAAATTCATTCAGAATAAACAGCTCTTCCGAAGCTAATTTCTGAAAATTCAATATTTACCCTTTATTTCTGTTGTAAATATCTTTAATATATGGTATTTTAATCAAAATCGTTTCGGCCATTTTCGAGAAAACAAAATATTCAAAAATTCTTCCAGTAAAGAGTAGTTTGTGATAGGAGAATTCTTTTGAAAATCTTCGGGCCCAATTCATGGAAGATACCAAACATAAATTACGTGGTTGGCATTTAACAGTATTTTCGTTTCCAAGTTATATATGCTTCTTACGCGCGCACACACACACCACACCATACCTAGATATGTTTCTAAATATGCTTCATTTTGGTTTTAGAGGATCTGGAAATATGCATTTCCAGTGTATCACGACATCGAACTTTTGGCTGGAATTTTTTCGGATTCTTTTCGTATTCAGGGGATCTCAAAATATATTTGCGCTAAAATCTCGATATAGAATTTTTGATTGGAATACAATACCTTCTATGTACATACGTGACAGAGAAAGTAAAAATTCATCCAGTCCACAGTTTAGTCCCTTTTTTGGCCAGGAAGTAAACTGAGCTGCAAAAAAGTTTCCTTTAAAATTTGTTGTTGATCTAACTAAATATTTTAGAGGAAAATTTCATTATACTTAGCGGAAAATAGTGGAACTTTTAAACCCTCTGAAGTGCTTCGCACGAGTTCTTGAGTTTGGGTGATATCGGTGTATCTTATCACCCCACAAATTCCATATTATAGAGAACATACATACCAGGTGGTCTAACTGTCCCGTATTTGACGTTTAAAAATATTACTTCGTGTGTTACTGAACTCAACGGAGCTCCTTCAAGTTAAAATCAACCAATGGGGAACTAGCGAGAGGCACTTTCGTTTTATTCCTCTCAATGAGCACGCGCCACCTCACCCTCTCGGCGATAAGCAAGAGGAGCAAACCTAAAGTCGCCCAGTCAGTTCCCCACTTACTGATTTAACTTGAAATAGCCCCGTTGAGTTCTACAATTGTTTGAACGCACGAAGGAATATGGGCACACATGAAATACGGGACAGTTGGGCCACCTAGTATAGTTTCAATGTCGCACCCTTTTTCTCATATATATGCATACTTATATACATACATACATATATGCATATATATACATACATACATACATACATACATACAGTGACTGTCGTCCGTGTGTGTGACCTCTCTCGCGTTCGTTCTGGTATGCGGCAGTGGAATTGGAATATGAGACATCGCAGTTGTAGACTTTGAGAATAAAACTTGCCTAAACAAGACCAGGAAGTGCGCCGCGGCTGTAACCAGAACCTTCTCGTACGTGAATCTGGGTACTGTTCGAATGGTTGTATTCTATAAGCTTCCAGGAAGCTCTGTGACGCTATTTTCTCGCTATAAAAGGAGGAAGAATTGCAGTGGGTTTATATTGTGAACTGGACTGAGTCGTGAGGACTGTAGTGATAGCGTGCAACTGCTTCAAGTGGATTTGAAGCTTTATTTGTAGCTTATTGTGAGCCAATAAATACATTTGTTATATTCATACAACCACGTTCTTATGATATTTACTGAGTGTGTGTTGTATGATCCTAATTTGCTGTGACTTTGTTTCTGCCTGGTATTGTATCCTACCGTCTTTGTTCTTCTGTTTGAAACTTCTTAATAAACTTTGCAGCATCTCTCCCAGGAATAAAAAATAATAAAGTATGAGAGCTAAAACTGTTTAGAATGTGTTTAATATTGATGATATTTACGATACAAACTAAAATAAAACATGCAAGAAAGTAAGTCCATACCAACTCTGCCCGCACAACCCATACAGTGAAGCTCAAAGAAGAGGGAATACTAAACAGGATATTTCCAGTGCAATAAGCAACATAACACAGAGAGCACACTGCTACACTATCGTTAAGACTCTATGGACTACCGCCCCACTCAAAGCAGAAACATCCATATACAATATGCTCACTTAATATGTAAATTAACTTTGCGGTTAACTCCTTGTACACGAAGGATGCAGGAATTGCTTTTCGCTTGTGCACTGCTTGCAGTAGACTATAACGTGTCTTAAGTATTCATTGGAACAGCGACAGTGGATGACGTCACTAGAACTAACTTTACTGTCGTGCCTTAAAGGTTAAATTCGTAACTCAAAGTACGCAATTGATGATGATATTATGTATGGATACACAATAAATAGAGTATTAACTGTGTTTGCTGTTATGGGTATATAGAACAATAAAATTGTTCGGCTTGAGTATATATCTTTTTGTTTCAACGAAGGAACCTGAACCTATGTAAAGGCAAACGTCATACCGAGCAAGGTGACGTCGCGATAACGTGTGGGAGGTCGGGATTCGATTCCCATGCTCGCATTCATGCTCCATGATTTGGGGGAGGGGGTTCTGCGTTGTCAGGTGAACGTAGAGAAAACTCATCACATTTTCGGTTCATAATTTCCTATTACAGTCACTTTCTTATCGGTTGGTTGAAAGATCAGGAGACGAACAGCGGCCTGCGGACTGTGAGGATTTATTGCTAACGTCGTCGTGAGATCAGTTCATTCTTTTTCACAAAAAATACAGTTCCGGCGCTGAAGTCCTTTTTCCTCTGTTTTTTCCAGTTTTCCTACATTTCCTTAGTTGACCTCATAATTCTTAACGTTTTCCTTTTTACATAGACATATACACATTTACAAACACAGAAACACCCATGCCCAAGATGGGACTCGAATCCATGATCCTGTGCGCCACGAAGCGCCAAAGCGAGGCACTTTAGCGAGCGCGGCCTCCGGGATTGGCAAGAAAAATTCCCCGCCCCAGCCGGAATCAAACCCGGGACCTCCGGGTTCATGGGACCTATATTCGAGTATTTACGGGCTTAAGTTTTTTTTTTGTTTTTTTTTTAAAGTTTAATGGCTTGTGAGTTTTTAACCGCCGGTGGAGGCGTTCAATCTGGAACAGTTAGGTATCCCGTCCATGCTTGTGCCTGTCGTCGCCCACAGTTCTACTAATCATTACCTACCTGGTCGCACGTATATCATAAAAGGCCCTCAAAAACCTACTTGTAGTATTCTTTTCCATTGTCTGGGAACCCGTCCCTGAGTCAATCCAATCCAATCCAATCCAATCTAGACTCCTTAGCTTTGCCATCTCCGATTTCTATTGTGATTAAAGAATAGTGTGATCATATGATTCTACATTAAGCCCGAGTTATGGATTAGTGTTATAAAACCTCAATTTAATAATAATAATAATAATAATAATAATAACAACAATAATAATAATAACAATAATAATAATAATAATAATAATTGAATGTGACGTGGCGTAGTGGATCAGGTTAGATTAGATTAGATTAGTTGTGGTTCCCGCCCATAAAATGCGCCCAGTTTGTTGCCACTCTTGGGTAAGGTTTTCGGTAGGTTTTCCCTTATACTGAAAATATTAATACTGTGGGTCTTTATTCTCTATGGACCCCAGGAGTTATTAAAGTACTACTTTGTCAATTTTATTTATTCATCGTTCGACAAAGTGTATGCGGTAATGGAAGATAAACTATATTACAAATTGTTTGTATATTTTTTCTATGTAAACTGTGATTCTTTATAGTTCTTTGACATTCAATTGATTCTTGTATTTATTGAATATCAACACATATATTTTTGGATAGTGTTTAACGCCCCCTTTTTTTACCATGGCACCGCAGGCGATGACACTGGTGATACATGGAATAAAGATAGAGCACCGGTGGAATGCGATGGCGGGAGAAACCGGAGAACCTGGAGAAAACTGCTTTGACCATCACAAGTCTCGCATGCGGTCGCTTGGTGAGAGGCAAATGGCCTAACGGCGCGGTCCGATCATCACCTCATAAGTTACGCTGTTCCCCGTATCAAATTTTAGGTGGAATACAATATCCTCTCTAGCTACTATGTACATTGTACATACGTGCTAGAAAAGTTAATAATCTGGGCCATGAATAAATGCGCAGGAAGTATAATTAGGTTGGTGGGAATAGGGATTTTAAGGTTGTCCCCAGTACCTCTACCACCACTTGGAGAACTGTGGTTTTGCTACACTTTCCGGGTGGTAAGAGACGAAGAGTAACCCACAACGGGCAGAGGTGCCTCGTAAGCCGTGGTGAAGGCAGCGCCTCTAGGGAATTGCTAGGTATTACTGTGTAGGGCTGAAGGGGTGAGATGTCAGTCCCAAAATCAAGCTTTCCCAGCGTCGAACTCGTAACCCAACGCATAGAGAAATTACCTTACACTTCCTAACAAGCATATGTTGCTCAATAACTAAAATTCTTAAAAGGAAAAACTGAAGAAAAACTAAATTAAATGCTATAAGACAATGGTCCTTATAATATATTCCTGTATTCCAGCAAAACATACGCATTAAGGTTATTTTAACCATTTGGTCAAAGATGTTGATTTTGCTTTATTTTTATTGTGAAAATACACCTAAATATAAGGTGCTCATCTGGAATGTTTGATTCTCCTGGGGGTATTGTAAAACATCTTTTGGACGCCATTTTAAAGCGTTTCGTGTCAAATATTAAGCCATTTTCCTAGGGTCAATGTTTTTATTTTTGTTTTTCTATACAAATCTATCTTACCTCGCAACAAGAAATCTACTGGCTTGAAAATGTTTCCTAAATATTTCGTGAATGTGTAATAAAATTACTGGGTTTTTTTCTATATTGATCATAGATAAAAGTTTAAAAATTAATGAGTATGCTAATGTCTATTTATTTTCTAGTTTTTACATCTTGTTGTGTAAACTATTTAAAAAAACTTTTAAAATTAGGACAATTAGAAGAAAATGGCTACAAAGGTATTAAGAATTTAATTTGAAAAAAATATAATTCAATTATGTGCTGACCTAACTTCAATGAAATAAATTAATATATCTCAGGGTTAATAATTTGAATGACGCATAATAAGAATACCTTTTTTTTTTTAATTGGTAGTGATAGTGAAAAAATAATACTTCTTTAATACTTCGGAAAATAATTGTTGTCACTTCGGTGTCCCCTTAAACAACAAACTCAGTGCAAGCAATTAGAGAAAACATAATCATTAGAAAAATTCAAAAACAATAAAACAAACTGAATACCTCGTGTACAGAGGAAGATGAACCAGAATATATCCCCAAAAAGAGTAACCGACTATGTACCAACCGGTGAAAGAAATATAGGAAGACCAAGACAGAGGTGAAGAGATTACATTAAGTGATGATGGCGGAACGGATTCATAATCTTGATGTTAGTAATGATGATTATGATGAGACTGATTTCTTCCAAATGCAAATCAAAGTTTTGTCTTTGAGTCATTCTGTTGACTTATTAGTTAATTTTTCAATTGATCTAAGCAATTGTATTCCATTCATATCATTTGTGATTTTCTATGTTCTATTAATCTAGCCTTCTATGGTTAGAATATCATGGATCACTTTCAGTGTTATTTTTATATTTTGAGCCTAATAATAAAAGCAGTAATTTTGCATTAAAAAGTCTGCATTGTTGTTCACAATATATCCCTTTATGATCAATACACTTTTGCATGCGTTCGAATCTTTTCATACCACTTTTCCAATCTGCTTGAGACGAACCAAAACATGTTTTTGAACGCATAAACGGCTTCTTCTGCCACAAAAATCGTTGTCCACGTATTTTATTCTTGATGTCTGGGAAGAAAAAGAATTCTTTGTATGGCACATGAGTCATCAATTCGAGTTTTTATTGTTCTAATAATCGGTTGCTAGACGAGATATGTGAGCGCTCGCTATATCTTGAAGAACGATCTAACGGCACTTGTTTGTTGTCCTTGTTTCACCGAAGACTCCCAGTAAACAAATGATTGTGTGTTATTCAGAATGGCCGTTTTATGTTCTCCTAAAGGTACTGTTGCCACATGAAAAGTTTTTCTTAAAAAAAAACAAAAAAAAAACAAAAAAAAACAAAAAACAGGCAACCGTTGGTTTCGACGTGCTACAAGTATATATCATTTATATAACTTTTGTTGTATTTGGTTAATTTCGAAACACCCATACAGTCGACTGCTATATACATACTTTCCTGGTTATATGTTTCTATCCATGATTCATAACCTGTAATAATCTTATGTACGTCTTTTGAAATCCCACCATTATATTTCTTGATCATTTGTGGGCACCAATTGACATCATTCCTTTGAGACTCTGTCATATTATGTGAGATCCAACGAGCGAAAACCTTTTTCACGGCTAAATGCAATATTTTATATATTCTGATGGAGATGAAGCCTAGGGTTCTCTCTTTTTCACTGTATGTGACATGAGGATCTTACACTACCCGTTTTAGCACAGCATAACATTTCTGGGACAAGAGATTATGGACGACTTTCCAGAATTTCGTTAGCGAGCGAACGGCAGCCACGATTATACTCGTTATACCAGCGTTTCACAGTGGCAAAGTATGAAGCTTATTCATCAAATGTAGCAGTACTTTTAAGACCATAATAAATCACCGCACGATCATTTTTCTTTTCACTGAGATATAATTTTATAATCACTGCAAACAGCAAAATAAACCTCTTTTGACAAAATAGGTAGGTTAAGGTGAACAAGTTCCAGTAGAAGCATCAGATGACACCTACAGCAGTCAATGTTGCCATAATAAGAGTAGTGGCCCTTGTATAATATCAAATGAGAGTAAAATGTCTAACTTTCTCTATTATTTTAGTTTTAATACTATTGACCAATATTGATTAAGCCTCCAAAGCTATTATCATTTTCTACTTTTCTGTACCACTTACATTTAATAGCCCGAGGAACTATTCTACTTTCTGTACCACTTACCTTTAATATAATTTAAGGAATTATTAGATTCTATCCAAACATTCCATATGGAAATTTCTTTTTAACGCAGATTTGTAGCAGCTCTGTAAACATAGAAAGTTAGAAAAGGGCAGCGTGTGTTTATGTGCACATTGCCCATGATCTGCAAAATTCAAAAAGGAATAGCTTACTCCGATTCCCATTGCTGTGACATACCTGATGGATTCGATGGAGGGTATATTCCATTTTATGTGGGAGGTCCTATTCGTTTATTTCACGTGGTTGGGAGACTAACTCGGTGCAGCGAAAAGGGATTCTCTCTGTGGCCGGGTTATACGGACCGCGTGCTTGGGTGGAGGCGTTCGACCCTCCAGGTGGGGCGAGGATGCCCGTCTACCTGTCCGACGTTTGATTGTGAAAGCTGTAGGGACCCTCTTCGTACTGTACCGTCATTTCAGCTCGTGTCTCCTCTAAACACATCTCTTCCACCTCGGATATGCCTTCAAGGGACTTGGACTTAGATCAATATCCTCACGAATCAGTGCTCAGTCCAGTCCAACTATACTACTCTTTTCCTATAATTTTGTTTAACTTGACTTCATGTGTGACATACCTTTGATTTGTGTAGTATGCTTACAATCAGTTTTGTAATGTGTGGTGTATGTTACGGAGGGGTATTCCACATGCAGCTTAGACCGCGCCGTAGCCGAGTGGTTAGACCACTCGCCTCTCACCTCGACGGCCAGGGTTCGATCCCAAGCGACCGCATGTGAGATTTGTGGTGGACAGAGCGGCGCGGGTACTCCGGTTTCCCCGCCATCGCATTCCACCGGTGCTCCATCATCATTCATGAATCATCAGCGTTACCACCTGTGGTGCCATAAGTAGTTAAAGCGGGCGTTAAACACTACCAAAAAAAAATGTAGCTGTGGGTTTGTTGTACGTCCGACCCCTGGAAGAAGGATGAGATGAGTATAAATTGAGAGGGCGGCCGACATCCGGATAGAGAAAGTTGACATGATAGGTTCCTAACAGTTCAAAAAATAGTTGTTTCATCTCGCCGAGGGGAGCGCCAGCAGTCCGTCACTCACCTCCACAAAATGGCGCTTCTGCCGCAGTTCTCATCTACACTTACAGCCCTGAAAGATAACAGTTTGGATGAAATGAAAGGTGGAAGTTAAGGGAAATAAAGAATCTTCTCCAGCATTCACTTATGATCCGGGGAACCGATCCCATGGCCTCCCAAATACCAGTCCCAGGTGAAACGCCTGAGCTACCTGGCTCAGTTTTCTAATGTGTAATGTCACAGAATAGTTACTGCTAGCACGCTAGTGAGTGGTTCTGAACTCTTTGGTATGAGATGCGCATGTGCGTATTTCACTAAGCTATTTACTCTTTCGTAATCGTCAACTTAGCCTTTCTCGTATTCTTGACACATTTCAGTTAATTTCCCCCTCTTCGCCGGATACAAGTTTTTTTAAGTAATATAATTTATTTCAGTTAAATATTTTGCATATTACAAAACAGTTGTCAATATTCTATGGATATGTATCGAAATCCAAAAACTATACACTGAACTACAATTACACAATCTTGAGAGAGCGCCATGTATTTAGTTTCATACTCGATGTTTTCCTTTCTTTTCAATTTTGTTTTTCCTTTATGTGCAATAACATCCAGAAAAGATACTTCATTCCGCCCAAAAGCGGATATCGAAAGTTCACCCAAAATACATGTTTGGAGCCGCTGAATCTAAAAAAGGTAATGTTTATAATTAGTACGAATGTATGTGTGTGTGTGCCTTTGAACAAAATAGCATAAAAAATAAACGTCGAATAAATAGGTACTAATTTTATATTTAAGTTCAATATCTTCCAAAAATGTAAAACGAAGATTTTAAGCAATATTTCATTTTCCCCACGTCCATATAAGTAAACTATATTTAAATAATACCTCTAACAGTTTTCATTAATATACCTTGTTAGAGATATTTAAAAAATAAAGTGTATATCTTGAATTTTCATGTACTAGTATTTTGTGCAACTGGTAAACGTTAAGTCATAGACCAAAAGGTACTCAAAAAGGGTACAGCTCTTTAAAATTGGCCATTTATTTCGAATAATTTTTTGTGATTTAAACCATTTGCAGGATATACATTCGAATGATTCATTTCTTTGTTATTCTTCTAAGATTCTAAATCAATCGTTTCTCACCTATGCGTTTAAAGAATGTTAATTTAAGATCAGTATATAGGGTGTTAGTAGTATATATGATAAAGGTGCTCAACTTTGTACTCAGTTTGGCGTGTTAGTTATTTTTTCTCTTCAACTAAAGTCTGTCGGCAAACCAATCACATACTTTATTACCTGATGTATGTTTTTTTGGCTTACCTCGCGGCAAACTGAACAACGCCAGTCAGTATATGCTATCCGTTTTGCACTCTGAGGTGTGAAAATGTGAACCTGCTGCTGGAGTTAGTGTGGAGTCATTGGCCTTGCAGAGAGAATTCAATCTCAGTTCCGATACAACTAAACATTACGCCTTTCAATCCGCGGTCTCAGGAGAAATAAGCACTTATGTTGTATGTACAAGCGTAGTTGGAAGTGCTAACCAACCTGAAAACATACGTAAAATAGAAAAAAAAAATCACATTAATAATTTGTACTCGCTACTAAACTATAGAGAGTGGAGAAACCAATGTGAACGTAATACTTTAGATGCGTTATATTAATCTAGATATGTTACAATTACTAAACTTTGTGAGCAGGTAAATTTATTATTTACCTTATTTTCTCAGTGTTTTCACGATTTTCAAAGTTGAATGACTCAAATTCTATATTTATTAATTGCTAATATGCTTACACTCACCCAATAGTATTTCTTGTATATGCTAAGTGAGGCAAATGGCATCGTTACGATGTTTCCATGATCGGATTTGAATTTCTAGTTCGTGAGTTGGCCTCTATGCGCCATGGTGACGAGGGATCAGCTGGTCTCCCACAGATGGCATTGTAGCACGAAATCATGGTCTGCGGACACAAAATGGCAGAAAGTTTTGCCCACGAACCTTCTTCTTTCAAGACATGGTGTTCTTTTACGTGCAAAAAACTTTAAAAGGCATCACCGGCTTTACTTCCATTAAGAATTTTTGCGTCCGAAAGAAAAGCTATCACCCTCCGCATGGTTTGAATCTGCCATCTTGGGTTTTAGAGGCTGGCCTGGTAACCACTACACTATGGAACCCACCAATTACGAGCAAGATATTAGAAGTTAGCTGATGTTTAAATAAATAAACAAAAACAAAGTTCAATATATGGTATCTCCTTCCAAACCAAAACTACTGTTAATCTTTGTTGTTGTTGTTTTCCTGTCAGATAACTTGTAATTATGAAAGTTTTGAAGTGTGTTTTTTCCTGCCAAGCCTCTGGACATTTCCTTTGGAGAGTTTTGGAGGCGCGCCTCTTAATTACAGAAGTTCGGAAATTAACTTTCTTGTGCCACTTCTCCAAACACCAATCGATATTAGCGGCCAAACCTTAATGTTATTGCTCTAGTTTGCTGGTTAAGAAGCCATGTCAAAATATCTAATTTTTCCTTCACTACTTTTGATAGGTGTGCCAAGTTCCAAGTTCTTAATGATTTGGACATGACTAACGGAAATCCTTCCTCCAGTATGTTTGCGAAGTGTTAGGAAGTTAAAAAGAAGTAAAAATAATGACATTAAACAGTAATCGTTTATCAAACTAATGATGATAGCCTACGGAAAAATATTAGCATTATCATAAATTATATAATATTATTATTACCATTATTATTATAGCATTATCATATCATTAGAATAATAAAATTAAAGATAGAAACCAACCAATTCACATATAGATTAATGTAATAATGAACAAATTTAAGCAATAATAAAACCCTTTTTTGTTGATGAGGTAGGTGATTTAACAGGAGTAACTTTAGCTAATTCAGCCATTGATATTATTCTTCATGATACTTATTATGTTGCAGCCCATTTTCACTATGTACTTTAAAAGGTGAATTAAAATATCAAAAACTTAAATTGGAATAAATCTTAATAATTTGCGGTTTCAATGGATTATCCATCATGCTTTTAAACTATACAGTATCATTTTGGATTAGATTTCATGCACATCGAAATTAGACAAGAAATTATTTTAATTAGAATCCATAATGTCATGTTTTGTATGCATAGTCATCAGTAAAAAATCTGATCTGTTCCATTCACAAGAGCTCCTCTATCTGTTCTGAAAACAAACTTACCTTACATAATATTATTCTTATCTACAGTATGCTAATCATCTCCAGAAATGGTTTTATTACTTACTTCCCTATAGGTAGAAATGAAATAAGGGAATATATTAGAGTAAAGCGAAAGTCAAGTCTTTTAAAATCTGTCGTTATGCGTTTGTCATTGAAATTCGATTCTGCTTCCATGTGTAAGCGGTAAACCAAAAAAGAGATGCAACGCTTTAGGACTTCCCATTTCAGAAAAGTTGAACTGTCCCTTACGGTTTGTCAGTTATACAAAACTCATCCCGAATAAAGAGTAATACAGAAGCCATTCCCATTAAAGATATACATTTTATATGGCGAGTAACTATCTTTAATCCTATAAGGCATGGGCATTTTAATCAACTTTGTTACAAATTTTTGAGAAAAACAAAATTTTCCATGTAAAGGGTATTTTGGAGCGGGGGAATTTTGCTGAAAATCTTCCTGTCGCGCCCTTGGAAAATACTAAACTTAAATACCGAGTTTTACTTTTGGGGTATCGTGTTCACCCACACACACACACACACACACACACACACACACACACACACACACACACACACCTACTTCTCTAAAATGCTTTTTGGATACCCTAAAACACGCATTTCCGGTGAAATCTTGTTATCCAATTTTTAGGTGAGATACAAATAACTTTGTAGATACTATATAAATTACACTACGTGCTAGAGAAAGTAAAAATAAGCCTATATAATGAGCCTTGTATTACGTTGGTAAGTATTTATAGGGCAATCCTCCCACATTCATGGCTCCACCTAGCTCTAGACATTCGTTGATTATTAAATTGTTTTTTCATGATGGCGGATATATGTCAGAGCCTATGGTTCAAGACATTTTGAAATAAACTAAATTCAGTTTTATGGATTGTTCTTGGTAAGCTGGAAAGCTATAATCACAATGATGAATGATAACATAACGTTGCTGCAGAGATCGGAGTGTCATGGCCGCTACTGCGAAGCGTCGGGCAGGCTATCTTAAAGAAATAAGACTAGCTTAAGTTCTTCAATATGCCTCTTAAATATGCGATTATATTTATATCGCATCTGGATATTATTTTGGCGCTATTTATTCCAGATATTTAATGCTGCAAGAGTTAGTCGGCGTTAAACATGGACACCCTACGTGTCCTTGCGGACCAAGACATTGGATAATGACGTAGTGCTGAATAAAAATTGGGACTAGCCACTCCAGAGCTAGGAATATTTCTTCTCTATTTCGGGATTTATGTCTAGCATTATTCGTGTTATATTTGTATACTGTCTTGCGGTGATCTTTGTTTATATTTACTGTTTCGCACTTTGATCTAATATTGTTATTATTATTGTTATATTTGTTTACTGCTTCGCGGTGAATATTTCTTTATCTGTACGAATAACTTCTTCTTCTTCTTCTTCTTCTTCAGACTAAACACATGCTCGCACGTTCTGCTGCAATGTTGTGCAGTAAAAGTACGCCCTTGGACGAAAAGAAAAGAAAAAACAAGAAATTTGTCATCCCCAGATTCCGTGTTCCAATATAGGGCTTCATGTATCTTCGTTAATAGCTGTGTTCACAACGCACTCAGAAAAACATTTTTCCATCTGTGCTGGAAGCGCAATAATTAACTTATAAGCTATAGAAAACAGATGACGAAATGAGATTATGATGACAGAGAGGTTCAGGTGTTCATAAACTCCTAGTTTCAAATCTCGTCTTATTTGTTATATGTTACGACTGGGCATGTAGAACATACTGTTGCATTAAAGCATTTGGTGTTTTGAAGCGCTTTAAAAAACTAAAGAAATAAATGTAAGCTACCTATTATCTTCTAAAGCTAAAACACAAAAAATAAAATTAATTAATGTCGGTTGTATGAACCCAGAAACAAATTGCTAGAAGCCACATATTTTGTACAGGGTGTTAGTAGTAAAAATACACATATTTTTATTTCCTCTACACATAATACGTATATAATGTACAGTGAAGGTGCTGTATTCCAGATACCGAGATTTCGCCGGATATATATATATATTTTGAAGTTCCCTGGATCCAAAAAAGACATTTTTAGAAAAAGGTCCGTGTGTGTGACTGTGACCAAAAACGGAAATACCTAAATGCCAAACTGAATATATAAGTTTATTATCTTCCTAGGATGCAACAGAAAGGTTTTGAAGAAAATCCCTTCACCCCATATTACCTTTACATGGAAACATTTTTGAAAAAGTTGTTTTCCTCAAAAATAGCTATAACGGTTTTCATTAAAATCCCATGCTATGTAAACATCACAGATAAATAGTATATCTTGAATTTTTTGGGAATAGCTTCTGAATACCTGTCAGCTCTGAATGAACTCTGTTGATTTTTGTATACCTAGTAAACCTTAAGAAATAGACCAAAACTTACTACAGAAAAAATATACATCTCGTTAAAACACACAATTTGACCATTAACAAAGTATTCCTTGTTGCTGGTTTCAAGTTTAAGCCGCGTAACATTTCTCAAACGGAGTTACCATTCCTTTGATCTCGCTTTAGTTTACTGCTAGCCTTGCAAAGCGAACCGAACTTCAATTGCTCACATGTCAGCCAGCTTTTATAAGATATGACATTTGCTTTAACCATATTTCTCTTTTGCTCAAAACGAATTAAGTAGTAAGACCGCTTCTATTAATGCTTATTTCAATTAGCATGATATACGTAAAAGCGGCTTGTTTCCAGAACGGGTAGAGAAAGTAATGTAAATGGAACACATCAAGTGTTTATAAATGGTACCTTAATGTGCGTCCACTTTGGTGTGTTAGCTGCTTCTCCTCTTCGTCTTCTTTTCCTTTCATTCGGAATTCAAATTCAGTTCAGTTGGAATTTCAGAACAATAAAATATACAACGTTACATTATTTTTTAGTTAATCTGTGGACTTCTAATTTCAATTATTAGAGCAGTATTTTTCCATGTTGGCGTCACACATACTACACATGCGCGTTTATTTTCCTTGAGACCACGGATTGAGTGGGCGGGCGTCGCTATAGCGAATGTTGTATCGTAACTGAATTTGAGTACTTTCTTTAACGTCAAATGACTCCACTCTATCTTGGCCAGCAGGTCCCTATTAGAGTGGGCGAAAATTAGGTAGTCTATATTGACAGACAATTGTTCATTTCGCTGCGCAGTTAAGACTAGCGTCAGGTAAATAATAATTATTATGCGTTTTTGGTTTGTGAAAACGCTGTTAGACGAAGAGAATAAACAATTAACAATCAATATAATTAAGGTACCATTTATTAAAATATCCGTATGTATTTCACTAACATTCCTGTATATGACTGCTACCCATTTATATCTGCATCTTCTACTATCTTCTTCCAATAAAGTAATATCCACATAATTATCCTGGTTTAAAATTTCCTGATCAGTTCCAGAAAGTTTCACTTTACATTTACACTTACACTTCTTATTACACTTCTTTTTGTTGGTCATTATACAAACCAATACCAGATGACCCATATGTTCCCTATTTGACGTGTGCAGATAAACCTTGAAGCGTTAAAAGAGTTGCGAAACTCAACGGGGCTATTTAAACTTAAAATATAAGCAAAGAACTGGTGAGACCGACCTATGTTTTCGCCCTCCCAACAAGCTCGACCCCATCATCGTCTCTGCTAACAAGCAAAACGGGGAAACCGAAGGCCACTCTCGCTAATACTCCACTGGCGGTTTTTCTTGAAATAGTCCCGTATAGTTCTACAAGTCTCTTTATGCACGAATGGACACGTCAAATAAGGGCAGTTGAGCCACTTATATATAATTTTGAAACATAGGTTACAGAGTTTATTATTTGTCTACATGTTCTGAAAAACACTGTATATATTTAAGTATGTTCATTAATTTGTATATAGTTATTATGGTGGCCCATAACTTACAACAGATAAAGCTTGCCTTTTATGTGTAACCTGCTATATTTTCGATTACCTCTCACACTAAAAACTGCAAGCTGTAATTTTATGAAACTGGTGTCTTTTTAGGAATACACGTGTTTTAATGAAATGGTTATGAAATACCGTGATGCGTATGGGAATAAATTTGTATTTCGTCTAACATCAGCTCCATAGTATTGTCACTTCATAGAGTAAAGAGATCTTTATCGCAACCCCTGTTAAATACAAACCAATGGGTTTTAACAATAAAATTGGACTTGGTCCATTTAATTGTGTGCTTCCATATCATGTAGTTCCATCAGTTGCATTTACATGAGATCACGTTAACCCTTCAAAAGGAATTACTATTTGATAAAGCATTTCAATAGCTGACAAATGCATTCATGTTTATGAAAGCTTGCATGATATTCACAGCGATAACTTCCCAATACCTGACCTTCCAACTGCTCACAATGTATCTGTAACATAAATAGTTACTGGTGAAATGTTTATCCTTTGGACTGCAGCAAAATGCACGAGGTTAGAAACTCCAGTCAATGCTGTTTGTGATATTTGTACATCTACGAACTATGCGTGTTTAGAAAGTATTCTCTACGGAGTTTACAAACACCTCAACATTGTCATTCACGAAACTATAGTAGACAGCATAAAGAAAAAGTTGCATTACTAAATTACTTAATTCATCTTACAGTTTTATGAATATGCGAAGCATATGGGTGTTGCAAGCGTTGGTTTTCCTATTTTCCTAAAGCATTGTCTGTGTGTGTGCGCGTGTGCGTGTGTGGGGACGAACTGGGCGTGAGCGACCTTCGTTTTACCCCTCTTGCTTATCAGCGGTGACGCTAAGTGGGTCATGCTCACTGAGAGGGTAAAACGAATGACGCACATGCACATATCCAATTGCGGGGTTTATCTTAAAATCTTTCTGCAACTATTTTAACGTCCAATGAGGAGAAGCGGTACATATTTCCTGGAATCTTGATATCGAATTTTTGGGTGGGATACATCCTACCTTCCATACCTTCCATACTTACTATGTACATGCTGGTTAGAGAAAGAAATTAATATATGCTATTAATTGCTGTAGTCAGAGGTAAATCATATGAAGGTGATATAAAAATATTTTTACAACGTTGGGAATGCGCGTTTTATACACTCATTCATACAAAGCTTCGACACATTTTACCCTGAGGAGTTGGTCTTATGTTGCCGTGGCTACTTTTTTACATTCTTTATTTATCAGATATCTAATACATTCCCCAAACGCCCCTAAAAGTGATGTCTATACAGACTTAATTCAGAACATACCCCAGTTATTAGAAAATATGCCTCTGCAAATAAGAAGAAACATGTGGTTTATGAATGATGCTCCAGCAAGTTTTAGTATCATTATTCGAGATGCATTAGCTAATATCTAGCATGAAAAATGGATAGGTAGAGAAGGACCAGTTCCATGGTCTAAGCGTTCTACCAACCTCAATCCTTTGGATTTCTATGATTTGGGGGCACCTTAAACCACTGATTTTACAGCAGACATCCCAAATCATAAACTCTTAATCTACGTGTCATGGATTATTTGCCATGTATGTGTCGAACACTTATCAAGCTGACAATGTCAAAAATAGAATAATGTGTCACTGTAAAATGTTGCATAACGAAAGGTTTTGGGACATGTTTTATATGAAATTTATACTTGTTTTGATGTAAGGAACTGTTCCTAAACTTTGTAAGAGTGTTTTTGAATCACCGTGTATGACTATATTTCGGGTATTATTACTTAGTTAATACATAATATTTTATTGCAATACATGTAATGATTTCTAGGATAATTAAATGCATTAAAATATATTCGGCATTTATTTATGACCAATTTAAATGTTAAACCTGCACGTAATGATCAAATATGTCCGCTTTAAGGGTAGAAAGGTGTGTTGCAGTCCACTAATCAGATCTGAGTAGAGTTCTGCAACTGTAAATGTGCATAATCGTATCTAGCCTGGGAAGTATGCTGAATGCAGGCGGATGAGTAAAACTCGGACAGTTTACGCTACGATTCCGCCGCTCTGCAAATAGGTTTATCATCAGGCGCAGAGATGTACAAACAAGATTCTGTATGTGGCAATGGAATACAGACCTCCAAACGCAACGTTGGTTACAAACATAACGCGTTGCAGGTGGAGCTGTTAGCTTGCCCAGGTCAAAATATCCACCACTATGACTATTTCTAATTGTAAACGACAGAATGTAAATACCTACTGGTACTATTTTCTACTGAATAAAATTGTTAAGCCATTTTCTATACCAGTTCCCATTTGCAACATATCTCGTATACCAAATGAATTTAATGACTCTTATTACTTTCTCTACACGCATTATGTACATAGTGTATAGAGAAGGTATTGCACTCACCCAAAAATTCGGAAATACGCGTTTTAGGTTCTTCTGTATCCAATGAAAGCATTTCTAGAAAAAGGTCCGTGTGTCCAAGTATCTGCGAACAAGATAACTCAAAAACGAGAAGGCGGTGAAATACAAAATTTGGTATTTAAGTTTGGTATCATCCAAGGATGTAACACCAAGATTTTCAAAAAAATCTCCCCAACTCAAACTATGCTTTCCATGGGAAAAATTTCGAAAGTTTTGATTTTCTCAAAAATGGCTAACGATTTTAATTAAAATCCCTTATGTTTAAGATATTTACACGCCAAATAAAATGAATATCTTGAGTTTTCTGGAAATATCTTCTAAAAATATCTTTATTCAGCAGGAATTTTACTGAATTTTGCGTAACCGTAACCGTAAAACATAGACAAAAACTTCTATATAAGAAATTTAGATCACGTTAAAGCACACAATTTATGTCATATACTTTATTCGTGTAATTTACCATTTATGAGATACTCCTTGTTATTTTATTTGTGATTTAAAATACTTAAGCCTTTCTCACACGGAAAGTTGTAAATTCCTTGTCCTGCAAAGAAAAGTATTTCAACTACATGGAAGCCAGCTTTTGAAAGATTTGAGTATCGTTTTAGCCTAGTGTATTCCCTTAATTTCCTTCTATTTACAAGGTAGCAAATAATTAGGCAATTTCTGTTAATGTTTATCTAAATTATTATAAGTAGATAGAAGAATTTAAATATTAACAATAGTTTGTTACATTGATGTAAAGAAAGTCGTGTGAATGAACACATCAGATTTTTTTTCTTTTTACTTCTCTATGCTCATAGTAGCTAGATAAGTTACTGTACTCCACCCAAACACTCGATGTCCACGGAAATGTATGATTTGAGATCCCTGAAAACCAAAAAGTATGTTTTCAAAAGGTCCGTGTGTCTGTGAATAACATAACTCAAGAAAGAAAAATATGTTAAATACTAAATGTAATTAAGTTAAGATATTCTAAGGATACAAAATTAAGAATGCAACACTCAAGCTATCATATACCTGAAAAGTTTTCAAAAATGTTAAGTTTTTAAAAAATGCTCTAACTATTTTCATTAAAATGCGTATATTAAAGAGAAATAAAATCTATATGTTAATGTTTCCGGGAATATCCTCTGAATATCCCTTCATGCTCAATGAATGCCACACAGCTGGTAAACAATAAAAGATAAATAAAAGCTAACCACTGATCTTGTTAAATTACACGATATATGTCTTTTTTGTAGAGCTACCCGTTCCCAAAATATTACCTGTTATTAGTTTCTAATTTACACTACTTAAGCGTTCTTTCAAACGGAAAGTCATATTTCGTTTCATCTCTCATAGTTTTACTCTTGGTCATGTATGGGGAGTGAACTTTAATTGTTCATATTACGACTGCTTTTAAAATATTAGACTATCACTTTGGCCTAGTATATTCCCTAAGACCCTTTCGACTAATGTACTTGATAAGAAATAATCTTTTGCAAGAATATTTTTTCAGACTGGCTGGAGAAAGTTATGTGAATGGAACACATCAGATTTTTCCTACTGTATATATTCGCGTGCATAAAATTTACCCATAACGGACGGGAACTGTATATATTAGTAATACAAAAGTCTCACCCCAACCTCTAAAACAGGAGATATCTCTTTTAAAAGCATAATTCTGTCTACTGAATTGGCAGGATATTTCAACTCGCCTACAATTGGCCAAACTGCCGAAGGGTTATCTTTTATTTTCACACCTCCGTTTTCTTAATATGAGTTTGGTTATTCCCGTTATAAAACGGCAATTGCTTTAACTTTCGTCTCCATGTCATTGATAAAAGCCTTCATATAAGCAAGTATCCTAACTATGTCCACTTCAACGAGACGTAAATAATCCTTCACCTCTTCCTCTAGAATGGCAAATAACGTTGTTATTATTTAGCCTTTCCATTAAACTTTCTTTAGTGCATTCATAGTACTCGTACGTAGGTAGAGAAGGCATTGCATTTCATACAATTAATAGGTTTAAGGCTAATCAATTGTTTCTTTAACACCAGCCGTGTTTAAGTCAAAAGTGGAAGAGGTAGAGCTAGACTGAAAGATTAAACCTCATACCCGGGATTTGATTCACGAATTTCCTGGACTTTTTTTTAAATCAACCACAAGGCATGGATAAATGATCATCATTTGATACAAAGGCTATAACAGATGACTTCATGGGATAGCAACCGAGTTAAATTGGATTTTTCCAGTTCCAGTTTAACACGGATGCTATCCCGTGAAGTCATCTGTAATAATGAACACCGAGAAGGCTTCAAATCTTTAACAATGGCTATAATTTGTTGACCTTGCTACCTAAACCACCCTGTGAAACAGTTGTTAGCAAAGTACTAATTTTGATTTCCTATACGTCATATTTTAATGAATTCACTATAGTCAATAACACAATATGCAGTACACATGTGTAAAATGCAATGCAGAATCCCAGTAATAGAAACTACAAGACTTCATCTCGTGCTTCAACTATTCCTCGTTTGCCCATGTATAGGGCTCTCAATTCCACCTCAAATTCTTACTTCTATTAAGACTGTTTCAAACTTATGTATATACATTTTGAAACACTATTTCTCCTCAATCAGATGACATTGAAATAGTATTTGTGTTTTGTTGTAGATACAAGGTCAATTCAAAAAATTTCGGAACATTCTTAATTTCGCGCCAGTGGAGTGTTGGAGCGAAATGCGGTTGGCATCCCTGAACACGCCTGTGTTTAACGATGAACTGCCTGCAATTTAATTATTCTATGTTTTGTTAGTTGTTGTTCAGAGATGTATCGAATAAAAGGTTGTGTCGCACAGTTTGCGAATTTCAAGATGGCAGAGTTAGAGTCGCAACAGTTGTTGCCCTCCGTGGTGTAATGGTTACCATGCTAACTTCATATATCCAAGGTTGCGGGTACAAACCCGGCGGAGGACGATGAATTTTTTCGGGCGTAAAAATTCTTAGCATGGCCTCCTTCGGGAGGGAAATAAAGCCGTGGATCCCGTGTCGTAGATTTATGGCACGCCTGATAGAGAGGCCCCTGAGCAAAATAAAGCGGTTTTTCACGCTCAGTATAGAATGGGACGCTGAGAACGGAGTTAAAGAACGCCATTTCATTTCATTTCAGCAGCAGTTTCCATTACATTTTACGTGAAACTCAAGAACACCTTTACAAAGACACACCAAATGATGCAGAAAGTCTACGGTGATGAGTGCCTAAGCCGTTGGTGTTATGAATGGTTCAAGTGGTTTAAAAATGACCGGATGGAAGTTAAAGTTGACCCTCGTTCAATGCATGTCTACCCGACGACGCTCATGTCAGGATGATAACGAAATTGTGCGTGCCAAGCGAAGATTGACTGTCCGAGAGACTGCAGAAGAATGTAACATCAGTTGATTCATATCATGAAATGCTGACACAGCATTTTGGATTGCATTCTGGTGCCGCCAAGTTCATTCCATGACTCATTATTCTCTCGTATATATATATATATATATATATATATATATATATATATATAATATATACGCTGTTTTTCATACAAATTCCTGCATGACTACATCAAAACTGCCGTTATCGGATCTCTTGATCTGTGCCGTCCAAAACTCCATCGACATCATACTTTCTTAAAAATTGTATTAAATATATATATATACCCCCTTAACTTCTATAGTCAGATTGGGAAATTTGACTTGAAAAATATCTAGTTGTGTGAATGTTCGCGAAACTGCATGTTCTTATATGCGTTTTTCTCAGTATTTTCTATTAATCACCCAGTAATTCTCCCGCATATTCACACATAAATCCATACTTCTGTGGGGAATAGGAAAAGGTTCTGGTTAAAGAAACAGTTCCCACCTAGGAATCTAACCCAGGATATATAGCTTGAGAAGTCAAAATGTAGAATTTGGAAGTACTTCTTGAATAAACGTGAATGCAGATATCAAATTCTTCATTTAACATGCATTTATAATCAGTATTGGTAATAAAGAACCAAAAACTACTGAGTACTTCTTACAAAGCACTTAATGTAGAGCTAGGGTTGACGAATTGTGTTGAGTCATCCGGAAACTTGGTTATGGCGGGAATTAGAAAAAAGCAAATGTTGCCAACTGCATAAAAATTACATTCTCTAACTCAAGTGAGGCAAAGTCAAGGCGAATGCTTGCCAACTGTTGAATAATAGACTCTTTATCTGCAATAAGAACATAACTTATCGACTTGTATAACCATACGCTTTTGGTTTTTTTTGAGCTGTCCGCGCCTTCCTGTAAATCTCTCGCTGTCAGATTGAAACTCTTTGGACTGAAACGTGCCAGAAGTGCATTTCTTTCACTTAAACTGTTGAAAAATAATAGTTAACTGATATTATTGCAATATTTATGCGCAAAGGAAACAATGTAAATTTCCTTTGGGAAAATATGTACTCACCTTGTAATAAATATCAGTTTATTTATAATAATTAATCACTTGCTACAGCACGTTTCCTGGCGTTATTTCCTTTCCTTTCCTTTTTTTTTCTTATTTTTTTTCGCGAATGCATTACTAATTTTGTCGGAATTAATGGAACTAGGATTCTTCCTTTCTCTACCAAGTACTGTATATATACATGGTGGGTAGGCACGGTATAGTATTCCATCCAAAATTAATACCAAATGTTACCGGAAATCGTTGCTCTCTCTCTCTTTGTGCGTATCTAGAGACAGCATAATGAAATATTGGTTAAGTGACAAACTTGATAATAAAATTAAGTACTACACGAACTACTCTATATATCTAAAAGTGTTCGAAAACTTTGATTTCCCAAAAACGAGAGTAATTAAAATAGTTATATTAAGAAATTTATTGGAAAATAAAATGTGTATTTTGTTGTATTCTGGAAATTATCTCAGAAGATCTCGTCATTCTGATTACGTTTGCATAACTGGTAAACTGTATGAAATACACAAAAACTTACTGCATGAAATATGTAGATCTTAGAATTTGTATTATATAGATTTTGTTGTTGTTTGTTGTTGTTGTAGAGTGCACTATTTACATATTAGAGATATTTTTGTTACATTTCAGCTTTACAATACTTAAACTGTTCTTAGGCGGCAACATGTCATTCATGTTACTTTTGTTTTACTCTTGGTCATGCAAAGAAGACCGAACTTTAATCACATGACTGCCAAAGTTTAAAATATTTCATTATTACCTTACTCCAATGTATTTGCATACTTCTCTGCCAGTTATAAGACACTAAAAACAAGGCTATTTCTGTTAATGTTTATCTCGATTAGCATAAAGTGGTTAGAAGAATAAGCTTTTGTAAGAATATTTTGTTTTTGTGGTAGGTGATATGAATGGAAAACGTCAGATTTTTGCAATATTTATTGTGAATAATTTTATATGCTTATAAATGAGAAGATTCAAGGATAGGGGGGTTTGTTTTTCCAACTTCCAGCATTCTTTCCTGATCAAGACCTGGAAGACCAATAGATTCGCCGCGTCTACAACTTCCAGTCTGAAAAAATGTATTTTCGTAGTCGGCTTACTCTACTCATATTTAAGACTAACCCTCCCTAGGACTTACAAGCTAATGTCAAGGTTCAGAAAATTGCCAGGGAGTCGACGACACGAAACCACAGAAAGTAGAATCTAGAACAAGTGTTCGGCATGAGGTCAGGAAGTGGATGATATGAAATACAAAGGAAATGGATGACAGGAAAGATGATGATGGATGAGTTGGTGGAAAAACCAGGAAACCAGGAAACCGGAGTACTCGAAGAAAATCAACGCAGAGGCGCTTTGTCCATCACAAATCCCACATGCGAGAGCTTGGATCGAACCCGAGCTCCTTATGTGGGAGGCAAGCGGTCTAAACACTCGGCCAAGGCTCCGGCTAATATCCAAAAAAACTGATGTGTTCCATTCACATGACTTTCTTTAGATGTCTGTATCAAATTGTAGTTAAAAAGCTTATGCTTTTATTTACTTCATGCTAATTAGCAGAAATAGTGTAGCCACCCAAATCCATTCCTTAAAAACCAAAAAATCCTCTGGACAGGACCGTGTAACAGCGGAAATGCTCCAGCACCTTCCCCGAAAAGCCGTGCTTCATTTAACCCGGATTTTTAACGCTTGCTTACATATGCGCCACTTTCCCACTACGTGGAAGGTATGCGTGTGGTATGCGTTCTAAAGCCGTGGAAGAACCCGGTTTTACCGGCCAGCTACCGTTCCATCAGCCTCCTGCCAGTCATCTCGAAAGTATTCGAGAGACTGCTCTTTGCCTGCCTCGGCCCTCACCTTGAGGAAGGAGGCCTTCTACCCGAGCATCAGTTTGGTTTTCGCCCTGAACATTCCATGACCGTGCAACTACTGCGTGTGACCGAGAAGGCCTCCCTGGCTTTCCAGGAGAAGTCTAAAACGGTTGCGGTATTGCTGGACTTGGAAAAGGCCTTCGCCACTACGTGGCATGATGGGTTCATCTACAAACTCATAGAGCATGAAATTCCCTCTCCATACATTTCCTTGGTAGCTTCCTTTCTTCAGAATCGAAGCTTCCGAGTAAAGGTGGAGGGGGCACTTTCTACAGAGCGGCCCATTGGCGCGGAAGTGCCGGAAGGTAGCGTGCTGTCTCCGGCGCTCTTTGCAGCTTACATGGCCGACATCCCCACCCACCCCAGCACACACACATGTCAGTATGCGGACGATCTCATGATCTTCGCTGTGAACCGGAACATCAGATACGGCTTTCGGCAAATCCAAGCCCACCTCCATGCCATTGGCAGGTGGAGTGAGAGATGGCGAATGGCCATTAGCCCGGAGAAAAGCCCTGCGATTCTCCTGGCGAAAACCATTAGAAATCGGCTTCAGCAGAACTTTGTTTTACGGTACCGTAGAATCCCTTGGGTGAACACGGTAAAGTATCTCGGAGTGACGCTGGACCGACGGCTGACTTTCACTCCGCATGTCAGGGGCAAGGTGAACCTAGGGCACGCTGTTCTCAGGCAGCTTTACCCCATGCTCAGTTCACAGAGCATGCCCCTTACCCTAAAGCTTCAGCTGTACCGGGCGATCATTCCGCCTCTGGTTCTGTACGGCTGCGAGATCTGGAGGACCGTAGCTAACTACATGCTCCTCAGGGTCCAGACGCTGCAGAACCGGGCACTACGGATGATCTACCGTACCGGCTGGAGATTTCCAGCCCACATCCTTCATGAACATTCCGGTATCCCGTACATTGTCGACCTCATCAGAACGAGGACCCGTTCATTGTACGACAAAATTCCAACCCACCCTAATCAACTGGTGAATTCTCTAGGAAATTATGATCCCAGAGAAGTACGTCGCCTGCCCTCATTCCGCCTGCCGAGAGACGCCGTTGGCCCTCTCGGTTAGCCACGCCCCCTCCCCTGAGACACATTTAAATTGAACCTGAAAAGGGCAAAGCGACACAAACCCGTAACCAAAACGGGGAAAAATAATATAGCGTGTCGTCCTCATAACGGGTGAACGCTTAATCCAAATTAAAACAGTTAAATCTGCTCCAGGCGGGAGAAAACTGAGCGGCCTCCTGATTGGCCCGCGCAAGCGCCCGTGGACGTGTCCTCTCCCTACAAAATTCCCTGTACCATTATTTTATCCCTCAGTACATAACATTCCATCCCTCATCACACACAACCAGTAGACAGATTCCCTAGCTCATTTCACAGGTAAAGCCGCGATGCGGCTCGGTACTGCGGCATTGACACACGACCGGGGCATGCCCCGATCGACCAGTTTTGCGTCTGGCGTAGCTTCATGCAGTCCCTGATGAAGACCATGAAGTGTGCAATAGTCGAAAGCTCGGATTTTATACACCTGACACGGCTGATCACCCGTGAAGCCATAATGAATAACATTCACCGTGAAAGCTTCAAGCCTTACAATATCTTAAAAACTAAAAACTCCATGAAAAAAATGTATATGAAAGAAATTGTGTGTTTTATCGTGAACTACATTTTCTGTGTAGTAAGCTTTCCCCCATCTCTTTCGGTTTATTAGTTATGCACAATTCCGTAAAATTCATTCAGAATAAAGTGGTCTTCAGGGTATATTCCCAGAAAATTCAAGATACACATTTTATTTATCAGGTAAATATCTTTAATAATCGATAGAGCCATTTTTTATAAAATAAAAATTTTCGAAAAAAGTTCCATGTAAAGGATAGTTTGGAGTGGGGAGATTTTCTTAAAAATCTTCGTGTCGTATCCTTCCAAGATACCAAACTTAAATATCAAGTTTGGACTTTAACGGTTCTTTCGTTTTTGCGCTATGCTGTCCACAAACACACCCACGGACATTTTTCTAAAAATTCTTTTTTTTTATATTCACGGAGTCTCAAAACATGTATTTCCGGTGAAATCTCGGTATCGAATTTTTGTGTGCAATGCAATACCTTCTCTATACACTATGTACATAGTTCATATAGAGAATGTAACATGTGGAATAAATTATACAAGTTAGTGTACACGTTAGATGCCTGCTGTTATGTAGGAATTGTAGAGTCAAATAGTGTTTCGCTCTTTGGTGGCAAAATAGTGAGTTGCAGTTTAAAGAACTCTCTAGAATATTATATGGACGTTTACGACGGTTATAACTAGGTTTTCTTGTGTAGGTCAAATGATGATAACTGATATGGTGACTGCGTTTTTCTTGGGACATCAAGTGAGTTTCTTTTCATGCGCATAGTGTCACTTTCCTTAGATTGTAACAGTGTTTTTATCTGCAAACATGAAAATGAACAAATTCTTATTACAAAAATAAATAACGATAAAATTAACGGCTATTTAATAACTATTTAGGTTGGGAATAACAAATTCTTACCATCGCCATCACCTCTGTTTTGCAACTATAATTGTAGCTATTAGATTAGGACATGATGCGAATTAAAGCTTAAACCAAATAGCTGTGCTATATGGAAATGTTACGCTTGACCGAGATTCTGATCCAGTTGCACAGGGAATCGGTATTTCTAATGTTGAAGTCTTTTGGGGAGATATATATTAGAGATACTGTTATTCTTATTATCATTATTTTCATCATATAGTCATAACCAAGCACTATTTGCGGATGCAGAATTAATTCCACAGGAATTTTGAGACATGGAGTATAATAATTGTTGTTAATAAAATACAAAAATCTGATGTGTTCCATTCACATGACTTTTTTTACATATCTGCAACAAATTATAGTTAAAAAGCTTATTGTTTTATTTACTTCTTGCTAATTTAGAAAATTTAGAAAAAGTTCCTTTATTTATATGCACAGGGGTTGACAAATTCCGTATGAGAAAAGTACAAGTTTTTCAAAGCTGAAACCAAAAACAAGGAATATCTAAAAAAAAAGATCAACTCCACGAAAAAATGTATATGACATAAATTGTATGTTTCAACGTGCTCGTCATTTTTTGTGTTTTAAGCTTTCGTCTATCTCTTACGGTTTAGCAGTTATGCAAAATTCCGTAAAATTCATTCAGAACAAAGTAGTCTTCAGAGGCTATTCCCAGAAAATTCAAAATATACATTTTATTTAACAAGTAAATATCTTTAATACTTGACATTTCAATCAAAATCGTTAGAGCCATTTTTAAGAAAATCAAGACTTTTGAAAACTGTTCCATGTAAAGGGTATTTGGGTGATTTTCTTGAAAATCTTCATGTCGCATCCTTGGAACATGGCAAACTTATATACCAAGTTTGGTATTTAACGGTCTTTTCGTTTTTAAGCTATGCTGTCCACAGTAACACACACGGCCCTTTTTGTAAAAATGTTTTCTTTTTTTTTTTTTGGATTTAGGGGGACCGATGAAATCTCGGTATCGAATTTTTGGGTGGAATACAATACCTTCTCTATACACTATGTACATAGTACGTGTAGAGAAAGTAAAAATATGGCCTAAAAGTATTCTATAAAATGATTATATAAGGTGTGTGAAATTGAGATTAATGATTACATTTTGGAAGATCCAAATATGCTGCATGCAACTTTAGAAAGAATTTTAGTTCTTGTTAAGTTGGAATTGGGAAAAAAGACAGTGACATAAACAGGGTAGTTAACAAGGCAGAGCAACATTAGTCATATGAAATATAATTTTGTGGGAAAGAAATATAACCAAAGAAACTAAATTATAAGTTTACAAATAGTAATGAGAAGTACCATTATATATGCTGTTGATATTTGGAAGCTCAGTAAATAGATATCATCGAAATTATTGTCTATGTATATGAACGCTTTAAGTTCAGGAAGTTATTTAACATTGCAAAGAGTGGAATGTTATTTTAAGGAAAACCTTAAAATTAAGAATCTTTTCGTAGATTATAAGAATTAAACCAAACTGTTTGGACAATCGAGGTAGTGCGAGTTTGAAGAAGGTTTCCATTTAGGAAGAAGAGGAAAGTGTAGGATCAAGATCAAATCAGTGCACGAAATAAGTACAGGAATAGAATCAAAAGGACTGATTAGAAAAATAATACTTTTGGAACAGAAGGAGGCATAAGCATTGCAATTTTGTATATAATAGCATGATTGTTATTGTTTTATTATCGCTATTTTGGTAGCTCTAGATGGTTTTCATTCATTTCTCTCATAAATGATCCAAATGGATTAACTCGAATTTACTAATTGCACAAGTATAAAATTAATTTTGTCGCCTGTATATATAATATACCAAGTTGCTTGCCACAAAATCGGTGAGTAAACTTTGGAGGTATCTTTCCCCTTAAAATGATCTATCAACGGACGATTATATGCAATGTATATATCATTTCCAGAATGGTGAATGAGGAAATTGCCTAATCGAGTTTTTGGAAATTCATCTTTTTGAACTATACCCTACCGGAAATCTATGTCAGTTTAAGAATGTTATAACACGGAAATGTTACGAACCAAAAAAATCAGGTGCTTCTCTGCGCCTCTGACTTTATTGCGACAAACCATACGTAAGCAACAAGGGTAGACAGGCTGGTAATATTTGATCCTACATGAAGTGTGCAAATATAAAGAGTGTACTCAGAGGAGAGAATTGCAGTTAGGTCATGGGAGAAATGATACAACCTACTAAACACCATTATCCTTTCCTTTCTCTACATAGTACATTGTACATAGTGCATTCCACTCAAAAATTCGATATCGAGATTTCACTGGAAATACTCTTTGAGAGTTCTTTGTATTCTCCCCACACAAAAAAGCAACAAAAACAAAAAAAATTTATTTTACAAAACGATCCATGTGTGTATGGTGTGTCAGATGTTTGTGTGTGTGTGTATGTATAGCTCAACAACGAAAAGTCGGTTTAATACCGTATTTGAAGGCTCGGAAAATGAAGTTGTGGGAAATGCAAATATCCAGAAAAACATATAATCCATATCATATTGTCATTCCCAGAAAGCTTAGATTGCTGTATTATTTGACTATATATTAAAAATATTCATAATCAATCATGGAAAATAAGGCTTTCACATAGGCCTGCAATGAAGAGAACCTTTTAAGTATTTTAGTTTCAGTTGTGTATTTTAATGTATTAAAAACAAAAACGGTATCAGAATTTTCACATTACACACCATCTTTTTGCACAAAATTATCTACCTATTTTTGCTTTCCTAATATAAATACCGATGATTCATCTTGATAAGCAGGTTGGATATACGTATTTCCAATATTTTCTCTGCGAATGGGAAGTAGAACAAGCAGCAATGGCCAGAAAAAGACATTCCTTGAACTTGGGTGGTAAAATAATTTGCTACAAAACCTTATCGATAAATAGAAACTGCTTATGCCATATCTATACATGAAACAATTTTAAATATTTGCCTACGGATGGAAATGCCTGAAGTACCTCTGAAGTATTTTCCCTCATCTGTCATAATAAAAGCTAATGGAGGAAAATTTTGTTAGTGGAGACAGAGGAAGACTGAAGTCAGATCAAGGCTTCCTCATTTATGATGAATGAGATTGAAAGGGGCGCGTCGACTACCTTCAAAACAATGTTTACGATCCTCCTAGGAAACAATAAGGTTCTGACTTTGCTATCTCTGTTCTCCAGATTCAAAGCCATTACTAAATGAGTTTCAAACTTCATTTTCTGAATGACCAGTTACATTTCTCCCGGAGAATACTGATGCTATAAGCAAGGAGCAAAGGGAATATTTTTACCAGACCAATAAAGAAAATACCAAGGACAATAACGTTAATATGGTTTCAGACTTTTGCTGGATGCTTCAGTGGGATATTTCAGACAAGAGAAAAGGAAGACAATTTCGATCTTATATTCAAGAGCTACCAACTTCGAATCTTACGTAAAGGTTTTTCTGGTCATTTCCCTTATCCTGAGAAGATGAATATCGCCAAAATCTTATCCCTGTGGACCCTGGGCTAATTTGCACAACATTTCAACCATTTCATTCATCATAGCTTACCAGTAAAACTACTAAACCAAGTAAGATAAATATCGAAGGGTTGTATAGCTTCATTATGAAGAGAAACAAGCAATATAAAGTATTTGCTTAAATATTATCACAATGTAATTGTTGTAAAAATTACTAATAGCTGACACAGAATATGTCACATGTTAACAATTTTACTAGAAAATTAGTAGAAAAAGAAAAATTATGTTGCTAAAAATGTGTATGCGCTTAGTAGAAACGTATGTGATATAGCAATCTAGGCTTGGATTATAAATGTAATATATTTTGAAAATGTTGTTTGTGGCCCGTAATTTTATAGGTTAGTATAATGACCAGTTTAAAAAAAATATTAATTATAAAGTTTATTCCTTATAAAATGTACACCGGTTGTTTTTTTATTTCTCTCTCTCTCTCTCTCTCTCTCTCTCTCGTCTATAGCTTAATTGTTTGTCATATCGGGTGATGAATGAAATTGTTAAAAAGATGCTCAAATAATCTCGAGGTCCATGGAGCTAAAAGCTACCCTACATTTATTTTCTTTGGATAAGGAAAAACCCCGAAAAAATCTTATCCAGATAAGACCATTAGCGAGATTCGAAATCACGACCTGTGGAATGTGAGACAGACACGCTACCACCCAAGCTGACTTCTCTTTGTGTTCTCTTAAAGTTTGGTCGATACGAAATTTAATCACGATGAATATACTAAATAAAAAGCAGTAATAATAATAATAATAACTATATCCATGCATATTTTCCTTCTTTTCTCTTTATTCTCACTTTGCGGTGTGAATGACTGTGCAAGAAATTGGAAAGGGTTAACATTTTGAGCCTTGAACGTGCATCCATAAAAACTAAAACAGTTGCTAAGCGGACAAAGAGAATCTGAAATGATGCTATTTTCAGTCCCAACAAAGCTTTGGAGCACAATGCTACGACGCGCTTTTTATTTTGTACGGTTCATAAATGAGCTTCATTACCTCCCTTTCTCTTCACTTTTTGCAGCTTAGGGCCTTCAGGATTTGGAATACAGAACGTCGTAAACAGTAGATGTCAGAACCTCCTTGTCGCAACATTTATAGCTTTCTGCGACCCCATGAAGAGCTGTTTATTCCTCTCTCCTGTTTAGAAAAGTGTTTGTAGGGTTTTCAAGTACAATCATAGTTTATTGATATACAATTATATATGTGTATATATATATTAAAGTTATTTGTTTTTATTACTTTCTCTAACAAGTATTATGTACTACATAATAAGTAGAAAAAATCTGATGTCCATTCACCTGACATTTTCTACATCTCAGCAACAAATTATTATTATTATTATTATTATTATTATTATTATTATTATTATTTTGTTTCACGTTCTTTTACCTGCTTGGTCATATCGGACGATGAACGAAATTGGTGAAATGATGCTTAAATGATCTTGGGGTCCATGGAGCTTACTCGACATTCTCTTCTCAGGATAAGGGAAAACCCAAAAAAAACCTTATCCGGGCAAGTCACCTAAGCGAGATTCGAACTCATGACCTGTTGAATGTGTACGCTTGCTAAGACGTCTCGCTTTGGTGCTTCGTGGGCAGAGGATCGTGGGTTCAAGTCCCGCCTTGGGCATGGGTGTTACATGTTTGTGCAATGTGTATGTTTGTGTAAAGAAGAGTAAAACCAGTAATCATACAGGAAATTTAGGAGGGGAAATGTAAACGGGGATACAGCGCCGGAGTTCTGATCAGACTCCTACTGTTTAAAAAAAAATGTGAAACAGACACGTTAAAAATCTTATGCTTCTATTTAGTTCATGCTAATCGAGAGAAAAAAAATAGCAGAAATAGTCTTATTACTTGCTCCTTGTTAGTAGAAGCAAAATAAGGGAATATCATAGGTTAAAGTGATAGCCAAAAGCTGGTTGCTATGTGACTGAAGTTCCTTTGTTTGTATGGACAGGAGTTGACAAATTCCCGTATGAGGAAAGTATACGTTTTCTAAAGCTGAAGCCAATAACAAGGAATATCTCAAAAACGACCAACTCCGCGAAAAAAATGCATATAGCATACATTGTGTGTTTTAACGTGCTCTATATTTTTGTGTAGTAAGTTTTTTCCATCTCTTACGGTTTAGCAGTTATGAAAATTCCGTAAAATTCATCCAGAATAAAGTAGTCTTCAGAGGCTATTCCCAGAAAATTTAAGATATACATTTTATTTGTCAGATAAATATCTTTAATATACGATATTTTAATAATAATTGTTAGAGCTATTTTTGAGAAAATTCAAATTTTGTGGGATGATTTTGTTAAAAATCTTCGTGTAGCATCCTTGGAAGATACCAAACCTATATACCGAGTTTGGTTTTTAACGGACTTTTCGTTTTTGAGCTATGCTGCCCACAGACACACACACACTCACACACATATACAAACATACACACAGACAGACACACACGGACCTTTTTCTAAAATGATTTTTTTTATTCAGGGAGTCTCAAAACACGTATTTCCGGTGAAACCTCGGTATCGAATTTTCGGTGCCTTACAATACCTTCTCTATTCATTATGTACATAGTACGTGTAGAGAAAGTAAAAATCTAATGTGTTCAATTTATATGACTTTCTCTGCATCTCTGCAACAAATTGTTGCTAAAAAGCTTGTGCTTCTATTTACTCATGCTAAGCGAGAAAAAAATTAGCAGAAATAGTCTTATTACTTGTTTCCCTGTAAGTGGAAGTGAATTAAGGGAGTATCATAGTTTAAGGTGATGGTCTAAAGCTGGTTGCTATGTGACTGAAATTTCTTTATTTGTATGGATAATTCCCGTGAGAAAAGTATGTTTTCTAAGCTCAAACCAACAACAAGGAATGTCTCAAAAATGATCAACTCCACGAAAAAATGTATATAACATAAATTGCGTGTTTTAAGGTGCTCTACATTTTCTGTTGGATACGTTTTTGTCCATCTCTTACGATTTAGTAGTTATGCAAAATTCCGTAAAATTCATCCAGAATAAAGTAGTCTTCAGAGGCTATGCCCAGGAAATTCAAGATATACATTTTATTTGTCAGGTAAATATCTTTAATATACGTTATTTTAATCAAAATAGTTAGAGCCATTTTTAAGAAAATAAAATTTTTTGAAAACAGTTCCATTTAAAGGGTAGTTGGAGTAGGGGTTTCATGAAAATATGCGTGTTGAATTCTTGGAAGATACTAAACTTAAACACAACGTTTGGTATTCAACGGTCTTTTCGTTTTTGAACTATTCTGTACACAGACACACACGCACGCACACAGGGATGTTTTTTTTTTATTCAGGGGGACCCAAAACATGTATTTCAGGTGAAATCTCGGTGTCGAAATTTTGGGTGGAATGCAATACCTTCTCTGTACACTATGCACATAGTACGTGTAGAGAAAGTAAAAATGTACTGTATGTATGTGTATGTTATGGAGGGGCATTCCACACTGTAGCCGTAGGCTTTTGAACGTCCGATCCCTGGATGAAGAACGAGATGAGTATAATTTCAGAGTCCAACTGACATTCGAATGAGAGAGAGCCATCGTGGAGGGTCCCTAACAGTTCACAAGCAGCTCAACTCGTCTTGGGGAGCACCGGGATCCGTGGCTCATTCAGGATCATCTAAGCGCACAGAAAACCAGTAACGCCATCCCGACGCCGAGAACTGCTTTCCAGAGCGCAGTCACCTCCACGCTTCTGCCGCAGTCCTCTTCAACACTTCCAAACCTGAAAGAGACCGGCTGGGATGAACTAAAGGAACAAGAAGTTCGGGGGGAATGAAAAATCCTCCCCAGCATTCGGCTAGCGACCCGGGAAAACCCCAAAAAACTATGAGTCAGTGGGGTCAGCCGCGGGGAACCAATTTCATGATCTCCGAATGCTTATCCGAAATGCCTGAGTCCTGGCTCGGCAGAGAAGGTATTCTATTCATTCCAAATTTTCGATATTGAGATTTCACGGGAAATACTTATCCCTGAATCGAAAAAGAAGCATTTTCAATGAGTGTGTGTATGAGTTGTTTACATGTGTTTGTGTGCGTGTATTAATACTTTCAGTTCTTTTAATCCAAATACACTTGCACAACTTTGTAAATTCTTTCATAACAAACCATACACTTTATGGTAAAAATATCGTTGCGCACTAGATAAGCATAACAAACTTTTATGTGAAGCATCCCGTACGGATTTTGAAGTTATTATTAATACCTCTAAGAGATTAGTAACAATACTGTGACCTTAACTAACGCGGATGTCATACATGTTCTATTAAGGGCTAGAGATTATGCCTCACTCCATGACACAAGGATAGGATTGAATAAGGGATGACGGAAGGACTTCTATGCATTGCGGTCATTGCCAATTCTCCAAAAATAAATAAAAATAAAATAAAGCTGTAATATATCATTCTGCCATATCAGTTTTTAAGCCAAGACTTATATTATTTGTATGTATGTATTTATTTATTTCTCTGCAAGTGGGTATCACTCGGTGGCAGAGTTATATATGTATACAAGATATATAAACAATAAATCACAGCTGCCAGTTTATGGCTTTGTAAGCTAGATATAATAGTTATTTACACAACTATGAAAACATAATTTTTCTCTCAATTCAGATTAATTAATTTCATAATTACAATCACCAACCAATTTAACATTTGTATTTACAACAATATTAAATCACAAGCATTTCATTTAAAGAATATTTACAAAAATTATCCAACATTAAAGTCAAGATTTTTCCTAAATTTCTTCAGAGACAGGGGACAACCCCGAAAGGCTGCTCCAGGCAATTCATTCCAGTATTTTATGGTTCTATTTACAAAGGAGAACTTTCCCACGTCAGTTCTGTATCTTCTACCCTTAATTTTGTACGAATGATCGTTTCGTGCATAGTAAGTTGGGTTTTCCAGTTTGTCAGTAACGTCCTCCCATGCGTTTAAGCCAGCGTAAGCTTTAAATAAAGCGCACAATCTCTGTTTCTCACGCCTAACTTTCAACGGCTCCCATTTTATTTCCTCAGCGTTTGGAGGCCCAAAATATTTACCCCTTTTTATGAATTTTATAGCCCTTTTCTGGATCTTTTCTAACGAATCAATTTGATTTACTCTATACGGGTCCCAACAAGTTACTCGAAATTCCATGACCGGCCGCACTAAGGACTTGTACGCGATTTCCCTGGACTTTGCACTCCCCTTTTTTATAATCCTCATTATGAAGTGCAGTGTTTTCCACGCTTTCTTAGATACCGAATTTACTTGCTCGTCCCATCCAGCGTTACTCGCCAAGTAAACTCCCAAGTATTTGCAGCTGTCCACCTGTGGAATTTTTTCCCCACCCATGTGATAGTTTTGCAGAATTTTTTCCCTAGATCTATTAAATGCAATTGAATTACTTTTGCCAGCGTTAATTTTCATTTTATTTGCAGAAGCCCAATCACTAATTTCATTTAAATCACCCTGAAGAGCAGTCTCATCTTCAACATTTCTAATTTTATTGTAAATAATACAATCGTCTGCAAACAACCTTATCTGGCATTTTATACTAACAGTTATGTCAGTTACAAAACTAAGAAAAAGTAACGGCCCCAGTACTGAGCCTTGGGGTACGCCCGAGCTTACCATACCCCTCTCAGATAGCTCCTTGCCTACTTTTACCCTTTGCGATCTTCCTTCCAAAAATTTTTTAACCCATAGAACTACGCGTTTATCAATTCCTGTAGCAGTTAGCTTCTGGATAAGTAAATTATATGATACAACATCAAAAGCTTTGGAAAAATCTATCACCACTGCGTCTGTTCTTCCCCCTGCATCCACCTCCTCTGCTAAATCTTGAAATAATGACGTTATCTGGCTTTCACACGAGTATCCAGGTCTAAACCCATCTTGCGCTTTATTGAACCACTTTAATTCATTATATATATGATTAGTTTCGCTCGTTAGAATACAGAAAAAATCTTTACTAAAACTAATATAATAATATGCGTTGTCCAATATTCTACTATTCAAACTAGAAACCAGCAGTCCCAGCAAACTGCTTACCTGTATGCATGTGTTTGCCTTTTAATTATATTAATTAACTCCTAACTTCTGAAAACCGCCTGGTATGCATTCCATTTAAGCTATAAGTTAATTATGGTTTTAAAATCTTATCAATCATCATAAATACACATTATTCTTATATACTTGAATATTATTTTATAATTATATTATTTAAATTTTATAGAATGGTGTATTGATTTAATTAATAAAATATCCGTATTTGAAATTACCAATTACTTCACTATTATCATTATTTATAAAATTATTTTTTCCACTTTAAATTTTTCTAAATGATCAAAAAATAATCTTCTACTTTAAGCAATGATATGCTCTTTTAATAACCTTCAAAATATATCAATTAATATCTTTTTTTTATTCTTAATCCTTTAACTTTTAATTAATCACTTTATTTTGTGGTATATGGGGCTTAGTTAGTGTAAATATATGCATTATTTGGGGTTAATAAATAATATTGAAAAAGCCGATGATAACACTTGATAGAAAAGTTCGTTAGTGACGGTTTAGATGTTAAATTGAAACAGGACGCCTTAGAGACATCCAATTACTGGCCTGGTTTACCGCTTCCAGCGCCATTGGAAGCTGGCCACAGTCAATGTGCATGCTACCTACTTAGCAGTCTTTGGGGAGTCTCCGCATGGTAAAGCTAAGGCTGAACGCCAGGTGTTATATAGTCAACAGCCTTCAATGTAGGATGCCTTGATAGGTGTAATAAATTGTGTTCTTTCTTTAATTTATAATATTTTGACTTTAGTGTGTACCCGTTCTTCCTTCTAGCATTAGCTATTCCTGACCACCAGTGAAATCTCGGTATATTTCATTTGCCAAGCATGAGGTGTTCATAGAGAATTCGTTTCCAGCTGTCGCTTGTGGTTGTTGCATGGGCTCTAACGCCATACATATATTTGACGCAACAATGAAATACACATTTTACTCTCTCCTTATATTAACACATATCACTTACCTTTAAGTGCGTATCTGCCACTTTTCATTATGCCTCATGATGACTCTGTATGTAAAAAAATAAATAAATAAATAAATAAAAAAAAGCTCGTGTATTACACATGCTCTATATCTCTGTAGAGCTTATTCTTCTATCTACTTCATGCTATCAATATGAAATTAGAATAAATTACCTTATTACTTGCTTCCTTTAAGTAGAACGGATTTAAGGAAATACCCTGATAGTGCAATATTTTAAAAGCGGGTTGCTATGTGACTGAAGTTACTTTGTTAAGCCAAGGGTTGAGAGAAATCCCCGTATGAAACCAATAAAAAGGAATATCTCAGAAACGGTCAGCTCTACAAAAAACACGTATTGCTGTGACATAGACTATGTGTTCAAACGAGATCTTCATAATTTGTTTTGTAAGTTTTTGTCTATCTTATCAGTTTACCAGTTGTGCAAAATTCAGCCAAATTCTCCAGAGGCTATTTCCAGAAAATTTAAAAATATACATTTTATTTGTCATGTAAATATCTTTAATATGCATATTTTAGTCCAAACCACTAGGGTCATGTTTGAGAAAATAAACATTTTCGAAATGTTTTCCATGTAAAGGATAATTTGGGTTGCGGAATTTTCATGAAAATCTTCGTGTTGCATCGTTGAGAGGTAATAAACTAAAATAACAAGTTTGGTATTGTCTTTTTTGAGTTATGCTGTTCATATTCACACACACACACACACACACACACACTCACATGAACCTACTTTTTTTCCTCCAAAAAATGGAGGTTTTATTCATAGGGCCCTAAAACATCTACTTCCGGTGAAATCTGGGTTTCGAATTTTTGGGTGGAATACAGTACCCTCTCTATCCACTACGTGCATTCTATATACGAGCTAGATACATTAAAAAAAAAAACTGTTTATTGGAAAAAAAAGTTTGGTATATAGCGTTATAATAGTGGCATATCCGCTTAAAGAATATCAATCCAGACACTTTCCGGCACTACACTTGGTTCAAACTTCGCGGTTCACAACGAATAAGTTTATAGATATAAGCCAAGTCTTTCTGAGCGTTCCCTTCTTACTAGTAAATAATATATTTCCGTATTATCACATGATTTGCACTCCTCTTAATGGAAACAATTCACATCCAGCGCAAAATTCATGGATATGTTATTTCCTGCTTTATTATTAATTTTACATCTTTTATGATATAAATAAGGAACACCTAATTCCACTTCGAGGTAGGGAAAGTAAATATTGAAGACATACATAACATAGAGGTTATTTAATATCGTGATGTGAGTACAAATGTAAACCTGCTAGAATTTAACATTCTCTAGGTCTGTTGCTACCTTGTATTCCTTATGTGTGGTTAAAGGTACTCACGTTTTTTTCATACGTAAATATGATATCAGAAAATAAATATCCCTTGAAATTTATTTAAAACACGTATGGTAAGTAGGGGAAAGTCGTGATTTATAAGACATCACCGGAAATATAACGTCGAGACTCTTCTTATTAAAAACTATTAAAATTGTCTGTATGTGAATTGGTATTTAAGTTCAGTATGTTTCCAGGATCTGAAATTAATATTTACATGAAAATCTAAATTCCAAGTTGTCCATCAAGCTATTTTTGATTTGCTAAAAATTAGCTCAAACGATTTGGATTACGAGGAAGCGGTAGTAGATCTCAAACAGAAAATATTGAGCTTTATTTATGAACACTATTTAAATACTGTGATTTTCAGCGTCCCATTCTATATTGGGCGTGAAAGACGGCCTAATTTCGCTCCGATGCCTCTTTATCACGTTTGAGGTTCATTTACCAGCCGTAAGTCTACGAGACGGCACCAACGGCTTTACTTCCCTTCAGAATAAAGCGATGCAAAGTATTTTTACGCTCGAAAAAAGCCATCTCCTCCACCGGGTTTGAACCCACGATGTTGGGTGTATGAGGCTAGCAGAGTAACAACTACACAATGTAGGGTGACTAGCGCAGGTAGAACTCCTTACAAAAAACTGAGTTAAGATTGAGCCGTCTCAGTAAAAAGCGTTGCTGCATAAAATGTAATTCTGAACACTTTCACATTCTCTGATATTAAATTTCATCTAATGTGATCTAAAAATGTCAGAGGGAGATTTTCCCAAACCCAAGTGTGAGAATTTATAATTGAAAAATTCCACGCCTGTGAAATATGCTTCAGTCGTGTTCAACACAATGTTTGCAAAGTCTGGCTCGACTGTAATTTAGTTCAACTACTTATTGCATAAAGCTGTAGCAATGAATATGCGTGGTGCACTCCAAATGTAATGCGTAACATTTTACTGATGACGGTACATGTTTAGCCGCAATATCAAACTTTCTGCTGGCAGCAGGTCCACCAGTCATTCCCTTTAGGTGAGGGGATGAAGGTATAGTAAACATTTGTTTGAGTGGCGTTTTCTCTATTATAGAATTTTCGCGAGAGGAACGGCATACGATCATAATTTTGTGTGTGTAAAAGCTGAAATATTCATCGCGAACTTGTCTTGCTGTGTGGAGATAAAGCTAAGGACTATAGCACTGTGAATTGGTAAAGGAAAAGTTTAAAAAGGGAAGAGTGTCCACCAGTGATCTTCCAGGAGAAAAGAGTGCATCTGCAGCACCCTCCAATCAGAACAGGGAACGTGTTGAAAAAATCATTATGGTAGATTGCCGTTTGTCTGTTGAACAAGCTTGTTTTCAAACAGGCTTGAGCAATGGAAAAGCGATCAGAATTGGTGGAATATTTCATTTTGCATCAAGACAATGGCCGCACCCCACAGGGAACCGTATTGTCACATTATTTCTCCTCGAACATGGTAAGGCAGCACTAAGACACGCTCCGCATTCATCTGACTTTACTTCCTGTTACTTTCAGTTGTTTCACACATTGAAACTTGGTCATCCTGAGAGGCAATTTTCATCAAGGGCAAGTCTGGGTTCCACAGTTTACCAGAATTTAAAAAGGCTATCTGAAGAATTCTAAAAAATATGATGTGTTCCGTTCACATGACTTTCTCTACATCTCTGTAACAAATTATTGTTAAAAAGCTTATGCTTCTTTTTACTTCCTGCTGATCGAGAAAAAAATTAGCAGAAATTGTTACACATTTTATTCTGTAGAGTTAATCTTTCCGAAATAATCGGTTTATCGGTTTCAATTTTAAACTGCTTAAAACCTTTCTCAAATAGAGAGTAGCATTCCCATTTTTCTCTCTGTAGTTTTGTTCCTGACCATCGCTTTAAACTAATTGTTTACTGCTCTTCTACTTAATAGTAAACAAGTAAAAAGATAATTTCTGCTAATGTTTATCTCAATTAGCATGATGTAGATAAGAGTAATCTTTTGTAAGAAAATTTTGTATGCAGAATAGCTAGAGAAAGTCATAGGAATGGCACATGTCAGATTCCTGTTTTACGACTCTGAGCTCTGAGGTACCCATCACTTGGGAACATACATGAGTCACAAACATATTTTAAAGAATATAAAGGTGTTAATGAACTACACCGAAATAATTTGTGAGATTGTGCACGTGACTGATATAAGTAATTTGAGATCGGCGATGCATGGTCCCCGGATAAACATATCGCAGCTACATAGCGTTAAACGTGAGGGTATCAGGTGCTGATAAGTCGGTGTTAAAGCAAATCAGGTTGAAAAATGGCTTAGAATGTCTTTAAAACTGCTGCCCGAGTACAGAAATATCGGGTTTTAGCAGCGCAAAATCTGTAAAATCTCGAACTAATCACTTGACAGTGCGCCACTGAGCATTCCTTAACGACGCTCTTGAGTTGTGTAGCTTCTCTGGAGGCGTTTTTAACTGCTCTGGTGCCCTAGTGCGTAACGCGGGAAGCTGCTATCCCAAAGGCCATGAGTTCGATTCTTGTCATAGAGTAAATATTTTTTATTATATTTTTTCCATTCCAGACGAAGTGCCGCGATACGTGGCGTACTGGAACTTCAGAAACTTATAGCCGTTACTTCGAAATTTCAGTAAACAGGCCATAAGTCTTCTATCTCAAATTACTTATTTAAGTAATCTATATATTCTGTGAAAATATTTCGGTATAGTTCATTAACAGCCTGTGTATTCCTCAATAAAACAGAAAATACAACTAAAACTACATTATAACGCTTGCTTTATTTTGAAAGAAAGGAAAATAAAATTTTAAAGTACCACTTCGCAAGGCTCGCGAATATCCTGATGCAAGCAACCAAATTGTGACGTCATCATCTAGTGCGAACTGCTGCAATGAATGCGTATATTATGGATGGTGATATTAGAGCTTTATTTTCACATTTGTATATCAAAATTACAACTAAGGTTTACCAAAGTGCAATTCAATAAACTCCTATGGATGGATATAGTAAGGTATCATAGATCTTCGAAAAACCACTATTTGTAACTATCGAAATTTGACGATAAAAGCATATTATTAAGTAGCATGCCCACTTAATGTGAGCCTAATTACTCAAGTTTGATAAGTTGTAAAAATGTAATGATTATGTTTTAAAATAATTGAGATGTGCTATTGATTGGTTTACAAAATATTGCAACGAAGTACAGCAATTGTATTTTCTCATTTAAGTGAAGTAAACTAGTAATTCAAATATCTGTTTTTTTTCATTAAAATAACAGATTTTCTGCCTATTAATATGGATTAGATAAATAGAGAGAAAATAACAAGATTAATTTCAGAAGATTAAACTAGTTGCAATTTTTAAGGGACACTAGCAGTGTAAGAATTTTTCTGAAATTTCTTGCTGCGAACCCATTTCTGTTATGTTTTTTTTTTCATATAAAAAACAGTACCAGAGTCTGATCAGGACTGCGGCACTGTATACCCTATTGTTATTTACCTTTTTTTTTTTCTTTTTACCTTGTTTTGCCGTATTATTACTGTTTTCTTACTTTTACAACACACATATACACAAACATATAACACCTATACCCAAGACGGGACTCGAACCCACGATCCCCAGTGCTGCGAAGCACCAAAGCGGGAATATGTTAATACGAATACAAAATGCCATTCAAATGGTATTAACACTTTGCAATGTAAATAAACTACATTATAAAGAGTTCTACACCCTCAGAATTTGAAAAATTTGTAGACATTTTTAATTAGAGCTTTGAAATCACACACACACACACACACACACACACATATATATAAATATATATGAAAACTTAATGCAGTGATATTTAATTACCTTTATTACTGAATTGCGATAATCTTTTTAGAAAAGTTAAACATGTTAATCTCTAAAATTAATCATATCTACACGTATGTTTTTCAAAACATACTATTGGTGTTCGAATAATTTTCTGGCTATAATATTACAGTTTTTACTTCTTAACATTCTGGGAAATTTTAGTTGTAATTGCACACAACTTGAGAAACGTGGAACATTTTGAAGATGTGAAATTGTAGTTACAGCTATTTTATAAATCTGTCTAGAAAAAAAAATGGAAATGGAGTTTTATTTATGGACGCTCTTTAACTTCTATGGTTCTCAACGTCCAATTCTATACTGGGCGTGAAAAACTACTTAATTTTGCTCAGAGGCCTCTCTATCAAACTTGAGGTTCTTTTACGTGCCGTAAATCTACGACACGGGATCAACGGCTTTACTTCCCTTCGGAAGGAAGCTATCTATACTCAGGATTTTTACGCCCGAAAAAATCCATCATCCTCCCCCGGATATGTCTAGAGCCGAAAGTAAGAGGGCATATAATATTTGACTCTATGAATGCTTAAACAATTTGTAATAAACGCTGGTTTTAAATTTTTTGTTCGATTCTAATCAAAAATTCTCTCCCAGTGTCCCTTAACGCTATGAGAGAGAAAATACGTAATGCGAAAAGCTCCAAAGTATTTATAAATATTGGGTAACTTTAAAGGATATTAGTCTATTTAACTACATTTTTAATGCATTAAAGATTAAAGCATTTCTGAAAACAAGATATATTAACAAGATATAATACATTAAAATCTGAAGTATTACATTTACATGACTTTCCAGCCAACAAACTATTTTAGGAAAATATTCTTTTATCTATATCATGCTAATCGAGATAAACATTAGCAAAAAGTGCTTTATTACGTGCTTCCTGTTATGTACAAGGAATATAGGGGAATACATTAGGCTAAAGTGAACAACTGTAATTTAATTCTCTTTGTATGGCCAGGATTATAAGAAACGAGAGACGAGATGAAAGATGACTTTCCGTTTGAGAAAAGTTTAAGAAGTTGAAAATTGAAACAAGTAACAAGGAATATCTCGCAAACATTAACTTTACAAAAAAAAAGTAATAGAACATCAATTGTGAGTTTAAACGAGATCTACACTCTTTTTGCAGTAAGGTTTTGTCTATCTCTTGAGGATTATTGTCATGCAAAATGCATTCAGAATGAGGCTATTCCCAGGAAATTCAAGTTATCAATTGTATTCGTCTTGTAAACATCAAGAGCGTTAGAGCAATATTTGTGAGAAACAAAATTTAAAAACAAGATGTCATATAATGGGTAATTTGGAGTAGGAGGTTTTTGATTAAGATCTTGTATTTCAACTTTGGAGGGTACTAAACTTAAACACAAAGCTTGGTGTTTAATGGTATTTTATTTTTATGAGATATGCTGCCTACACACACACATAAACACACATACACACTGACCATTGTCTAAAAGTTATGTTTTTGGATACAGAGGATCTTAAGATCTGTATGTAAGTATCTTATTACTTCCACGTATGTACAGTTCATACAGTGGATAGAGAAGGTATAGTATTCCACCTAAAAATTCGATACCGAAATTTCATCGAAAATATGTTTTGAGAGCCCTGAATCCACAAGAAAGAAATTTTAGAAACATGACTTTGGGCAGCATAGCTCAAACACGATCTGTAGGTTAAATATCAAACTTGGTATATATGTTCAGTATCTTTCAAAGATGCGACATGAAGATTTTCACGAAAATCCTTTCACTCCAACTATGCTTTACATGAAGTAATTTTCAGAAATATTGAGTTTTCTTACAAAAGGATGTAACGATCTTTATTAAAATGTCCTGTGTTTTTAGATATTTTCATAACAAACTATATGTATATCTTGAATTTTCTGAAGATCTCTTGATTATGAATGGCATTTGAATCACTTTTGTATAACTGATAAACCGTAAGAGACTACCTAAAAGTGTAGATATCGTTAAAACGCACAATTTATGTAATATATATTTGTTTTTGTACATACAACCGTGTTCGAAGTATCCTGAGTTACTGGTTTCCATTTTAAGCTACTTAAACTTTTCTCAAACGGGAAGTAGATCCTTGTTTTCGTCACCGTTTTGTTTACTCCTAGCAAGCAAAGAAGCCTGAATTTCAGTCGTTTCACATAGCAATCGGCTTTTAAAAGGTTTGACTATCGCTTTAACCTGTGCATTCCTTATTCCCCTTGAACTTATAAAGATGCAAGTAAAAATACCAATTCTGATAGTCTTTATCTCTGTTAGTATGATGTAGATAAAAGCATAATCTTTTGTGAAAAACCTTTGTTTGCGGAACCCTACAGAAAGATATGTGAATGGAACATATCAGAGCTTTTGGAGTGGCCTGCAATGCCTTGTTTGTCTATGTACATTGAACATATGTGCCACAGAAAATAAAAAGTAACAAATAAATAAATAGTTTTTATTTTGTTACATGAAGGTGATCATAAAAATATGGATGAAAGCAAGAAACGTATATTACTTAACATAAAATGATCATAGGATTAGATTTTTATATAGTGGTTGCTTTATTTGAAACGAGAAAAATTGGTTATGTTTGGTAATATTTTATTCACTATGCGATTTAATAAAGACGTTAAAGAATGAAGCTAAGCTGTATGAGTAATAAGAGGAAATTACAATACTTTTTATGAAATCCTTTTCATCTAGGAAAAGCTTTACTAAGTCGAACTAACAAAAAAACTCCTGCTGTAACTAAAGTTGAAAAATGAACTAATGCAGATACTGGAGTAGGAGCTGCTATAGCAGCTGGTAATCAAGCAGAAAAAGGAATTTGAGCACTCTTATTAAACAGCTTGTTATGACGGCGCAAATCGTGCGAATTTACCGTATTTCTGGCACCAGAATCAGAAAATGAATTATTAATTTACTATGGTAACAAGAGAGTAATGACGTCATCACCCTACAACATTATTTTCTCCGATACATCATCAGGAAGCTCCAACAAGAAATTGATTAATTTCCGATCTGGAGAGCACAAAAAACTTTCCAAAAGACGAAATATTGAATTTTTCTTTCAACTTCAGCATACATTTTACCTTTGAATATACACATCCGAACATTAAAGGCACAAAAGCATTCAACTGAAAAACGAAAACAGTCCTTACAATGTAATTTTAAATTACTTACCATATCAATAAGTAATAAACACTTGTATAATTACCAGCTCTGATTAGTATGCCAGTAATGTGGTTTCATTAATAAAACTAACGTTTCTTCATCCACAATACTTTTCATATTTTTTTCTCGTATACATCATTTGATTTTTCTGGAATTAGTAACCTCTCAGCATTTATGACATTCAAAATGTTAAGCGGAATACAATTCATATTTTAATAGTTTCATCATTACATGTAATTTTCTTCCATAATGTTGAAACAAATAAAAGAATATCTGCTCAGCAGTTATATTATGTCATGTATCTGAGCTCTCTGATACATTATAATTTTTCGTTTAGCAAACTTATTAATTCTTTTAACATGTTTTAATGCTAAAGTAGCACAAAAATTGTAAGTAATAGCTGTATAAATCTCAAAGATCTCGTAAAAATTAGTGAAAGTTTTTCCACTTGTCTATTGCAACTTTAATCCCTCCATTTCCTGAAGAATATTGTTTTTATTTTCTTGTTCACAAATATTTCTTCCAAATATATATATTTTATATATAAACTGAACATTCACCCACCGTACTGCTGAATTATACACAACTTTTAGAAATTTGGAACTGCTGCATCAACAATACCGTCTTCTCTTTTCATTAGGAGTTGAAAGCTTCCATTGTGCTGAAAACTTATAGACTTCAATATCGTGTACATTCAATACAAAAAGACCCCCATTTATTTCTGAAAACATCCATCACTTTCTCCACTGGTTTGAACCCGCAATCTTGGGTATTAGAAACAGGCATGAGACAATAAACAAAAGAGAATCGGACAAAGAACTTGTAAGCTTCTTAGCATCTCTTATTAAAAGTCAAGCACATCTGTATATCAGCTGTAACCAGTTAACATATAGAATTGATTTTTAGACTGTAGGCTACAAAATAAAATGTTCTTTAAGAACAGGTATTTGCCCTACCTGAAGAGCAAATATATCTTGAGGCACAAATTATTTTTAATACCTGGATTTTCATTGCAAAATCTCAGCATTATAAGTATACGAGTTTAATATGGCCTTGATTGGATGTTATTCTCACCAGCTCCTTCGCTACCACCTTCTATCTGCTACAGTTCATATTTTTTGTGACCAACTGGTAATAACAGATGTTAAATCTACTTTCATAAACTAAATTAAGAGTTCAAATAGAAAGTAAAACAATAAATTTAATTCAAACTTCTAAATAAAAAGAAAAAATTAATAAAGGATTCACATTAATTTTTATTTCTATTTTTCATACATTTTATGTGAAACATTTATAGGTTTATTCTCATATACTTATAGCAGAACCTCTGAGAATATTAATTAAATTTTCCTCTGTCACTTTTGTAACCACTACATGTGACAATATTAAGGCCACAGGCCACAACATATAATGTTTTTATTTTGTAATTTTATTATTTTATTATTATTATTATTATTATTTGGAAATTTATTTGGCTAAATAACTTAAAGCATATATTTAACTATTACTTTTTGTGTGAATTGTTATTGCTGAATTGTTTTACTTGTGCTATTAATATATTTGTAAGACGTGTGTTTATTCTAATGCAAAAGAGGTTAAAGTAAAGCACTTTATAATGTGTTTCAAGGAAACGTGACCAACAATCGCAACAATGATACAAAGAGACGGAAAGACAAACGTAGGTGCTAAAACTTATATTAGCCACATTGCTTACATACGTTACACGGCCTTGGAATGAACGCACGGCAACACACTCTTCTGTTTTATGATTGCTGTAAAGAAAAAATCTGATGTGTACCATTCACATGACTTTCTCCATATCCCTGCAACAAATAATTCTTAAAAAGCTTATACTCCTATTTACTTTATGCTACAAATTAGCAGAAATAGTCTTATTACTCGCATCCTTGTAATTAGAAGCGAAATAAGGGACAACCGTAGGTTAAAGTGATAGTCAAAAGCTGGTTGCTATGTCAATGAAGTTCCTTTGTTTATATAGATAGGAGTTGACAAGTTCCAGTATGAGAAAAGTATACGTTTTTCATAGCAGAAACCAAAAATAAGGAATGTCACAAAAACGACGAACTCCACGAAAAAAATGTATATAACATAAATTGTGTGTTTTAATGTGCTCCACATTTTTTGTGTAGTAAGTTTTTTTCCATCTCTTACGGTTTAGCAGTTATTCAAAATTTAGTAAAATTCATCTGTAATAAATTACCCTTCAGAGGCTATTCCCAGAAAATTCAAGATATACATTTCATATGTCAGATAAATATATTTAATATCCGAAATTTTAATCAAAATCGTTAGAGCCATTTTTGAGAAAATCAAAATTTTCGAAAAAAGTTCCATGTAAAGGGTAGTTGGGGGTGGGGGGATATTTCTCAAAATCTTTGTGTCGCATCCCTGGAAGATACTAAACTTAAATACCAAGTTTGGTATTTTACCGACTTTTCGTTTTTGAGTTATCGTGTTCACAGAGACACGGACACACGGGCACACACACACACACACACACACACACACACGGACCTTTTTGTGAAAATGCTTTTTTTGGATATTGGGGACCCTAAAACATATTTCCGGTGAAATCTCGGTATCGAATTTTTGGTGGAGTGCAATACTTTCTCTATACACTATGTACATAGTGCGTATGGAGAAAGTAAAAAAGAAGATTATTTTTATGCCTAACAACGAAACAAGAAGGAGTAAAGATGATTCTGGTGAAAAAAAAAGTGATATGTGCCATTCACATGACATTCTCTACATTCTTTTAAGCTTATACTTCTATTTACTTCATGCTAATCAGAAAAAAATAGCAGAAATAGTCTTATTACTTGCTTTTTTGTAAGTAGAAGGCAAATAAGGGATTACCATAGGTTAAAGTGATAGCCATAAGCTGGTTGCTATGTCTTTGAAGTTCCTTTGTTTGTATGGACAGCAGTTGACAAATTCCTGTATGAGAAAAGTATGTTTTTCTAAGCAGAAACCAAAAACAAGGAATGTCTCAAAAATGATGAACTCCACGAAAAAAATGTATATAACATAAATTGTGTGCTTTAACGTGCTCTACATTTTTCAAGTAGTAAGTTTATGTCCATCTCTTGCGGTTTAGCAGTTACTCAAAATTCCGTAAAATTCATTCAGACTAAACTACTCTTCAGAGGCTATTCCCAGAAACTTCCAGATATACATTTTATTTGTCAGGTAAATAGCTTTAATTTACAATACTTTAATCAAAATCATTAGAGCCATTTTTGCGAAAATCAAAATTTTCGAAAAAAGTTCCATGTAAAGCGTAGTTTGGGGTGGGGAATTTTTCTCAAAATCTCCGCGTCGCATCCCTGGTAGATACTAAACTTAAATACCAATTTTGGTATTTTACCGACTTTTCGTTTTTGAGTTATCGTGTTCACAGATACACGGATGTACGGACCTTTTTTTTGAAAATGCTTTTTATGCTATACACTATGTACATAGTACGTATAGAAAAAATATTATAACTTGATTCTGTGTGTGTTTATGTATCTTTAATGATTCAAATAAATAAAAAATAAATAATATTTAACAACGGTAGCTGAAACCAAAGTACAGAATGCGTCTCATACACCTGAGAAGAGAGAAGAGTCTGCATGGTAAAAGTATAAATAAATGAAGAAAATTAAATACACACGAACCAACTTATTCGTTGCAGACATAACCATAACTAAGTGACCGATACATTATTGTTGACCATTTCTGCTCAAGTGTATCCAGGAGGTGTCTCAAGTAAAGTTTTTCGCAGCCAAATTGTCATTCCACTCTTGTCACGCATAGAGGCAGTATGAAAGAAACAGCTTCATACACAAATGTTTACGTTTTAATCCTGTTTATTTATTCCTATCTCAGGCATAAATCCATACGAACAAGCTCTATAATAATTTCAAGCTTGAAAAGCAAACCAGCTAGGTTTTTGCTTGCCTCCCACAAAAAAAAAAAAAAAAAAAAAAAAAAAAAAATTGCGTGTCGTTTAAATTAGCGGGATTTTACTGTTATGTTTCATTCATTTCTTTACTCAACATGTTCACGTACACAAAAACATGCGCAAACACATATGGTTGCCGATCTGTTGTAACGAATGTTGAATCAATAGCTTCTGAAACAATGGACAGGCGTGCAGCGGTAGCAAACAGAAGATCTAATCAGACAGGAAGACCAGCATTACAACCAGGGGTGTAATAACTACCAGCTCCGCTGCTGAAGCAGCTCATACATTGATGAAATACATGGCATAATCATTGTGCTCATCGATTGACCAGCCAGAAACAAAGGAACGCGGAAAGCTTTTGATATAACTATTTCTGAATGATCTTCTGTAGTGCGAATGTTTTGAGGAGAAAAACCTGTTGTCACTTGTTAAACTATCCACGCACTTCACTTAATGCATTTAATAGAGAATAAACTTTCTGTCCTAAAGGTTGTTGGTTCGATGTAGGCCTAGTGTGTATACTTCTATATTCGTAGATAAGTAGATATAGGCATCCAAAAGATAGTAAATTCCAGCACACCAAAGACGCTATTTAACACTTGCTGTTGCTATGTTTATTGAGTAAATTAAGTGTAACGACTGATCGGGTGACGCCGCGGTTACTATATTCGGGAAGCTGTGAGTTCGATCCCCATGGCCGTCCATCCTGACCTATGAGTTTTTGGTGGTTTCCCCGGGTGGCTAAGCGATTGCTGAGAAGGTCATTGCATCCCCGAACTGTTTCATTCTCTGTTCTCATCACTTTCTTGTCATCTGGTTCAGACTTGACGGACCGGATGAAGATGTATATCAAACTAACTAGATGGTGGTTTACGTACTGAATTCGTCGCGGTATCGCTTTGTAGGGACCCGCCTTCAAGTGCTTTTGGACTTAGATCTGGTCGGAGCCTTCTGAGTCTCGGAGCTGGTAGGTTGGGCTTGGACTACCTCAGAGATGTTCAATATGAAACTGTTAAGGAATCCGGCCAGGCTTGCGCCTCGTCATCAGGACTGGTCGCCCTTAGGGTCTCCTCTCATCTCTCCCTGGGATCATGTAAGTCGCAAAAGGCTCCAAGGACCCACATTCGCTGCTCTGTCCCAATGATTACAAATCCTAATACTATCAACAGTGCTCGAATTCGTATTCACTTGACTGCTAGATATAAAATAACATTGCATTGTGCAATATTTAACGCTAGCCAGTTGCATTACGAATCACCAGAGTTAAAGAAGATTGCAATACGCTTACATGAATTGATGAGATATAGCATATCCAGTCAACGTGACCAGTTTCCAATTGCCTACTTTGTGGTTGTTTTATTTAAATTACTCTTATCCTGAGAAGTACATGATTGGTCAAATTGTATTCGCCTAATTATAAAGCTTGATGTTCGTCAGTCATTACCTTTATACTTAAATAATCTTTAACTCTTGGCAGCTAGTGCGCATTAGTTTATATCAGGCCAGTGCAAGAACCGGTATGTTGGCTGTAGTGGCGAATAGCCCACCTGCCTGGCAACAGAGTATTACACCAAACTGCGTTAATGCAAGCAGAGCGGCGACCCTAAGCTACAGCCTTGGCCTCAACCGTGCACAGACCTAGTCTAGATATCAAGATCTTTCTGATATACAGCATTCGTTGAATTTTGAATTTAAGCATTAGTTTAATAAAAATAAACAAGACTATTGTTGCATTTTGGAAGCTTCTTGTATATTGTTATAGTTAGCAGATTCTTATATTTGATGTATGTTTGATTGCCTTTTTCCACTTTAAGTTTTCATAAGTTGGTACTATCATAAGTTGGTAGTAGCCCACTGGCGCTTATTTTCTCTTTTGGTATGCGACTTAGAAACACAATAAGTAACAAACCAAGAAGGCGACCTACATCTTAAAAAACTTGGAACCCTGCTGAAAACAAAGATATAAGTTAAATTGATTATAAAATTTGTGTTTTGGGTGAAGCCTGAATCATTCCGTCGTAATCCTTTGTGTGTTTTTCTTGTTTGTTCAAAAATGATAGTTTAAATAATATTTCATAGAGGGGTTGCGGCAATATTCTCAAAATATTCAGACAAATATTTGGCAATATGATTCACTACATTCAACATACCAAATAATATTATTCATGGTAAGGTATATAATACAAATTCCATATCCAGGATTTGAACCATGGATCTTCTGGGTTCCCTCAGAGTTCTCCAACCACCAAACATAGTTAACCTTTCCTGTTGGGGCACAGCTCCGTTGCTAAAGATAAATTGCTACCTAAGTTATAAATTTATTCAATAATAGTTACACGATGATGATGATGATGATAATAATAATAATAATAATAATAATAATAATAATAATAATAATACTGTGTGATAAACTGCAGCTCTCAACTTTTAAATCTGAGAAAAGAATAAAAAGGTATCTAATAAAATCCGGAAGAATTAACAAGAGAAAGGGCTTTAAAATGTATAAAATTTATGAGATTACCAAATAAGTCAACACACCTGTATATACATCCACGCTCCTCTGTTACCATTAATTATGCCAGCCCCATTACCCAGAATTCTTAAATACATGCATCTTGGTTTTCTTTTGTTTATTAATGCGGTAGAGTATTGGCGAACCTAACAGAACAGATAAAATTAATAACATACGTCATCCTTACTTATTCTAGGAATTTAGTTTACGGTTTTGTTTGCATTTCAAACGCTGTTCATAATAGTCTAGCGACAAATACCTTTTGCTTTGTAAGTAAATGTATAACATAGTTACTTCTGTAAAGGTTTAACTCGAATAAAATGAATTATATAGAAAAAAATCTTATGTGTTTCACTCACATGACTTTCTATAACTTTTCTGCAAATAAGTAATTCCTACAAAATAATATTTTACCTTCATCATGCTGATTGAGCTGGTCTGATTACTTACTTTTATACAAGTAGAAAGGAAATAAGAAAATACACCGGACTAAAGCGACAGTCAAAATTTTTAAAAGCTAGTCGCTATGTCATATAATTGAAATGGGCAGACAATGGTTTTAAGTATTTCAAAATTGAAACCAAGTATCTCGGAAATGGTTAACTCTACAAAAACAAATGTATATTACATAAACTGCGTGTTCTGACGAGATCTACATTTTTGTGCAGTAACGTTTAGTCTATCTCTTACAGTTTACACTACAAAAATGCATATGGCAAATTGCGGGTTTGAACGAGATTTACATTTTTGTGTTGTAAGCTTACAGTTCTCTAGTTAAGCAGGTCATCCTGAAAGAAGAGGTATTCAGATACTACTGCTAGATAATTCAAGACATGTAGGGCCTTTCAAAAGATACTCCAATCTTTAAACCGCTATAAATAGTGGACTATTTGAGGTAGGATGAAAACAAAATAAGTTGTGTTCTGGTAAACCAATGAGTTTGGTTTCCTTTTGCTTTTTTGTTTTTTTTTCAGTTTATCGCTACCATAGTTTGGTTTTGTTGAATAGAGAATTAGTTTTTTTATTTTTTTATTTTATTTTTTTAATATGGCTTAACGTCCTTTAACCTGCTTGGTCATATATATATATATATATAGGACGATGAATTAAATCGGTGAAATGATGCTCAAATGATCTCAGCATCCAGGGAGCTTAAAATTACTTGACATCCGTCTTCTCGGGATAAAACCCTGAAAAATCTTATCCGGGTAAATCACCCTAAGCGAGATTCGAACTCACGACCTGTCCACTACCCAGACGGGCATTAATCGTGTTATTCATACTGCTATAAGATTTTGTAAGTTACTTCTGTTACTTTTTTTTTTCCATTTATATAGCCCCCTTTAACATATAAGGTCATATCGAGGGCTTTCCACTTGAAACAACCCGTTGTCTGTAGGTACTTTAACGTTAGTTTAAATAATTTTGTTTTTACTCAAACACGCACACATTCACACTCACATACAAACTTCCATACTCTGTGGGGGATAGGGAATAATTTTGGCTAAAGAAAAATTCCCCGCCCCAGCCGGGAATCGAACCTGGGACCTCCGGATGAGAAGTCAGCTCGCTGACCACTTGACCACGAAGGCAGTCCCTCTGTCACTTAATTGATAGAATACGTCTGTTTAAGAGGGTGTTTCTCAAGAAAACACTAAAAGTTTAAGAGCACGCCCATGTTCCAGTCCAAATTATAGGAATTTAATCAGGAAGTTTGAGGAATCTATTCCTGATGCTGATAACAAGAAATCTGGAATACCGAAGGTAATCAATGATGTCACTATTGCTGAAGTACTTCAAATCTACACTCTTGCATTATTTACCCATATCTTTGTGACCCTATCATCAGTAGATATTTTCCAATAATGTGGTCACTGCGGTCTCCAGGTTTCAATCCGACCGCCCCTTGATTGGAGAGCGAAATATCCTAACACAGTACAACTCGACAGCAACTCAAACTTCGCAAGACAGTGACTGTCCGAGAAGCACCCGACCTGACGTATAGATACCGGTTGTTGTTCAAACAAACACGATGTTAAAAAGCACCAACCTTAGAAAGTTTAAGTTTGAAGTTGGACGATTTTACAGTATTAGTGAATGCTCCCATCGAATTTATTAACAAGGATAGAACTGGTCATCGTTATGGATATAATACTTTCATTTAAAAGTCTTAGTCCAACTAATATTAAAGCTGAGCTAGATTCTTCTTTGGGGGAGTCTTCTTCGTTTACAATAGTGAAATATTAGGTGGCAAAAATTGTAAAGAAAATTCCCAAATAGTATTGGATGACCGTCGAGTGAGAGTGGGCAAGCTAGTAGACATTGCAGGCATTTCAAAAAGTTCTCTACATCGCATACTGACTGAAAATTTGGATATGAGACAGTTGTGAGCAAGGTGGGTGTCGCGTTTGCTCCCAATAGAACAAAAACAACGTCGTGAGAATGATTCAGTCGAGTGTTTGGCAGTGTTTCGCTGCAATAAAGCTGATTTTTTGCGTCGATTCATAACAATGGATGGAACCTGGGTCCATCACTTCACACTTGAGACGAACAAACAATCAAAACAGTGGGTTGGAAGAGGAAAATCGGCCCCAAAGAAGGCGAAAGCAATTCCATCTGCAGCAAGGTCATGGTGTCAGTTTTCTAGGACACACGCGGGATAATTTTCGTTGATTATCTCAAAAAAGAAAAGTAATCAATGGCGAATATTATGTGAAATTGTTACAGGATTGAGTGATGTAATCAAGCAAAAATCAAGCATTTAGAGAAAAGAAAGTCTTATTTCATAAGACAATGCACCAGTTTATACTTTCACTATCGCCATGGCCAAAATCAATGAGTTTAAAGTTCAAATTGCTTCCCCATGCACCCTATTCGCCAGACTTAGCCCCCTCTGATTACTTTCTGTTTTCAAACTTGAAGAATGGTTTGGTGATAGACGATTTGCCAACAATGAAAAGGTGGAGTCTGCAGTTGGTGAATATTTTGCAGACCTTGGTAGTGATTTTCTCCAAAATGTTTGTGCTTTCTTTGTTAGGTTGGATAGCTATGGGACATCTCTCGTACGTTAAAAAAGAAAACGAAGGACTCTTCCCAATGGTTTATAAAAACCCCTTTGTATACCTTGTATGCGACTTCTTTGTTATTTTCATAACTCAAATATTATAATATTTATAATGGCTCTAAGTTTGAAGTGAATTAAAAAACGCTATTCATTTCATATGTTTAAATTACGATATTTTAATCAATCGCTGCAGCCTTTTTCGAAAATTTAGCTATGTAAAGTGTTGTCTGGCATGCTTGGAAGATGAAATTGGTATTTATTGGACTGTGTGTTTTTGAGTTATGCGGTTCACAGACACACATATACTGAAAGTTTTCTAAAAATTTTATTTTTTTATTCAAGGGATTCAAAACATATTTTTGGAGAAATCTCGGTAGTGAATTTATGGATGGAATACAGTACCTTCTCTACCTACTATGTACATTTTACATATGTGCTAGAAAAAAATATGTTTTCCAAACTGTGGTGCACATGTGTAAACGCTATTAAATATAAGAGGGTCTAGAAAGTCATGTGAATGTAACATGATTTTTTATTTTTCTGTCATACTTTGGACTGTTGTTAGATATTCATTACTCATTGTTTACTCTACTAAATTGTGGATGAAACCAAAATCATATTTATAACACAAACATACCATTCAGCATGTTCATGGTGACTGAATGAAGTTATCTGTAAGTCAGGATTACGTTCGCACTGTGTTCGCGTTAAGCTATAAATATCACGCTACTCGTATATGTTACACGCTTTGTTACACACGTTTGTTACGGCGCACAGACTGACATTCAGTCTTGGATTCTTTATATTGGAGGGTAAAGCTATGAATGCAGTAGCGTCTATGGAAGAATGCTATATATTATATAACCTATTTCTGCATATACTACTTGAATTTAACGTTATGCGTCTGTGAAATTTCAAAAATCCACACGAAATTTAAACCACATATTTATACATATCTAATATTTATATTCAAATTTCTAGCTTGCATGGTTACATAAACTTTTTTATTGCCTAAATTCATTATATTAATGAAAATCTGATCTGTTCCACTTGCATAGCTTTCTCTAGCCGTTATACAAACAACTTTGCCTACAAAATATTTATTCTTTTTATATACAACATGCTATCAAGGTAAACATTATCAGAAATTGTTTTATTACTTGCTTTCTTATAAGTAGAAGGGACATAAGGGAATACACTAGACTAAATTGATAGTCAAAAGCTAGCTCTATGTGAAACAATTGAAGTTCGGGTCGATTTCCATGGCCTACAGTAAAACAAGAGAGATGAAACGAAACGTCACTTCCAGTTTGAGAAAAGTTTAAGTAGTTTAAAACCGAAAGAAATAACAAAGAGTATCTCAGAAACAGTTATCTCTAAAGTTATGACATGAATATTGCGTTTTAACGAGACCCACTTTTTTTTTTTTTTTTTTCAAATTAAAAATATACCCAAAATTTAAAGTATATAATCCTCTTACTTAAGGTATTAATTATCATAAAATTAACGATAAAAATAAAGAAAAAACAGGACAAATATAATATAATTAGAAACTAAAGGATTTATATGTTCTTTAGAAGTTTTGTCTCTCTCTTACGGTTTAACCACTACGCAACATTTTGCAAGTCTCATACAGAATACAGAAATATTTACAGGCTATTCCCAGAAATGTCAAAATGTAATTTTTATTGGTGATGCGAATGTCTATAACATAGTGGGATTTTCTTGAAAGTCTTCGTGTCACATTCATGGAAGATGCTAAACTTAAATACCAAGTTTGGTTTTTAACGATCTTTTCGTTTTTGAGCTATACTGTCCACAGACACACACACACACATACACACAGATTGTTTTCGAAACATGGTTTTTAGGACTCAAGGTACCTCAAAATATGCATTTCGTTGAAATCTCGATATCGACTTTTTAGGTAGAATGCAATACCTTCTCTACTATTTACATTGTACATACGGGCTTAAGAAAGTAAAAATAAGACATGTGGTGTATTTTTACGAATATTAACACAAAAATTCAGTTTTACAGTAATAGGTTCATTGATAGATATTTGTATTTATTTTATATTATCCCTAATTAGCGTAAAAATTATTATTTTTCGTACTCTCTTAAACCCTTAATATTTGTAATTTAATAGTTTGTATTTCAAAATTGGAGCGTTATTTCGAATACAAATGCCCTGTCCTTTAATGCACATTTGATATTCATTTTAAAATGTTTGATACAAGTTAGTGAAATTTTTCATTTTGTGTAGCATTTTTGGTACGCAGAACCGTTGGAAGAAATGTTTACTAGAAAATATAATTTAATGTTTAGAGTGCTTATTAACAAGCATGCTCTTATTCATCTTTAGCTTCAGTTAATTAAAACAGTTGGGAAAAAACGTTAGATGCTAAATTTAGAATTCATACCATTTCACTATAAGAAAAAATGTTTTTTAATATTTTTTCATAGTTTTGTCAAATTTAACAGATTCCTTCACCTTAAGCAGCATTGGTGTCGTAAAACGCTTATGTTATGTTTTATTCGATTTTTTATTATTATTTATACCATTGTTAAGATTTATTTTTAGTATGTATTTATTGTATTATAAATAATTTATTTTATTGAATGGGGATTAGTTAGGTTAAGGTCTTCATCTACTGTTATAGCTTTATTATGTGATTGAATCTCTTTATTATTTATAAGTTTTATAATATTAATTTCTCCAATAGTAATTTTATATACATTTTATTACCACAAATAAAGGATTGTATGATAAAGTTTCACATTCATATATTGCCATCAGGGGCCACAACTTGTAATACATTTAAACACGGTATTGCCTCATACTAACATTATTTCAAGAAATCAAACACACTAGCGACGTGTATCGCTTACGAGCAATATTAATATACTAACTGCAAAAGTATTCATTGGAATTTACACTCAGAACTGTTTTGAATTAGTATTTTTTTATATTTATTATATCTACTGCTAGAAAATGCAAACATTTGACACACTTATTTCATCTAAAACTGTATTAAGGCTCCCTGAGCCCAAAAAGCCCTATGTATGTATGCTGGCGCGCGAGGTTGGCATGTGCATCTCCGTCACTCTATTCCATTATCAAGAACATACTCCAAAAGAAATGTTTGATAAATAAAAATATTGGTGTTAAAATTGATGTTTCTATACCAAATGTTACCTGCCCTGATATATCTCATCCTTATTTTTCGTTCATTATTTCTAACTCGTGGCCCTCACAATAGAATAGTAACTCCTTTCCTTTTACATTTAGGAGCGAGTCCTTGCTGCTTCTACCATGCTTTTTGTTATGAGTGTCCCCCTTTTTATTTTCTCTATGCGTGCTATGTATATAGTGTATAGAGAAGGTATTGCACTCCACCAAAAAATTCGATACCGAGATTTCACCGGAAATATATGCCTTAGGGTCCCCTGTATCCAAAAAAGGTATTTTCAGAAAAAGGTCTGTGTGTGTCCGTGTGTCTGTGAACACGATAACTCAAAAACGAAAAGTAGCTAAAATACTAAACTTGGTATTTAAGTTTAGTATCTTCCAGGGATGCGACACGAAGATTTTGAGAGAAACTCCCCCAGCCCAAACTACTTTTGTCATGGAGCTTTTTTCGAAAATTTTGATTTCCTTAAAAATGGCTCTAACGATTTTGATTAAAATATCACATATTAAAGATATTTACCTAATAAATAAAATGCATATCTTGAATTTTCTGGGAATAGCTTCTGAATACCTGTTTATTCTGGATGAATTTTGCTTAATTTGGCATAGCTATTAAACCGTAAAAGATAGACAAAAACTTACTATACAAGAAAATGAGGTCTTGTTAAAATACACAAGTTGTACACATTTTTCTCGTGAAGCTTACCGTTTTCGAGGTATTCACTGTTATTTGTTTCAATGTGAAGTACTTATACTTTTCTCAGACGGGAGTGTCCGTTTTTCTTTTGTTCTACTCCTGGCCAAGAAAAGAAGCAATTTGTAATGACAATCCCATAACGACAGTTTTTTAAAACATTTGACTACTGGTTTAGCCTAGTGTATTCTCTTATTTTCTTCCTACTTATACGGAACTAAATAATAAGAACATTGTGCTAATGAGTACCACGATTAGCAAGGTGCAGAAAGAAGAAGAATCTTATGTATGAAGTTTGTAGAACAGCTAGAGAAAGTCATGTGAGTGTAACACATCTGATTTTTAACGTAATATTTTCTTGTCCTTCCTAGCATTTGGATTGCCATTATTATTAGTTTTACATCCTGACATTCCTCCTTAATTTCTACAACTGTAAAGGGGATATAACTGGTTGGAAATGTAAGTTATAACAGTAATATTACTATTACATATGGACTGTATTACATATAGACGTTGCTACCCTGGAATGATTTTTTATTTCCATAATTGACAGTTTATAAATACTCTTAAAGTGTGTAACTACACCCCTGGATAATATTTTTAGAGAGCTTGTATGATCTCCTTACACATTCGATTGTTGAATGCAAAACTACAACTGCTGCTACTGCTACTGCTATAACTATCATCACTAATACCACCACCAATACGACTACGACTACTACTAGTTGGCCTTGACCGAATTAGGCAGTGTCAAGAGAAGGGTTGGAGATAGTAAAATTCCCTAGATGGTAGATATGTGGTATGAATAAGTCTACTCCTACCTACGTTAAGCTTGCTGGTAGTTTGAAAACTGATGTTAATTTATAGGAATATTATACATAAATCTTACTTGATATGATCTTAATATAAATAAAATAAATGCATTTAAGTTATTATAAGTACGTTGTTACTTACATCTACTGAATTTAATAATAAATGCACAACATTCCAAATTCATTCCAAGGAATAACAAGTTTTTTAAATACCCCTAAATGCTATACGATTTATTATGTTTCTTATATAGGAATGAAAATTTTACCCATCAAAATTCTTCTGTTTTCAGAGTTGTTTGGGGTAAACTAATAGAGCAGATTGAAATTTTGTGCGTTTTACTAGGATCTAGCATAAAATATGCTAGATGTATCTAAAAGTAATGTAAGTTATCTATGTATTGAAAAATGGCATTTATATAAACACCTACTTAATATCGATATTTAAGGGTAAATATTACGGAATGCTTTGTTAGTGAAACAAATATATCTATTAATAAAGGACTTTCGTTCTTCAAAATATGTGTTTACCGTAATGAGCACGGACAACCTAGATGGCATCCTGACACCGTTATGCTTTTTGCTGGGCACGTGTGGAAGCCAAGATACAGTTTTATAACACCAACTTTTCTAACAGAGGTACAGTTATATAGCACTAAGGCCCCGCGGACACGTGAGAAACAGTTGCCTAACCGTCACGTACAGAAGTAAGAGGTGAAATTGCCCAGCAAAGCCTCTGTGGACGCGAGACGAAGCGAGATGGCATGGCAGAGAGATGACATCTAAAGGCTAACTGTTCACAACACACCGAGCCTTGAGATATCTCCTAAGAAACTACTTAAAGTGACGTAAGATAAATAAGAAAATAAAATAATGTTAACACTTTTCAAATCCACCAATGTTTGTTTCCAAGAGGCTAAAAGAGATACTGAGGTTATTAAATACATATCAAACAACAACATGTTTAACATGTCTAATAAAGGGGAAAGTCGTTATGAAATAAATCGTGTTTTAAAAAGTTAGATTAACTTGCAGAAACTGACCTCTAAAACAAATAATGTATTTGTTTTTTTTTATAAGATTACTGCAAGCAGCCATATCAAATGACATTACCAGCAGTTCAGAACTTCAGAAACATTAGAGTTGTCCACTGCGTAGTCTTGTCTTAAGTGTATGGGATTTTCTTAACGTGTGCAAGTATTAAGTTTTTCTAATACGGTTTAATGTTATATATAAGATGTTAATGAACTATGCCGAAATATTTTCACAGAATATGTAGACTACTTAAATAATTTGAGATAGGATACTTATGGCCTGTTTATTGAAATGTCGAAGTAACGGCTAAGTTTCTGAAGTGCCATTGGGTAATCTATCAACCATTCGAGAGCATAACGAGTGGACATATTACAGCGTGCCTCTCTAGCGTAGTGGTAATGATAGTGGCTTTCAAGTGAAAGATAGCTTCTGAGTTCGGGTCTCGTTCACGTATCGCGGCACTTCGTCTGGAATGAATAATAATAATAATAATAATGATAATAATAACAATAATAATAATATTTACACTATGACAGAAATCGAACTCACAACCTTTGGGATAGCAGCTTCCCGCTATACGCATTAAGCCACCAAAGCAGTTGAAAAAGCGCCTCCAGAGCAGGATACCTTAAGAACGTATTAATAGATGCTCAGTGTCGTACTGTCAAGTGATTATTTCGAGATTTTACAGATTTTCGCGACATTAAATCTCGAGAACGCTAGTAACAAGCTGCTAAAACTCGATATTTCTATAGTTGGGCAGCAGTTTTAAAGACTTCTAAGCCATTTTTCAATTTGCTTTGCTTTAACACCGAGTGATCAGCACCTGATGCCCACAGGACCATGCATCGCCGATCTCAAATTACTTATATCAGTCAAGTGCACAATCTCGCAAACTATTTCGGTGTAGTTCATTAATACCCTGTATATTAAGCTATATTTGCCTTACCAAAGAAGAAATTTAGTGGAATTGGCCCGGGATAACGACCTCGTCCTGAATGGAAGGAACAAAGACCGTCCAAGTGACCTTCAAGAGAAGAGGCAAGCAAGCCAGAGCAGACACTATCTATCTACCTAGAAGGCCAACCACTGACCAAAGTGAACAGCTTCAAAAACTTAGGATAACACTACAACCCCAAGGAACAACCTACACACTCCAGATAAAAGACAGATTGGCAGCATCTATTAGAGCCATGAATGGCGTAAAGCATCTGCACAGGATTTTTATACAAACAGCATTGAAAACATTTAAAATAAATATAATACCAGTCATCGCTTATGGACCACACACAAACTGGCAATACCTTACAACAAGCAACCTAAGAGACCTAGAAAAGACAAAAACAAAACGTGCACTAAGGCTATCGAAATACACAAGGTCACGCACGTGTATGAGTTCAGCCGAGAAACTATCTCTAATGAACTATCTCTGAACATCTGCTGCTGCCATCCACATCAGCGTATGAAGTGGCCGTTGCCGAACACCAGAAAAATAAGACGGAGACATCAGAAGACTGCATACAACGGACGTAATGACCAGAGATGACTGGAAGGAAGCAGACTATGAACTGAGGCACGTAGTAACCAGACCTGCTGTCCATGGATTTCACTTCAAAATATGTTGTATCAAGAGTTTTCATGAATCTTATAAATACTGCGAGTGCTTCTTATGTGAGAAATACTGCGGAAAATACCACATACTACAGTGTAAAAATCGCACAGATTCATTAACGTAGTTTAGTAACAGTGGTAATTGAACACTAGACATGCACATTGTAGGTCCTTCCTTATTAATTATTATTATTATTATTATTATTAAATTTTGTTTGTTAACGACACTGTCAATTGCCAAAGTTACATCAGCGCCGCAGGTGTACCTTTTGTCATCCCGCAGGAATTCTTAAACATGCTGGTAATCCTACTGATACATCGTACATTGGTTTGGGCTGTCTTTGAACCCACCACATTGTAAACATAAGGCCAACGCCTAACCAACTGAGCCACCTAGACCGATTCTATAGAAGAAAGACAGATTATCAAGTCTCATCATAGGATAGGCAACACATTGGCAAACCGAAGCAACCATAACGCGCCTACGGAGGAACAAAATAGACCTAAGTGGATACCGACCCAGGAACTTTTAATGCTATTGTCCTTTGTGATTTGCTTTATTGATCATTGAGTTTGTTGTATTATAAAGATGAATTCTAACATTTAGATAAGATTTCTGTGCTAATTAGGAAGACTTTATTAAATTGTATTATTCACTTGGTGCACCCTGGAATCATTTCATATAATTTAAATAAAATTATTATATTATTTTATTGGCATTTTGCGTATTAATCGGAAGATATGATTTATCTTTTACATTTGGCAAACCAGGAATTTAAACTTAATAAAATAAAACAATCAAGCCACTGTTAAGTATAGCGTTAATTTACTTATCCCATCTTTTTCTAGAAGCTTTAATGTTGCATCAAATATTTAAATTTGTACCTTTCAAACGCCATATAAAACAATAATCACCATTACATACTGAAGATGCTCTTAGAACGACAATGGAATAAAAAGTAAATAGCTATTGCAATAATGCCGCTATACATGGGGAGGAACGTAGCGTTAAGAAGTAATTGAATGCATTTTTGCATTTAAAGCTCTTTAAATGTCATGTGTGCTTATTCGTGGTACTAGTTAATTTTATCTTCAATGAACTTTACACTCACTAGCCATTTATGAGTATTTTACCTAATGGAAACAACTTAAAGGTTTTTCTTTTATGTTCTACGTATTCTTAGGGGTATAATTGCAGATATTTGTGTTGGATATTGAGTATAGTGTAATGAGCAGCATTACATCAATAGTTCTTTCATTGGCGGACTAATAATTTTACTTATTAAAAGTAGCATGTTTTATGCTGTAAATCTTTTTGCGAGATCTAGGTACTTTCCGATTTTAAATCTTAATAACGCTTATTATTATATCCCTCTGACCGAATAGAGTACATCTTCCTGCTTGCGCTTGGGGGCTCGATTAATTTAATCGTGTTCCCTTGATTGGTTAATACTTCCAGGTAGGCATGCAGATACAAACCATGCATGCTTATTTCCTCCCAAGAGCAGTGCCCGCAGGTATAACGATGAGTGGCACGTTTGATGATAACGAAGGTTTTATCGGAACTGAGTTCCAGTGGTTTCTGTAGGTCAATCAACCCACACTACCTAGACCAGCAGGTTACGTATTGAGATTTGAAAGCGTAGAACCAAAACGGATGGTTTATATCAGGTACGTCCAAATTAAAAAGCACAGGGTAAGGCATAACAATTCATTCCGCGCAGTGTGAAGCTTTGGGGCATGCCGATAAGCGACGTTATGAAATGTTTGTAAAAACAAGGCCTTCTTCTTCTCCTGGTATTGTCTATTTTGTTTTACTTTGCACAAGTCCATCAATATTTACTACTGAGGAGGTTGTACAGAGCCTTAATAGATGAAATAAATGTTGGTCGCGTAGTTTATTGCAATACTGGGGTATAACATAATTCATTTTTGAGGAACTGCACTTTTCTTTCGAACAGTTTTGAGAGTAAGTAGTTATATTTGCATTTTATGTAGAGCGTCTGAAATGCATTCTTCACACGTTTTGAAGCTGGCATTCTGTTTATGCTTGCTTTCAAGCAAGTTCCACCAAGCAAATATTATGTACCACATGTGTATTATGATACTATGTCTGACTCATCAACATTTCCCCACCTTATTAGGAGCCGGGGAAGATATAACGAGTGAGTCTATACTGACAGGCATTTCATGCAAAAATCAGCAGTACACCATCTGATGGGTTTGTGGGAAAACCGTTTAAACAGAAAACATCTGTTTTGTTATACTCAGATTGCTTTCTCTAGCTGCTCTACAATTAAACTTCTTACAAAAGATTATTCTTCTTTCTACACAATGATAATCCAAATAAGCAGTAGCAGAATGTATTTACTATTTAGTTCCTTATAAGTAGAAGGGAGATAAGGGAATGCACTAGGCTAACGTGATAATCAATGTTTTAATAGGTGTGTTATGCAATTGTCATTGCAAATCGCTTCTTTACTTGGCTAGGAGTAGAACGAAAGAAAACTGGACATTTTCTGTCTGAGAAAAGTATAAGTACTTGAGAATTGAAACAAATATCAAGGAATATCTCGTAAACGGTTACATCTACGATAAAAACGTAAAGGACATATTTGTGAAGTTATTTTTTGTCTAAGTATTACGGTTTAGCAGTTAAGCAAAATTCAGCAAAATTCATCCAGAATAAAGAGGTCTTCAGAGGCTATTTACAGAAATTTCAAGTTATATATTTATGTTTTATTTGGGATGTAAATATTTTTAATATATGAGATTCTAATCAATAATCGTTAGAAACATTTTTGAGAAAATCAAAATTTTCGAACATTTTTCCATGTAAAGGGTAGTTTGTGGTAGGAAGATTTTCTTGAAAATCTTTGTGTGCATCCTTGGAAGATACTAAACCTAAATACCAAATTTGGATTTAAGGTTTTCTTCGTTTTTGAGCTATGCTGTCCACAGACATACACACGCAAACCTTTTTCTAAAAATGCATTTTTCGGACTCAGGGGACCCCAAAATCGGTGAAATTCAGACATGGAATTTTTGGGTGGAATACAATATCTTCTCTATCCACTATGTACATTGTACATACGGGCTAGAAAACCAAAAATACTAATACGCCGGAGAAGATATTTCTAAGTATAATTTATCAAAATATGTTTATCGATACCCGTGACACTCTGTATAAGAGGAGAAAAACCAGCAGCTAAGTGAGTAGAAATACCACTCCTCTTCCATTTGCTTGCAAAGGCCGAGATAACGCTGAGAGCTCTGACTGCTTAAAAGAGGGTAGATTTTATGGCTTGTATGCGATGCACTTTATGCTTTCCCTTTTAGGTGTTTTCAGACAAATATATTATGCATATCCTTTGTCAAAACCGTCTTGAATCTCCCTTATTGTAAAGACAACGTTCTGCTCAACATTTTGGGAATCTATGGTTAATATGGCCTAGAGCCTAAACATGTACCAGAACATTTCAATAATAGTTTCAGTATAGTCTTCTTCTTACATCACATTGCTGTTAACCGTGGCGCCTGTTCCTTCACAAATACCGAGCGAGTCAAAAACCTCGGAACCGTCCGCGCGTTGTCTTTCCACAGGCGTATGATCACATGATTCCACACTGCTGCTGTAAACAAGGTCAAGCTTCTGAGGCAGTTTTACTTTGTTCTGGAAGAGCAGTACTGAGTTGGGGTGTAGTTCAGTTATTATAAGTGATTTATTATTTTGTCCGGTACTGTGTATTATGGCTCAGCATATGCTTTCACTGCACAGCCTGTATTTATTTATGAGTCGTATTTACATGTATTTCTGATTCACTCAACTCACCAAGCAAAAGTACGATCTGCAGCATGTTTTCCAGGCCGTACAACAATCCATGAGCTTTACAATAAATTTCAAGCCATAGGAAGTACACAGGCTAAGACATCTAAAAATGGCATGAGGTTTTTACCGAAGAAACATTATATGACATCGGAAGAATTAAAACAAAATATCCGCCATTGCTGGTCAAGGTGTAGCCGGCCTCGATGGCCGCACTCGCCAAGGCGTCTCGTTTTGGTGCTTTTTAGCGCAAGGAATCGTGGGTTCGAGTCCCGCCTTGGGCATGGGTGTTATATGTTTGTATATGTATATTTATATGTGTGTGTGTGTAACAAAAGAAAACAGCAAGTCAGTAATCATTAAGCAAACAAAGTAAGAAAAATAGTTAAATAACCAGACTCCGGAGCTGTATTTAAAACAAACAAGAAAGAAAAAAAAAGAAGAAGGGTAAAGTACGGCGAGTGAAATGATAGTTACAAAAGAGGTGCCGAAATTGTATGGACAACGACATGGCCAATTTCCTCTCTTTCCATAGAGATGGTAAGTAAGGCCTTTAAAAGTAGCTTTAAAACTGTTTAATGGTTTCATCCGCGCATTTCTATAATAGCGACCGATGGCAACGAGCGCCGAGGACGCGGACACTTTGACTCACTCGTTAATTCTTCCCATCCAATCGAATGTCGACTCTCTAATTTGTACTGGAATGCTTTTCTGGTAATTTTGTCTTCCATTCTTTCTACATGTTAGAATCGTTGTACTTCCATGTTGTTCGTTGCATCTTCTAATGTATTTTCCTGCAATTCTTCTCGTATATGTACATTTGGTATCTCGTATCCTTCAAAGTATATCCTCGTATATATCTGAGTAATTGTAATTCGGATATTTATGTTGTTCTTTAGAGAAATCTATTGATAATCCAAGTTTCACTTCATACAACAATAGACTGCTAATATTTAAAAAAATGTTTCTTGTTTTTTGCTTTAAACTTTTCTAGATAGGTATGCATGTATGTTTAAATTGGTGTGGGATTTGATCTTTTGATCATTAGGAACCAAAAACCTAGTAGTTGCTCCAATTCACTTTATGATATAAAATGACACATACGTTAACTGGGTAACTCATGAGACTTAATTTAATTTGTACGCACATGTTTGCTTGAACATTTGGCCGTCTTAGACGCTCTCATAACAATTATTAAGGAAAGGAGTAGGGAGAAAATACTTTTCTACAAGTTACTGTTATATCTTGAATATCAGACAGCTGTCTGTTTTACAATACTATCAGCCCAAGACAATACAGAAATGTTCAGACTCAGACATAGAGTCTACTTCAACAAATTTCAAAAACAATCTTACGGAGAATCGCTGCTATTTTAAACACTTTTCAGGAAATTTTAAAATCAAAAGCCAGTTTAGAAGAAACTAAATTGGAGCAGGACTCCAAGCTTTTATGTTTGAAGAATAAATGAGTATTATCTTGAAATATACTGCCAATTTTCAATTATGTTATTGAACGAAATAACCCAATTAAAATATTCGCTTTAAATCAGTTCAAGATTTATATCAACCTTTCACCTGGATTCTTATATGAATAGAAAAATATTAACAGAGATTTTTGATTATTTCCTAGGATGGCCAATTCAAAATAACCTAGATATCTGAACAGCAAAAGTCAAAGATAATCTAAATCTCTTACAGTATATTTTTAAAGTGGCGTTTTCAAATGCCGTAATAAGTCTAGAAAGAGGGGTTCCCTTTTTTGCTCCTGAATTCAATATATAAATTCAAACTTCAATTTGTGTTAAATTTGAATATAATTTAATAAAGTATTGCTGTATCAATTTTAAAACAATTAGAAGCGTATAAATACTTAAGTTTCTATTTTTAATTATGCCTTTATTTTATTTTAATATAATGGGAATTATATAATAATATTTTTGTGGATCCATATATTTATTCCTTATCTCTTTTTGTATAATAATTGCATAATATAAAATAATAAAAACAAAGAAACTTATGATTATGTACTTAGTGTAACTTCTAGCAGCGCTTGTTTAGTAAACCGTTTCCCATAAAGAACAATTTAAGTCCCACTTAGGGAGAGGTAAAACTTGAACCGTTTTTCTATCTTATCAATATGACAGGATTAATATCACACTTAATTTGATAGTTTATCATATATTATCTATATAAGAACTATACAGAAATATTATCACAGCATATGTAGATTACTTAAATAAATACTTCGGCTATAAGTTTCTGATGTGCCAGTACGCCACGTTTCACGGCGCTTCGTCTGGAATGAGAAAAATGACAATAAAAAACATTTTTATCTATCACAGGAATCGAACTCATGATCTTTGGGATAGCAACTTCCCGCGTTGCACATTAAGCCACCAGAGCAGGCTAAATAATTCAAGAACGTAGTTAATGAATGCTCAGTGTCGCACTGTAAAGTGATTAGTTCGAGATTTTACAGCTTTTGCGACATTGAATCTTGAGAACGCTAGTAACGAGCTGATAAAAATCGATATTTCTATACTCGGGGTGCAGTTTTAAAGACATTCTAAGTCATTTTTTTAATCTGCTTTGCATTAATACCGACTTATCAGCACCTGAATCCCACACGTTTAACGCTATGTAGCTGCGTTGTGACCTTGCATCGCCGATCTCAAATTACTTGTATCTGTCACGTGCACAATCTCGCAAAGTATTTCGGTGTAGTTCATTAACGCCTGTATATATATCATCAGAAGACATCATAGTTTGACGTTAATATAGATAATTAATTATTATTAAATTATTAACTTATTATAGACTATTAAATTTGTGTATTTTTAAGAAACCTATCATTATAGGCTACAGTACATCAATTTTCATCGTTGTACTTTACTAATTATTACAATAGTTATGTGAAATTGTTGAATTTGGCAACTAATGGGACCCATCGTTATGAATTGTCACAGACTCCATATGAACCGCCTGTCAGGATAACTTAGCACTAAACATAGTTTGCCTAAAAGTAATGTTATTAAAACAAATTTAATACAATGATTTAACAGATCCTAGATTGAGAAACAATGGTTGTTAATCTGACCCAAGATCACAAAAGCTCCTCATTTTTATGGCACATGATTGGCGAATTTCTTATGTTTTCTTCGCAACCCACCACGCTTCTCAGTAGCTTCTAAGGTTTTGAACAGATTGGTCAGTGAGAATGAATTGTTGAAATTCATCGGATTAATTCATCATTATATAGTTTTGTTTCTGTATATCCAGTATTACATAAGTAGTGCAACTACTAACTATTTGAAGCAATGACATTAGTTTGTGTACTATATGCGATAATTAACGCAAAGGTTTTCCGGCTAGTTGTTGCCACAATAAACCGAAGTGTTTACAAATATAACAAGACACTGTTCACATGGCATCTCAACCAAGAAGGGTAAATGGACGCTCTTTAACTACTGTGGTTCTCAACGTCCCATTCTATACTGGGTATGAAAGACCGCTTAATTTTTCTCAGACACACCTCTATCAGGCTTGAGGTTCTTTTACGCGCCGTAAATCTACGGTACCCACGGCTTTACTTTTCTTCCTTTACCGTTACGTGACAAGGGAAATGCATACCTAGAGGATGAACGTCGCCTGAAGTATCCATATTTACAAATTATCCTACACTTAACCCAAAAACAGGAAACAGGACGAGTTGGTGAATGAATAAACAGTGTTTAAGTGTTAAAAAGACAATAATATGATGAGATTTTTACGTGTTGGTGATGATGATTAATTTTAATTATCATCAGGACTGGCACCTTACCTATTGACCCAGAGAGCGCGATTTGGGTTCTGAGGCATCGCTGGAGTTTTTGGAATGTTTCAATAATAAAATATAAAGTCTCTTTGGGACGCAAAGAAACTTAAGACTCGGGTTGCAATGATGACCAAAAGACGTAAGGATACCAAAACCCGAAGTTTAAATATGTTTTCTTAAACTGACCTCAGATATTACCCGTAAAAGGATAGTTTTGTATACATTGGTATGTATCTTATAATTTTTGTTAATTTTTTTTTTTGAAGGTAGTCTTAAGTAAAACGGCAAACAGGCTCACACAAAACCACTATGTTATGGGAAATTCGGCTCCATCAGGCCAGAAACAGACAAAGGCCTTACAACTTCCGTGTCTCAAGTTTACATGCAACGAAAAGATTTCTACCAGGAAATAACTATGATTATAGAAAAAATCTGATGTGATCCATTCACAAGTCTTTCTTTACATCTCTGCAACAAAGTATTATTAAATTGCTTAGGCTCCTATTTACTTCATGCTAATCGAGAAAAACTTAGCAGAAATAGTCTTATTACTTGCTTTCTTGTAAGTAGAAGCGAAATAAGATAGTACCGTAGGTTAAAGTGATAGTCAAAAGCTGGTTGCTATGTGACTGCAGTTACTTTGTTTGGTTTGTATGGACAGGAGTTGTCAAATTCCTATATGAGAAAAGTATACATTTCGAAGCTGAATCCAAAGACAAGGAATAACTCAAAAACGATCAAATCCACGAAAAAATCTGTAAAACTTAAATTGTGTGTTTTAGCGTGCTCTACATTTTTTGTGGCAAATATTTGTCCATCTCTTACGGTTTAACAGTTATGCAAAATTCCGTAAAATTCATCCAGAATAAAATAGTCTTCAGAGGGTATTCCCAGAAAATTCAAGATATACATTTTATTTGGCAGGTAAAAGTCTTTAATATATGATATTATAATAAAAATTTTTAGTGCCATTTTTGAGAAAATCAAAATTTTCGAAAAAAGTTCCGTGTAAAGGGTAGTTTAGGGTGGGGGGATTTTTCTCAAAATCTTCATACCCCATCCCTGGAAGATACTAAACTTAAATACCAAGTTTGGTACTTTTCCGACTCTTTATTTTGGAGCTATTGTGTGCACGGACATACGGGCACATACACACACGGACCTTTTTCTGAATTTTTTTTTTGGATACAGGGTGCCTAAAACATTTTTTCGGTGAAATATGGATATGGAATTTTTGGATGGAGTGCAATACCTTCTCTATACACTTATGTACATAGCACATATAGAGTGACGGTAAGCAATTGAATTATTATTCGCATATTTTTAAAATGAGTAGCATAGTGTTTCTGGAAAAAAATTCTTGAATTAGGAGAAGATAGACATTTTTTCCTTTTGCTAAATATTCCTCTCACAAACCAATCCTTCAAATTATATTTCTACAACAATCCATAATAAATAAGAATTTTATGACTACACGCTCTCCCTGTGGCTCTGAAGAACAAAATTCAAAAGATTTACTTTTTTGTAATCCCTATTTTTTTTTTTTTGTTAAAGAAAGTCAAATGTATTTTAATATTGTTATGTAAATTTAAATCGGTTTAATAGGGCTCACTTAAGTAACTTCTAGTTATGTGTAATAAGATAATAATAATAATAATAATAATAATAATAATAATAATAATAATAATAATATACAGTTAACTCTTTAATAAACTCAGTTAAACACCAAGCTTGAATTTAGCTTCCGATTTTCGAAACAGTGACAGCAAGATTTTCAAGAGAAATGTCAATTCAAAGCTTCCCTTTACATTACAGATTTTTTGAAATTCTAAATTTTATAAAAATGGTAACGAATGTTATTAAATAAAATACCATACGTTAAAATATATACATGACAAATCAAAAAATCTTGAAATTTCCGAGAATATCGTTTTAGTTCACTTTATTTGGATAGACAAAAACATATTGTAAATAAAGTATATTACCCCTTAAAACACAGATTTTATTTCAAATAACTTTTTTTTTATCTATGAGTCATTTCCTAGATGTCCGTTACTAATGGTTTGCGTTGTTGCATACTTGGCCATTATTATAAGCTCTGTAAGTGCCATCAGCTTTCAGTTGCTTCTCGAAATTCAAGAGAAACAGCCTGCTATTTTAAGTCTAATATATTGCACCCACTCTTAATTATTTGGCTGGTGCATTTTATTGTCATCGCATAAGTTCTACCCTTTAAAATATTCAAAATTAAGCATATTTTATTCCCACAGTCATATTCTACCAAAAATTAAGTATGCAATAAAACTATTTCCACAAATGTCACAATATTAATTAAATAAACCAGTGAGCTTTTATAAGAATATTTTGTTGGAGAATGAGTAGAGAAAGTCGTATGATTGTAGCACATGGAATTGTTTCGTTTCTATTTCTTTGTACGCTCTATTTTGATACCGACGACTGACAGAAATATGATATCTGCTGTTATTCACTCCTTCTCCTTTTTAGCTAAAGTTTTATCTCCAAAGTTTGAAATGTATTCACATTTGCCAGCAGATTCATACTGCACCAGATTTCGGAGAGGAAAAGGAATACCTTTAACTAACGAAATATTTCTTGCTTCCATCCGGGAACGGAAACCGGAACCTCATGGCATCGTGGCCAACTTGCTGGTCCCTAAACCGCAAGTGAGTCAACACGGGTTGCCCACTTGCTTAAAATCAATGCAAGATATAGCTGGCAGATCTCATATTCTTCTTTTAGCTATTTACCCTCCTCGTATGGAGGATTTACAAACCCTCCCACCCAAGACTTACCAATCAGAGCCTGGGGCGAGATGCTTGTTGAGGAGCAGACTGACTCTTCGTCAGATAGAGTAACCAGAAAGAAAGGGTGATCAACCCTATGCCTGGTGTGAGAGCGAGGAAGAGTATATAAAAAGGTGAAAAAAGGAAATAAAATAGGATTCTAGAGCAATTGGTGGAATGACCGGAGAAAACACGTCCAAACCCTAAATCCCACATAGGCCCCTAGGATTAAATACGGGCGCCTTGGTGAGAGATAAGAGGTCCCTTCACTAGGTCTTGGGGTCGTTGCCATATTATATGATTTAAAATACAATACAATTGTGTTTATTAAATGAAAATATGTTTTTTTAACTTTCAAGTTTTAGTGTCCCTTCATTATGTATTTTACTTTTATCTTCACTTTCACTTCACTTTTCCTCGCAACATGATATAAATATGCACGAAGTAGCCTCTTATACCTTCCGTAAACGCATTGGGGCGTAGAACACAAGTCTCCATCACCTACTGTCACACCTACCGTCACAATCAGGCAGTTTATGTCGCATCAAGGACTACTTGCTAACTTAATAAGCGATTCACTCGTAAGCACCCTCGAAAGTTCGCGAGAGAGGGGAAAGAATATTCCAGGAAGATCTGGTTACCTACCTCTCAATAATATCTCTGGGATATACGTCGGTTGGTATCATTACTAGAGTATTTAATTTTCAAACCGGTCAGTCAGTAAGGTTCATAGCTGTGTCACAATATTAATTACCGGTGATCTTCTAATTTATCCATAGTTTTTCCCCAAAACTCTGGATTTCATTAAACTTTGTGCTTCACTATTAAATAAGTAAGAGTAAAATAAATAATGCAGGAAATACCTCTTCTTGCTCCATGATTATATCATTATTCTTGCTTCTATTGTATACGAGGGTTAATTATACAACATTTTTACATTTTGCAAATAGCATAGCTTTTCAAAACATCACTCCAAGTGTGCAAGCTGGCAGCGGACCACGCTCAATGTGAGTGCATGCCAACTTCTTTTATTGGTTGTCTAAATTTTTATCGTCTTCGCCGGTTCTTGAGAACAAATTACCTACGCAATACTGTTTATGTGCGCCTCCCCATAGTTCTGTTAATTTTCTTTCGTTGGGTTTATGGTAGTCTCCGCTTCGTGAGTGTCACGATAGCGTTCAGGGCATAATAAAAGGAGCTGATAGTGCAGTCAGAATCTAAGCGAGGTTTAATGTGGTAATAGTCATGTAATATTTTCACTCTTTTTTATATTTTTAGTATAAACATTTTGCTTGTATATGTATATTCCAAAGATGGTCATAACTTTTTTTTTTTTTCTTACTGGTTAAATTACACTTAAGCCGATGTCCCACGGTCAAATATTTTGGTCCAATACTCTTCAAACTACAAATTGCATCTTGGGACATCGGATAATTTCATTTTATACAATTTCTGTACTATTTTTTGGTCCAATTCCAATTGGTTACAACAGGATTCAGCGGTTTCTAATTTTTGGTCCAAATGTATGACAGCAACCAATGAGCGACCAGGCGGTAATGACGTAGTAAGATGGCAGCTAGCACTGGGTCTTCCTTGCCGCCAACGTGATTGTTTGTGTGAAACTTTGCTGTATCTTGTAGAATTTGTCCTAAATAATAAGGTTATAGTAGCTGAGCTATGATCGAAATACACATTTTTTGAGAGGCAGAGATCTATGAAATAATGACTCGGGTATTTATAATCCCTGCAAATGTATTTTATCGGATCCATTTTTACCTAACCTTTTCTCAACAAAAATATAAAAACGTGATTGCTGGTTGATTTTCTGGTATGGAGTGCCTCATATTTGTGTCTTGGCGAGTGATGTTTGCCTCAACTAAGGACCGCAACTTTTCAAACAAATGTTCGTCCATTCTAAGGAAGTTAAAATATTTTACAGAGTCAGCAACGGGTTCATTTTGCAGTATATATAGTACAGCTCTTCTTTGGTGTGTATTCCTACGTTACAGCCATGGTCTAGTTCATGGTTTCTTATTTATAATATAATATGCTCTTGCAATGGATTCATAAACTAAGCCTGCGACAGCGAACATAAATAATTGTGGATCAGCAACCTCCAACATTTTTATCAACTGTTCATGTGCATGCGAGAAATGTTTGGACCAATACACACTCCCGTGGGAATGAAATGCAGAAATTGTACACAACGTTCACGTTGTAAAAAAATGTTGGACCAAATTTTAACCGTAGGACATCGGCTTAATCCAATGAACGTTGTAATGTATCTTATTTTTCGACGAAACGAACATTCTACATTCTACAGAACATTTATAAATTCACAAAATATTGGCAATAATAAATAAAACAATGAAAACTGCCTTGGTGTAAATACACACTAGAAGTTTTCTATAAAAGACCTTAGCGAGACTGTACATTGTTTCGAAAGTGAAAAAAAGAAGAAAGCAGAATAATAGTCATTGAAATCAAATATATGAAATACATACAGCGGAGTATACTAAATGGGGCCACATTAGTAATGAAAACGTAATGAGGTAATAGTAATTTGAACCCAACGATTACATAAAACAACGTCATAAAAATGTATATAACAATTACGTCGCATGCACACAAACAGAATCCCAAAAGCCCTGCTTCACTATCCTCCAGAGAGGAAGAGATGTATCTAAGTCATCTAAAGAGATTCTTAATGAAAGTTCATGTCTAAAACTTAAAGAGAAGAAGAAGAAAAAGAATAGACATATAGCTAGCGCAATAGTATAAAATTATCAATAAGTGAAATACTTTGAAATATTTACTGAGCATCAATAAATAGAATTTGGACAATAATAACAATATAGCCCAGACATCTCCAAAAGTAACTTTGGCCGGAAACTGGCGTCAGAACTCATTTCGTCCAAATTCAATCAGGATCGGTAATTGTTGGTGAGTTACACATACTGTCATATATACGTACATTACCCGGCAGTGAATGAGATGTTTTAAGCAAACATAAATGAAATATCAGCTTCAAAACGTGGGAAATATCACTTTCGTAAACATTCGAAGGCTGTATACGAAATGGAATTATTTGCTCTGTACAATTGTACGAAGATAAGTTGGAAAGAAAGATGTTGGTATTTATTTAAATTGCTGCATAAGGATTAAGTTTCCAAACTGTATTATTTTCATCACATTTAATGAGAATGTTTGGCTCTAGCTTCTCTAGCCAGGATCGCCTTAGACCACGCGACGGTCATTTGGTTTATTTATTGAATCTCTGTACATCATTCTTAGCATGAGATACTGATGGACTTGTTAAAAGTAAAACTTTACACCGAATTGAACAGAGATTTTTATAGTGTTTAACGCCCGCTTTTACTACATATGGTACCGCAGGCGTGAGAGAGAGCGAGAGCGAGCATGCACACACTAAGTGGAACCAGTTACTGCGCCTCTGTTCCTTTAATTTCAACTTGCCTGATATAGCCTATAAGTAGATCCTCTTGTATAGAATTTCCTCCTGTCATTTATACCTATCTGCCTGGCTTTCTTTGTTGCAGTATCATTAACATACGTAGTAAAGACCGTTTCAACATACATTTGTTAACAGTGATTATTTCTTCGTTGCTTTCAGCAAGATACAAATAGACAATGAAGTAATTTGTACAGTCGGTCTTTTCACATGGTGACTACAATGGACTGTAGCAATGAACGTCACAATACAAAACCTGTGTAAGGAGAAACGTTGAACCCAGTGAAATTTACAGTGTACATGTCCAGCATCCGGAAATGGTGCATTGTGTTTACGATTAGTCGACAGGTGACCAAGCTGCAAGGCGTTCAGAGATGCTCTGTAGTTGTTAATGTAATTGAGGGAAATGATTCTATACCATGAGGAAATTAAGTTTTCAGAATTATTGAGTGTTAGAAGTATGTAAAAGCATTTCTCATACAGCTATAAGTTTAACCTTTACATTTAAACTATGGGAAAATTGAAAAAATATCCATATAGTACCTTTGAGAGGCTTTATGGATTCTCGTTGTCCACTTATAAATAGTTTGTATCTTACTATAGACAGCAAAAATGAAGGAAATGTTGCTGAAAGGTTGCTCTGAAGGAAAAAAACATTAAAATATAATGGAATATATTTTTAAAACGTCATTACCCTAAAAATAAGCATTTCAGATGCATCTTTACTTTTGATCGTGCACTTTAGAGATGTTAATAATTGTGATAATTTAAAAATATAAAAGTAAAAGAAAATTAACCTATTAAGTTCTTAGACGTTGTTTCATACTAATAATACTATCATAAAAACATCGATTCGAAAAACAAACGCTTGAAGAACAGAGGAAATTTCATTTCATATAGACGTTTCAATGAGGACTGACTTCTAGAAAAGTATGATTGGAGTTTTTACAGACGCATTTTCTGAAAAGAGTAAACTGTTTCAATAGAATAATACTTTATAATATTCCATATATCAAAATTCCCAGTTCAGTGGAAACGGTAAGTACTTTAATATCGAAAAGCATTAAATTCTACGATATATGAGTATAAATATATATATAGAGTTTTTCTTAACATATAAAAACTTTACTTGTGAACTATAAGACCTATTTAACGTGTTTTCAGTTTCACATCCCGAAAATCATACAACTGATTGTTATTATTATGACAGCAAGCATTTTTGGAGTAATAACTTTCAGCTTTGAATAGTCCCTAGGATAACACATTCAATAAAGATTCCATGGATATGATTAAATAGCTTCCGAATAATGCTTCACGGTCAGTAGTTTATTTAAATTGTTTGTGTATATGGATATATTAATGAATTTCGCCATAATGACACTTAAGGGGCAAGTCCTACTTTTAGAATAGGTGACCTTTTTCTCGCTTGGTGATGCATCCCAAGTCAGGCAATGTTTTTTCGCTTAGCTTATCTCTAAAGCGTATTTCCTATTAATTCTGCACTTACTTAACCACTCATTGATTAATTTCACTTTGGTCCTGTTCAAACCTAGAATCCTTTTAACTAATTACAAATTGTGACAGACTATGTTCTAATTCTTTCCAGTGAGTTCTCTCTCTTACCTTTCTTGACCACAATTTCCTTGCCGTTTTCAAGGACACGTCTGTCCATCTCAGCCACGTCTTACTCGATTTCTTTTTCCGATGTGTAGTCCCACATCGTGATCACGTACCTCCATCTTGATTGGTTCAGTGGCCTCTTCACTTCAGCTCGTTCTGCTATGTCAGATGAGTTGGTGTTCTTTTTGTCTTTAGGTTGGTGTTAGAAATGTGTTTCAGTGCTACACCAAGCATTTTCCCAGCGTCGTATTAGTGAAAGCTGCTTAACTGACAGATTCCATATTTAAACATCCGTAGAAATAAGAACTATAGCTTTCCTGGCGACGTGTTAATTCAAAATCTTCTCGGGCTTCTAGCCAGGTAATAACTTGGCTTGACACCAACGTTTCGAAGAAGTGCATCTTCCTCGTCTTCAGGGTGAACTGATGAAGTTCACCCTGAAGACGAGGAAGATGCACTTCTTCGAAACGTTGGTGTCAAGCCAAGTTATTACCTGGCTAGAAGCCCGAGAAGATCCGTAGAAAGTCACAGGGAAGATGCAGGATTTTAAGGTTTTGGAACGTGATCTTGCCGTTGTGTGATTTGTCTGTCCAACAAAGTGAACTTCAGTCTCCAAATGCATTCCAACCTATTGATATTCCTTAACCAAATGGTTGAGAGTTTTATTAAATCGCCTCTTTAACTTCTATAGTTATATGCCTTGTGAAACTCGTTGAGAAATAACTAATATTGCGTTTAGCAAGTTTCCTTGAAATCGTGAAAAACTAGTAAATGTTGAAAGGACTTCAGAAGACGTACAAAAATAACATTGCGCAATTTAAAGAGATCAAGGCATGTATGGGTTTTCTAGGTATATAGTGCATTTTCATGTATCGCGTAATGTTTAATCGTTATACAAGATTATACAAAATGCACTCCGAACGAACAGCACATCACAGAATATTCCAGAAATTTGAAGATTCAAATACACGTTCTATTTGTCATGTAATCATCTTTAAAGTATGGTATTGTAATACAAATTGTTATAGCCATTTCTGAGAATGTTCCATGAAAGACCCACTCCGAGGGTTCTAGTACTAGTTCCAGAAATGGCATTATCCATGCCGTAGGCTAGTCCATATGGGACATCAACAGAAATAGCATGCAGATGATATACAATGCCCTCTAAACATATGGCAAAAGTTCATAAATAACGGGGACGATTATATTGAAGTTGTGTGCTGTCAATAATTTAATTTCAGAGAAAAAATTGTTCTCATTAGTTTTTATTCAGCCCTTGTAGATCATAGGCGAAGTGTAGATATAAGAAAAGAATTACCAATAGCAGACATAATTGTCAAAATGATGAAGTATCAAAAACAAGGACTAGAACTCGTGGAATATATAAATCAAGGTCGCTTACCATGAGTGATGCTGGAACGCCTTCCCAGACGAACCGTGTAAACGGTGTATAGAGTAAGTTTAACAATCGGAATTTAAATTATATTATAAGTTTTGATAATGTGTACATTTTGGTATTTTATAAAAAAGCAGGAATATATACCTGAAAAGGCCAATAGCCTAATCCATGTGGATGATGATTCACTGACCTCGTACATGTATTTTAATGGGAACTTGAAGCCTTTTGAGAAAATCAACTACGAAATATAGATGATATTTAAATCTGAAAAACTATTAAATAATATTTATATTCTATATTTTAAAGATCTACTTAAACTTGATGTTTGTAATTCTACTGACTTTTTGTTGTTTAATTAGGTTATTACTTTCTCTGAATAGCCTTCTTCGGCTATGTTCACCTTTAAACATATATTTTCGGTGAAATTCTGATTTAGAAATTTAAATAGCATTTCGTTTCCTTACATAAGTAAGCGATAGGGAAAGTAATTTTGGTTACAGTAAATAATACAAAGGAAGTCCGACAACTACGATAAATGGAATTCAATTGATAAAAAGAGTTGCCTACGAAAGGAAAATATATAGAGATTTATCACAAATTTGATGGTCTTATATGACTTTATGTATCTTTTCAGTTAACAAATATCTGTATTATACTGATCGAGATAAACAATAACAGAAATGGCCTTGTATATGAGGAAATAAGGAAGTACATTAGGATAAAGCGATAATAAAATATTTTAAACCCTGATCTCTATGTGATACAATTAAAATGCTGATTTCTTTTGTTGGCGTGGAGTAAAAGAAAAGAACTATAAAAGTTATTTCCGTTTGAGAAAAGAGTATGTATTTTAAAATTTAAGCTACTAATAAGGAATATCTCGGAAAAGGTTAAGTACAAATAAAATGTATATCAATAGATGGTTTGTTTTAACGAGGTCTACATTTTTTATGCAGCAAGCTTTAGTCAATCTCTTACGGTTTACCAGTTATACAAAATTCAACTTATTTCATCTGTCATGAAATTATCTTCAACATGGTATTTTAATAGAACTCGTTCAAACCATTTTTGACAAAATCAAAAATTTTTGAAAACACCCTTTACTTAACGGTTAGTTTGATCGTGTTTCGAAAATATTTACTTTTTCGTTTTTGAGCTACACTGTTCTCACACACAAACACACATGAAGCGTCTTACTTTCCCTACTCGTACTATTACATAGTGTATAGAGAAGATATTGCATTCCACTCAAAGATTCGACACCGAGATTTCTCCGGAAATACATGTTTTGTGTCCCCTGAACCCCCCCCAAAAAAAGAATTTTCAGAAAAGGACCGTGTGTGTGCATGTTTGTGTCTGTGTGCTTGGACAGTATAGCTCAAAAACGAAAAGACCGTTGAATACCAAACTTGGTATTTAAGTTTGGTATCTTCCAAAGATACGACACGAAGGTTTTCAAGAAAAAAAACCCAACTATCCTTTACATGGTACTTTTTCGAAAATTTTGAATTTCTTAAAAATGGCTCTAACGGTTTTGATTAAAATATCGTATTTTAAATATATTTACCTGAAAAATAAAATGTGTATGTTGAATTTTCTAGGTATAGCCTCTGAAGACTGCTTTATTCTGGATCAATTTTACGGAATTTTGCATAACTGCTAAACCGTAAGAGATGGACCAGAACTTACCACACAAAAAATGTAGGGCATAGTAAAGCACACATTTATGTAATATACATTTGTTTCGTAGATTTGATCGTTTAGTCGATATTCCTTGCTTTTGGTTTCAGCTTTGAAAAACTTATACTTTTCTCATACAGGAATTTGTCAACTCCTGTCTATACAAACAAAGGAACCTCAGTCACTTAGCAACCAGCTTTTGACATCACTTTAACCTATGGTATTCCCTTATTTCGCTTCTACTTACAAGGAAGCAAGCAATAAGATTAGTTCTGCTAATTTTTTCTCGATTAGCATGAAGTAAATAGAAGCATACACTATTTAATTTATTTGTTTACAGAGATGTAGAGAAAGTCATGTGAATGGAACACATCAGGTTCTTTTTATGTATGTAAGGACACCTGCATTCTTTCGCAACAAGTCGCTTAAGATAACTGCAGTATCGAGAATCTCATTGCTCACAGCTCATAAAACAAAATCAGTAGGAATTACCATCTTGGGGACCGATAGCGGGATACATGCGAATACCAGTTGCATACTGACCGAGTAGAGTCCGACCTGCGCGGCTGTCACTGAAATTGTACAAGCAATTAATCAGAGACCCGTGACATCTGTTTTAGACCGTGTCAAGAAGAAAGTGGAAACAGAGCTGGAAAACAAATTGGACGTTCAATAATACGTGAATTACGAAATGTGCTACGAGATGTTGCTACGGAAATAATTGTTGATGTATCTTACCCAATAGTCGATGATGTGTCCTATTCCCGTTTTGCTCCAATCACATCTTATGGAACGAAATTTTTCACAATATAAAACCTGTTTAGTGCCAATTGGAGACGATTCATATTTGAGACGTTAGGAATGTAGTTGTGTGTTATAATCTATACGGCCGCGCCGTGACCGAGTGGTTAGACCACTCGCCTCTCACCTAGACGATCCCAAGTGACCGCATATGAGATTCGTGGTGGACAAGCGCGGCAGGGGCAGATTTTCTCCGAGCTCTCCGGTTTCTCCGGATTCCCTCGCCATCACATTCCACCGGTAATTCATCTTCACTATATGTATAATTAATGTCATCGCCTATGGTACCATTTGTAGCAACAAGGGGCGTTAAATACTATCCTATCATTGTAATCTATGTATTTGAGACAAAATGAAACAGATAATGATTCTGATGATTTGTTACACAACAGCAATTGAATTAATGTGCCGATCCCCATGGCTGCGCTCGGCAAGGCGTCCCGCTTTGGTGCTTCGTGGCGCTGGGGATCGTGGGTTCGAGTCCCACCTTGGGCATGTGTGTTATATGTTTGTGTTTATGTGTGTAAGAAAACAGCAATCCAGTAATAATACAGAAAAACAAGGTAAAAAAATGGGTAAATAAAAGTAGGGTATACAGTGCCGGAGTCCCGATCAGACTCCGGTACCATATTTAAAAAAAATGCAAATATTAAAATATTTGGTTCCCGTAACTCAGTGGTATTTATGTTTACCACTCACCCAACCTCAATCCCTTCCAATACGAGTGAAAACATCACAATCTACCGCGCAAAACTGCCCCATTTTCCTTCTATTAGTACCACTGTACACACTGTATTGTCAACATATTACAACTATATACCATGCGGCGCTAACTTCGGTCCTGTCCCGCTATCATCCCCAAGATGTTATCCCTAAATATCAGCATGAAATCGTGACGGGAGAGAAAGAAAAATAAAAGATTGTATGGTTCTTATATGTGTAGAGTGAAGGTATTATGAAGTATCCCACAATAAGACAATCCATCATCCAAAAGAATAATAGTTCAATATTATCATTGGAGAACTGCAAGGTCCCCAGTATTTGGATGTCCTCACGTTTTTACCGAGTTAACATTTGTTCCATATTTCAGACGAGGGTTCTTGGCGATCCTGCGGTATTTCATTTTGTAACTCATCCCATCCTTCTTTCTGGTTGTTGTTTTAACAGCGAGAAAGCGCCCACATTTATCGCTGAGTGCTCCGTGAACTTACAACTGTGGAGTCATCTTTCTCACAATCAATAACTGCACCATAAACATTCCCTGAGATGCGGTTGGATGGAGAGCTTCCTCTTAAAGGCATCTCAAACAATATCTACCCTTGAGAAAGTTATTTCACGCTTAAAACGTGAGAGAAAGAGGACTTCAAAAGTTTTAGATATCTTCAAAATTCAACATTTTCAACCTGAGAGGGAAAAGCTTTCCTTTGTTTCATATTAAGGGTTTTAAGTTACCTTTTACCTCCTGTATATCTAAGAAGTACCTATGTTGCGTTTTTTCAGTCGGTATTTCGCTATTCTTTGATATTTTGTGGTAACTCTAGTAATATAACAAATATTTTTATTTTACGAAGCCTATAAACTTGGTATTGGTTTAATTGTTTTTTACTTTATCTACACGTAATATGTATATAGTGTATAGAGAAGGTATTATATTGCACCCAAAAAAGTCGATACCGAAATTTCACCGGAAATACATGTTTGGGTTCCTCTGAATCCAAAAAAAGCATTTTTGGATAAAGGTCCAAAACGAAAAGACCGTTAAGTACCAAACTTGGTATTTAAGTTTGGTAACTTCCAAGGATGCGACACGAAGATTTTCAAGAAAATTCCCCGCCCCCAATTAGCATTTCCATGGAACTTTTTTCGATAATTTTGCTTTTTCAAAAATGGCTCTAACGATTTTGATTAAAATATCCTAACAAATAATATGTATATCTCCAATTTTCTGGGAATAGCCTCTGAAGACTACTTTATTCTGGATGAATTTTTTCATAACTTGTAAACCGTAAGAAATAGAAAAAAACTTACCACATAAAAATGTGGAGCATATTAAAACACACAATTTTTTCGAGTTGATCGTTTTTGAAATATTCCTTGTTTTTGGTTTCAGCTTTGAAAAACGTGTACTTTTCTCATACAGATATTTGTCAACTCGTGTTCATATAAACAAAGGAACTTCAATCACCTAGTAACCAGCTTTTGACTTCACTTTAACCTATGATATTGCTATATTTCGCTTCTACTTACAAGGAATTAAGTAATAAGACTATTTCTGCTAATTTTTTCTCGATTAGCATAAAGTAAATAGAAGAATAAGCTTATTAACAATAATTTGTTACAGAGAAGTAGAGAAAGTCATGGGAGTGAAACACATCAGATTTTTCACACATGCCGTGCGTAGGACAGGAGTTGGATAAGTAGAGTCAGACTGAAAAATTCAATGTCATAGCCGGGATATGAACCACGAATCTCCCGGTCTCTAGCCGGTTATAATTATGGTCATAATGGTTGACTATACTATGTATCCTGGGCTTAAGGTACTTACAACATTGTAAGTCGCCATTGGGGTTGTCATTTCAAAATAATTTGAGATCACCTTGTGGTTTACCGAGAAACATACGAGTCAGTTGAGAAAATTCAATGCTAAGCCGGTTTGTTGCCATGGTAGCTCAGTGGAAGAGCAACCGGCTAGAGACCGGGAGATTCGTGGTTCAAATTCCAGCTATGGCATTTAATTTTTCAGTCTGACTCTACCTATCCAAAAACTATAAACTTTTGTTAAATAAATCTGAGCGTGAACATCGTAAACCCCTTTAAAAACTTTACATTTATTAACAGTAATAAACTTATATGTTTATTATTTATCAATATAGGCATGGCAGAGGAAAGCCAGTTTTAAAAAAAAAATTGTGATAAGCATACACATAATAGAACAAATAATATGAATTTGGATATTCCTACTTTTAGATAAAATAAGATGGCGTCCAGTTATCTAATATTGGAACTAAAGCAATGTAATAAAATGCCTCTAAAATATCACAGGTTAGCACTTCCTTTTTTTTTAAAAAAGTTCTATAATTCGCCAGTTTTAAATTCGTGTTATGCTATTGGTGATTATGTAAATATAACAAATGTTTCTTTTTAAATTGTCTCAGGGACCTCAAAACACAAATTTCCGGTGAAATCTCAATATCCAGTTTTGAGTGCAATACAATACCCTCTCTAACTACTACATAAATTGTAAATACGTGCTAGAGAAATTAAAAACAAGTAATACAAGGCTTAAGGTATCTACAATTAATACATTTATCCACAAATATAAAATCCAGTTGATTACGATTTCGACACATAAAAGTGTCAGAATACTGCCTTGTTTTGAGGTTTAGTGCAAACCTGCTTCAGAAGGGAGAGTAGGTTAGGTTAGCTTTCTTGTATATCCTAAGTGGAGCAAAGGGCATCATTAGGATATTTCCATGATCGGATATGAATTTCTAGTTTTGTGATACGCACCATGGACGAGGGACCAGCTCGACGCCCACAGATGACACTGTAGGACAAAATCACGACTTGTGGACGCAAAATGGCGAAAAATGTTGCCAAGGAACCTTCTTTTTTTCAAGGGACTACCGGCTTTTACTTCGCTTCCAAAGGAAATCGTGCTGAGGATTTTTGCGTCCGAAAAATAATCCATCACTCTCCGTCAGGTTTGAAACTGCTATCTTGGGTTTTAGAGGCTAGCATGGTAACCGCTACACCACGGAAGGCGACAGAATACTAGGAAGATCTTCAGGAATGCTAATTTGAACTGAATAAGGCAAGCTGAATGATTAATTGGAGATGATCAAGATTATAATGCTATTGTTATGCCCATGCTTTCATTATAACTTTTTTGGTAATCTCTTCCGCATTTTGGAATGTGTGCGCGGGTTACTTCAAAAGTCATAGGTGATTGTTGCCGTGCTTCGTTACACCTCATGCATGGACACGTGTGCCTTCGGCGATTTCTTTCACTTTGAATCTTCGATGTTGCATCTGAAGCTCACACCTGCCGTAGTTTGCACGTACGACTGCTTCTGGAAGTTTCTTGCTACGAACCTGAGTTTAGATTCACTTGGGAATACACAGCACGCAGCAGTTGAGTCAGTTTTGACGGGAAGTTCGTAGCGTGTAGTAGTAGCCGCAGCAAATTGTTGCGAAAAATCGAATACAGACATATTTTTGTAAACAGATTTGCATTTGTAATCAGAGGAAACCATAACGAGTTGTTTGTTGAAATAGTAAAGATGTGATGTTTAAATCAAACGACCCCGTGGCAGAGTGGTTACATCAATTGCTTCTCTCCGTGGTATTCTAGCAAACAGTGATGGATGGTTTGGAAGACGTAGTTAAACAGAAAATAAGATGCCGCTTTGTTTATACAGAAAAATAAAGAAAGAATGGACAACACAAGGTTATGTAGATAAGGAACAAGAGAAGGAAGGATTAGCTTGGAAAGAGATGCGAGGCAGCGAACTAGAACGATGTGTTTTTTGTCGGGTGGAGGAAGGGCAGAACAGCATTTTTCACCGCTTAATTGAATGTAATGAGGTAAGAAATTGGAGAAAAGAAATTTGGGAACCCAAATGGGATAGAATGCCAGAAGAGTTGATAGCGATAACAAATATTGAGCAGTAACTACAGGAGAAAATTCAAAGAAATAGTACAATGTTCGGGAAATATAAGATAAACAAGTAAAAGAAAGGGGGAGAAAACAGAGACAGGACAGAAAACACAAAGAATGACGTTTAGATCCGCCTTCAACTAGGGAGCTACGCAGATATAGAGCTTAAGGGGTGCCCAAACCTAACTTGCACATCGGGATAAAGCTAAAGCACTAAACATGACATTGGGAAAAATTGAAAATGTTACTTAACATCACATCACATTTTTATAAATAAAATAAAATAAAATAAATTGCCTGTCACTGGAGCCTGGAGGATCATCAAACGACAGTTGCGGCCAGTATTGCTTATCCACCAATCCAAAAGCTAGATTTCGTGGCCGGGACCTCTGCCTATCGCAGCTCTTCATTTTCCTGACGATGCTAGGTGGGTACCAGTGCTTTATTCGGGACTTAAAATGCGCAACCTAAGATTGGGAACAAATCTGGGCGCATTCTGTGGACAGGAACTACACTAACCTAATCTAAACCAACCTAGTCCACTGTCCCACGCCATATGATACTGTTGTTGTTATTATTCTATATTATTATTATTATTATTATTATATTATTATATTACTATTATTGTATTATAATACCATTATATTATTATTATTATTATTATTATTATTATTATTATTATTATTATTATTATTATTATTATTATTATTATTATTATTATTATTACGAGGGTCGGCTGATAAGTCCCAAGCCTCACATAGATATGGCGCCACTAGGCTAGTTAGACAGCAGCATGGCAAAGTTTTACTCTACATTTTTTGTAGTGTTTAACGCCCGCTTTTACTGCTATGGCACCGCAGGCGATGCCACAGATGACACATGAAGATGGAGCCCCGGTGAAATGTGATGGCGAGGGAAACCGGAGAACCCGGAGAACACCTTTCGCTGCGCCGCTTTGTCCACCACAAATCTCACATGCGGGCGCTTGGGATCCAACCCGGGCCGTCTAGGTGAGAGGCGAATGGTCTGACTTTACTCTACACCAGCTTATATCCATAGTTACAGGTCTATAACTTGTTTAGTTTTCGAATGAACATTTTAAACAAGACAACTTTTGAGTTTTCACTAAAATGGAGGATTTGGAAAAACCACCAGTGAATAAATACTTCCATTTGAAAGGCTTAACACGTAAAGAAATCAAGGAGAAATAGACAGTACATTGAAAGACTCTGCCCCTTCATATTCAATGATTAAAATGTGGGTTGCAGAGTTTAAAATGGGAGGTACAGCACTAGTGACGAGTCTCGCTCTGGACGCCCTATAGAAGTGACAACTCCAGAGATTATTGAAAAAATTCATCGTTCAGTACTAGAAGACCGCAGATTAAAGTTATTTGAGATAAAATAAGCTTAAACATAACAAAAGAACGTGTAGGTATTACTTTGTAATGTTTTGGGCTTTCACAAGGTCAGTGCAAGATGGGTGTCACGTTTGTTGATACTTAATCAAAACTTACAAAGAACAACTGTTTCTGTTAAAAATGTGCAGCTCTATCGAAAAATTTCAGTGAATCTTTGAGATTATTACCATGGACGAAACTTGGATACATCACTACGCTCCAGAAAGTAAATCACAGTAAAAACAGTGGATTGCGCTAGATGAATAAACTCAAAAAAGGTAAAGTCAATTTTGTCAGTTAACAAGGTTATAGCGAGTGTTTTCTGGGATGCACAGGGAACTATGTTATTGATTACTTGAAAAAGGGTAAAAGTATCACTGGTGACTACTACGCAAGCTTACTGCAACGTTTGAATGATGAGGTGAAAAGAAAAAGACTTCGTTTGGCAATACATATTGTTTCATCACGACAATACTCCGGCCTATCGTTCTGTCATTGCAATGGGAAAAATGTACGAATTAAAGTTGGAATTGCTTGAACATCCACCCTGTGCGCCAGATCTAGCACCCAGTGACTACCACTTAAAGTACGAAGATTTCACAGCAATGGGGAGGTCATTGATGTGGAGGACCTAGATGAATCGCAGTACAGAGATGTTTAATAAAATTAGACCATCTGGGGATGGTTGTGGAGATTATGTTGTGAAATAAGGCAAAAAAAAAAAAAAAAAAAAAAATTAAATGCTGTTTTCTTGAGAAACTCGGGATTTATCAGTCGACCTATTATTGTTATTATTGTTGTTGTTATTATTATTATTATTACTATCACTATCATCACTATCATTATTATTATCATTGTTATCGTTAGCTTTTTTTTTTTTACCATTAGTAATTTTGGCTGTAACGTAGTTACTTTCAATAGTCGTTATGGTCTAGAGGTGATATACTAGCCTAAAGTATCGAAGGTCACAGGTTCAAACCCGATGAAAAAGAGGTCCGCCTTTTAAAGAGCCTCTGAACAAAACTAAGCTACTTTTTATGCCAAATACTGACTCGGACTGAAAACCACAAAGTTAGTTCAAATAAATAAAACGGAATTACACTATTATTCGAGTATTGAACTTCCACATGTTTCATTAAATGGGAAAAAATCTGATGTGCTTCATTCACATGACTTTCTCTACATCTGTGTAACAGATTATTTCTGATAAGCTTATTTTTCTATTTAATGCTAAAACATTAGCAAAAACGGTCTTGTTACTTAGTTCCTTGTAACTATAAGGGAAATAAGGAATACATTAGGCCAAACTGACAATCAAATGTTTTAAAATGTGGTTGCTATGGGATTGAAATCCGTTTCTTTTCTTGGCCAAGCGTTGACAAGTTCCTGTATGAGAACAGTTTAGTATTTTAAAACTGAAATCACTAACAATGAATATCTCGAAAATAAAATATATGACATAAATTGGGTGTTTTATCGTGATCTTCATTTTTATGTATTCAATTTTCGTATATTTCTTACGGTTTACCAGTTATGCAGAATTCAATAAAAATCATCCAGAATAAAGAGGTCTTTAGAGGCCATCCCCAGAAAATTCAAGATATACATTTTATTTGGCATTCAAATATCTTAAATATAAGAGATTTTAATCAAAATTGTTAGAGCCATTTTTGAGAAAATCAAATTTTTCCTATTTTTTCCATGTAAAGGGTAGTAGAGGGTGGGGGAATTTTCTTGAAAATCTTCGGGTCGCATCCTTGGAAGATACCAAACTTAAATACCAAGTTTGATATTTAAGTTTCTGTACTCCATGTACATAGTACGTTTAAAGTAATAGATTTCTTAGCCTCATAATAATTTGATAATAACCTTTTTATGTTGGAAACATTGGTGGATAGAATTCTAGGTAAGTCTTTCTACCGTGTCCATTCAAAGGGATTAAATTTTTACTTCCAAATTTTATCCATTGAGACTGACCCATCAATTGCACCATTTATCTGAAGATATAAGGAAAATTATACTAATTATACCGTAAATAAGGATCAATACAGTTTTATGACATTTGTTCAGAAATGTGTGTTATTTATTTATTTTTACTTTCTCTATGTGCATAGTGTATAGAAAAGATCTTGTATTGGACCCAAAAGTTAGACACCGAGATTTCACCGAATATACATATTTTGGGTCCCTTAAATCCCAGAAAAGCATTTTTGGAAAAAGGTCCATATATATATATATATATATATATATATATATGTGTGTGTGTGTGTGTGTGTGTGTGTCTGTGGACAGCATAGCTCAGAAAAGAAAAGACTATAAATACCAAGCTGGGATTTAATTTTGGTATCTTCCAAGGATGCGACCCGAAGATTTTCAAGAAAATTCTCCCACTTCCCACTAACCTTTACATAGAAAAAAATCTAAAATTTTGAATTTCTCAAAATGGCTCTAATACTTACGATTAAAATCTCTTATATTTAAGATATTATATTATATTCTTGCTTGATAATAATCTTATTCATAGCCCTATGTGTATTCCAAAATAATACAACAAATAATAATAATAATAATAATTATGAAATAAAAACATCATTGAAGGTTATATTTGAGATGGTATTAAGTATGTAAATAACAAATACAACATAAAAATTTCTTTCAAAAGTAAAATTATGAATCAGAAAATGTGTAAGTATGCTTATATTTTGTTCCTAATCACTGGTGACATTTGTATTTCAAACCTATTCAGTTTTCCAAAAGTCATCCAAAAAGAGCTTTGCAGAATAAAACAAACAAAACGTAGCAAAACAAGGCAAGAGTAAGTAAGCACAATGAAATGGTGGAGAAAATCTTCCAGATACGGTTGACCAAACTTTGACCTACAGTAGAAAAACAAGAATACATGTTTGCTTGTCATAACGGTAACTAAGAAGATTTGTGGGTTTACGAGCTTTTGGCCATAAAATAATAATTCAACGAACCAATTTCCCAAGCGAAAACGCAAGGTTGTTCTAAAAGCGGTAAAGGGAAGCTCTTTCACGAAAATTAGAAGTTTCAGTCGAAATGTTCAAGAATTGATGGTTATATGGTTTCGTTATATCCATTATATGCATTATTTTATCGAATTATTACTTTCTCTACGCGTACTATGTAGATAGTGTATAAAGAATGTATTGTATTGCACTAAAAAATTTGATAGCGAGATTTCATCGGAAATACATGTTTTGGGTCCCTCTGAATCCAAAAAAAAAGTATTTTTATAAAAAAAGTCCGTGTCTGTATGTGACTGTAGACAGCACAGTTCAACAACGAAGAGACAATTAAATACCAAGTTAGGTATTTAAGTTTGGTATGTTCCAAGGATGCGACACGAAGATTTTCAAGAAAATCCCCGCACACCCAAATACCCTTTACATGGAAAAGTTTTCGAAAATTTTTATTTTCTCATAAATGAACTAACGATTTTGATTAAAATCTCTTATATTTAAGATATTTATATGGCAAATAAAATGTATATCTTTAATTTTCTGGCGATTGCCTTTGAAGACCTCTTTATTCTGGATGATTTTTAATGATTTTTGCATAACTGGTAAACCGTAAGAGAAAGACAACTTGCTGCATAAAAAATGTAGACATCGATAAAACCACACATTTATGCCATATACATTTTTTTTCGTGGAGTTGGCCGTTGGAAAGCAGCAAATCTTTTAAACGCAAACCTTACAAGGTTACTATTGTTCGGGAATTTCCAACAACTCATGTGATGAGGCACATTTTGTGTTTATTTTATAATTGTTAATGTGATTTGATAATTTATTTGACGTCCACACATGTGTGGCCGTGCTACTGCCAGCCAAAAGTTGAGTACGTGACCGAGAGACAGGACGTGCGCTTGACGGCCAAGTTTTGTAGCATACTTACTGTACCAATGAATTTATAAGCATGCCGATAGTGTACAGCTATAAATATTTCTACAACTCTTTAAATATTAGACGACATTTTTATCTTCCTGTAATGATATTCTATATGAGCATACTCCATATCAAGTGAAGGTTAATAAAATGGTGGAGGAGTCATAACACAATTTAGATTTTAAATCTCTGTTGTTGTTGTTATTATATGTGTATTGAAAGAAGAGGGCATTAAACTTCGGCCTCCCTTGAAAGTTGAAGCCCTTAAAAATCCTAAAATATCCAATCAGTTCTTTATTCTTAATCTCAAAGTTTTACTGGATCAGAAGAATATAATATAGATGCCACAAAAATGTTCGTAGCTCCGTTACGCAGCTTCTTGTTTACTGTTAAGCTGTTTGTCTACCCCGTTCCAGAAGTTGTGAGCCAGATATGATCATATCCACTAACGTCACGCATTTATGGGACAAACAATACCTTCTAACATCTTCAGAGTGACGTATATGATATTCAGCTGTGACATGCTGGGAAAAGTTCGAACTACTTATTCCTCCACTCTACGGTGGGCCTTCATGGGAGAGAGTGATTCAATCTAGTTGTTGATTCGCTGAGGTACAGATAGTCTTTAAGAGCACAGCATATTTCGCTGCGTAGCTGCCAAAGGCAGGCAAAATTTAGGCTTCTTGCGGTTTAGACAAAATTCAGGGGTTAAATATGTTTCGGTGAATCTAAACTATTAATATTGTGAAAACCTACTTTGCTAGTTGGGAATATCAGTCGTTTCTATGATCATAAGGTTATTTTTCAAATTGTTAATTCAAGGCCTATAACATAAAGCAGTAACGATTATAAAAATTATTCTAATTATATCTTTAATGGCTGCTTGTTAAAAGTTATAAAGCCAATAAATTGTGAAAATCTACCAGTGTTTGTTTTTAATTTCCTGGAATCTTTCTCCCCAGACCTTTAAAATCTTTTTTTGATGATTTTTTACAGGTTTATGTATGAACTCAATAGCGAAACGTTTTGAAACGCTAAACAATGAACAAATATGTTTTTATTCGGACACTTAAATCACAGATATCTTCGTCTCTGCTTACCATGTTGATCTACCATGTTGAGGTACTAATACACACATTAAGATTCTAAGATTATTAAAATACCTTTAAGCCTTCAACATCGCCCTTCATATTACTGTTAGGAGGTGAAGGTTATCAAAACACAAATTGGTCTGAAATACGTAGATAGACATAAAACACAAGGTACATTATCTGGAACAATTTAGATCGATTTGAAGTAAATAAATTATATTTACGGGAACATGAAACTTTTTATATAAACAGTTTTATGAAATACTGCCGTTACTTGGTTACTTTTTCTAGCACGTATGTACAATGTACATAGTGGATAAAGAAGGTACTTTATTCCAGCTAAGATTAGTTACCGAGATTTCACCGAAATACACGTTTTGAGATCCGTTGAACCTTTTAGAAACATGTCCGCGTGTGTTTCTGTCTCTGTGTTTGTCTGTGGGCAGCATAATCTCAAAAACGATAAGTCAATTAAACACCAGACTTATTTAAATTCAGCATCTTTCAGGAGTACGAGATGAAGATTTTCAAGAAATCCCATTCATTCCCAAATTTTTTTTCATGGAACATATTTCGAAAATTTTAACCTTTCCAAATTGACTGTTTCGATTTTTGTTAAAATTCCAATGCTTAAGTTATTTTCATGAAAAACAAATATCTTGAATTTTCTGGGAATACCTTCTCAAAACCTTTTCATTCCGGATAACCTTTGTATAAGCGATTAACCGAATTATTGGTTTCAGTTTTAAGCTCCTTAAACTTTTCTCAAACGGGATTTACGTATCTTTGTTTTCGTCTCTCTTTTGTTTATTCCTAGCAGGCAAAGAGAACGGAATTTCAATGCTTCACATAGCAACAGGCTTTTAAAAGATTTGAATATTGCTTTAGACCTGAATTTCCTTATTTCGCTTCTACTTACAAACAGGAAAGTAATAGGACGTGTTTATCTTGACTATCATGACGTAGATAATATAATAATCTTTTTTAAGAAAGTTTTGTTTGTGGAAAGGCTAGTAAAAGTCATATGAATACAACACATCAGATTCTAAATGCTATATTAGCTGCCTCTTAATACCTTTTGTTTAATCAGCTGGAAAATTAAGCCAAACATTTCACCCTTTTTTATATATTCAAAAGCAAAATAGTTTTTACACCTCAGGGATAATTGATGTAACTGAATCGGAGTATAAACTCAGAAGACTCCATGAGGTCACAGATTTTAATTAATTAATAACCTGTTTAGTTTTTAGATTGAGATTAATTAATTTTACAGTCTTTATACGTACATTATAAAAGTAAACAAATTTTAAATAATGCCCGAGTTTTGAAAGAGGGTTCCCTGAATTGTTGTAGCATTAAAATAAGCCATGCCAAATATTTTAAGGACTTGTAGTAATATTAGCTCATAGTAACAAATTCATTTCGATGTAAAAGTATCTTATTCTTAATTCAAAATCTTCTCGGGCTTCTAGCCAGGTAAAAACTTGGCTTGACACCAACGTTTCGAAGAAGTGCATCTTCCTCGTCTTCAGGGTGAACTGATGGTTTGAGCTTGCGGAGACTGGTATTTATAAGAGCTGGGATGAAGCTAACATCTGATTGGTTCGCGAGATATTATGGCTTTTTTTTTTTTTTTTAGTTTCAAGTGGAGGGGAAAAATCCACCTTAAGGACTAACCCGGGCTGGCATGCCCGGAGTGTCGGGGTCTCCCAGGATGGGCCTACCGACTAAAAAACCCCTCCACCGGTATTGGAAGGTAAGGATACTGCGGTACCGCTGTTGCACCCGCGCAGTAAAAGGTAAAGGTGAACTGGCCCGCTGTGCGGCCGCCAGGGGTGAGAGTTGTGCTAGTAGACCGGCTTGACCGAGGCCCAGCCGGCCCCTGTAGCGAATTATAGGTGAGGAGTTGAGGAAATTATGGGTGGTTGGGAGTTGTTGGTGAACATGGGATTGGAAGTGTAGGGAGAGCTGCCACTCTCTCCCTGTGGTGATGATGACGGCACTGGATATTGATGGTGAAGTTGGTGCTGCAGCTCTCAGACACCCACGACCGAAGCCTCAAGAGACCCCAGCCGCGGGCACTGGTCGTGTAAGTGATGGGTAGTTATTGGTGATGTCTGCCAAGTTTAAGATGACTCTTCCGGGTGTACCCTTGCTCTGATTGGAATTCTCTGAGCAATTGCTGCGGAGTCTTAGGCTGCTGAGGGAATGTTCCTTCAGCTACCTGCTGTTGATACTTTTGGGCGCTGGCTATCCGGTTGGACAGCTCAGCGGTGGAGGCCTGTAGAGTGGAGATGGCGGCGGTGTTGGCAGCTTGTAGGGCGTCGATCCTGGTGGACAGGTCGGCGGCTGTAGTCTGCTGGCTGGTGGCTGCTGCGTCGTTAGAAGCTTGTAGTTCCTGTAGCTTCTGTGTGAGGAGACTGCATGTCTCTTCCAGGGCAGCTAGTCGAGCGCCGACGTTCAGGATCTCCGCGTGGAGGTCCTGAATGACTTCTCGCGTCGCTGCGTCTGTTGAAAGTGCAGGTGGTGAGGCCTCAGTGGTGGTTGTCTGCGGTGGAGTGGTTCGGCGGGCAGAAGTTGGTGATGAAGTGCTGCTCCTTGGGTAGAGAGGGCACTGGGCTTGCCCTGTGTAGTGTCCTGTGCCACGACAGGTGGCACAGAATCGGCGGCGTCGGCGGAGATCATGCCCAGTGCACTCGGTGGTGGTGGAGTTGGTACCGCAGTAGTGGCACCTCGGTGTCGAAGAGCAGTCTTCAGCTGTGTGGCCGTAGGCACAGCAGCGTCGGCAGGGCCGATGGCGTTCCTGTCGGCTAGCCTCGACGACCAGAAGTCGCCCTAATAAGGGCAACCCTGACGCCAAGGCAGCTTCCAGGTCAGCCTGGTCCTGCATCTCCAGCCGGACGAGCGGCGTTGGTCCCCGGTCGCAGTAAATGCGGGTGGCCCTCAAGCATGAAGGCCACCGCGACTGCACGGCGGTGAGCAGATGCCGGGTGGTAAGGTCCCTAGGGACCCCCCGTACCACGGCACTGAACCGGGGCGGCGTCGTAGAGCTGGGTGGTGGCGGCGGTGTTGGCGGCAACTGCGGCTGCAGTTGCGGCGAGACTGCGATGGCGGCCGGCGAAGCAGGGCTTGCCGGGACCGGTGGCAACGGAGAAGCTGCCTCCTCGGCGGCTGCCGAGGAAGAGGCGACGGGTGCTGCCTTAGCAGCGGCGAGTCTGCGCAGTCTCTTCTTGGCCATCTTCACGAGTCGAAGAAGAAGCTCCGTCCCTCGCGAACCTCACCCCGAGGGCTTTTTTTTTTTTTTTTTTTTTTTTTTTTTTAGTTTCAAGTGGAGGGGAAAAATCCACCTTAAGGACTAACCCGGGCTGGCATGCCCGGAGTGTCGGGGTCTCCCAGGAAGGGCCTACCGACTAAAAAACCCCTCCACCGGTATTGGAAGGTAAGGATACTGCGGTACCGCTGTTGCACCCGCGCAGTAAAAGGTAAAGGTGAACTGGCCCGCTGTGCGGCCGCCAGGGGTGAGGGTTGTGCTAGTAGACCGGCTTGACCGAGGCCCAGCCGGCCCCTGTAGCGAATTATAGGTGAGGAGTTGAGGAAATTATGGGTGGTTGGGAGTTGTTGGTGAACATGGGATTGGAAGTGTAGGGAGAGCTGCCACTCTCTCCCTGTGGTGATGATGACGGCACTGGATATTGATGGTGAAGTTGGTGCTGCAGCTCTCAGACACCCACGACCGAAGCCTCAAGAGACCCCAGCCGCGGGCACTGGTCGTGTAAGTGATGGGTAGTTATTGGTGATGTCTGCCAAGTTTAAGATGAGTCTTCCGGGTGTACCCTTGCTCTGATTGGAATTCTCTGAGCAATTGCTGCGGAGTCTTAGGCTGCTGAGTGAATGTTCCTTCAGCTACCTGCTGTTGATACTTTTGGGCGCTGGCTATCCGGTTGGACAGCTCAGCGGTGGAGGCCTGTAGAGTGGAGATGGCGGCGGTGTTGGCAGCTTGTAGGGCGTCGATCCTGGTGGACAGGTCGGCGGCTGTAGTCTGCTGGCTGGTGGCTGCTGCGTCGTTAGAAGCTTGTAGTTCCTGTAGCTTCTGTGTGAGGAGACTGCATGTCTCTTCCAGGGCAGCTAGTCGAGCGCCGACGTTCAGGATCTCCGCGTGGAGATCCTGAATGGCTTCTCGCGTCGCTGCGTCTGTTGAAAGTGCAGGTGGTGAGGCCTCAGTGGTGGTTGTCTGCGGTGGAGTGGTTCGGCGGGCAGAAGTTGGTGTTGAAGTGCTGCTCCTTGGGTAGAGAGGGCACTGGGCTTGCCCTGTGTAGTGTCCTGTGCCACGACAGGTGGCACAGAATCGGCGGCGTCGGCGGAGATCATGCCCAGTGCACTCGGTGGTGGTGGAGTTGGTACCGCAGTAGTGGCACCTCGGTGTCGAAGAGCAGTCTTCAGCTGTGTGGCCGTAGGCACAGCAGCGTCGGCAGGGCCGATGGCGTTCCTGTCGGCTAGCCTCGACGACCAGAAGTCGCCCTAATAAGGGCAACCCTGACGCCAAGGCAGCTTCCAGGTCAGCCTGGTCCTGCATCTCCAGCCGGACGAGCGGCGTTGGTCCCCGGTCGCAGTAAATGCGGGTAGCCCTCAAGCATGAAGGCCACCGCGACTGCACGGCGGTGAGCAGATGCCGGGTGGTAAGGTCCCTAGGGACCCCCCGTACCACGGCACTGAACCGGGGCGGCGTCGTAGAGCTGGGTGGAGGCGTCGGTGGCGGCGGTGTTGGCGGCAACTGCGGCTGCAGTTGCGGCGAGACTGCGGTGGCGGCCGGCGAAGCAGGGCTTGCCGGGACCGGTATCAACGGAGAGGCTGCCTCCTTGGCGGCTGCCGAGGAAGAGGCGACGGGTGCTGCCTTAGCAGCGGCGAGTCTGCGCAGTCTCTTCTTGGCCATCTTAGCGAGTCGAAGAAGAAGCTCCGTGTCCCCCGAGGGCCTGGTATTTAAGATGACTGAGACATGGGCACGGACTTCGTAGAAAACTATTTATAGCAGTTATTCGGCTAATGTTTTGTGTTTGAGCACGCACCTGCTAGAAAATAAGTCTTGGAAGACTGCAGGTACAGGATTAGGTGTTAAGGCTTTTTAACATCGGTGTCCATGCTGAACTTAATTGTAGGCCAGAATCGCGATTTAGATTATTTGTTTCAGATGAGATGGCTAAAGCTTCTTTTACTCTCCTTTCCCAGTAGTTCGAACACTTTGCCACTATCTTGGTGTTAGTAAAGTTAGTTCTGTGGCTCTGTTCTATACAGTGTTCAGCCAGTCCAGATTTTTCGGGTTGCATAAGCCTTATTGATCTTTGGTGTTCAGAAACGCGTGTGGCAATAGTGCGTCCTGTTTGGCCAATGTACGCTGCGCTGCATTCGCAAGGAATGTGGTAGACACCAGGTACTCTGAGAGCTAAATTATCTTTAACTGGCATGACCAAATTTTTGATTTTAGGTGGTGGCTTATGGATGGTTTTGACATTATATTTGTAGAGTAGTCTACTAATCGTTCCCGAAAAATTGCCGGTAAACGGTATATAGGCTATGGCGGCTGGCTTGTCTTTTTGTTGAGTGTTCTTGCTGGGGTTTCTTTTTCGTCCGGCTCTTTTCAGCGCTGATGTGATGTCCCTGGCTGAATATCAATTTTGTTGGAGTGTGAATTTTAGGTGTTGAAATTCCGTTTGCAGATTATCTGGGTCTGATACAGAAACTGCTCTATGTGCCAATGTGTTTAGAATGCCCATTCGTTGTGACTTATGGTGGAAGCTGTTTGCGTTGAGATAAAGATCCGTGTGTGTAGGTTTTCGGTAGACGGCATGACCAAGAGTTCCGTCCGCTTTTCTGGTAACCAGAATGTCCAGAAATGGGAGGGAAGCATTTTTCTCAACTTCCATTGTGAACTGTATTTGTGATCTAATATCTTAGATTTTGAATTAACACGTCGCCAGGAAAGCTTCAGTTCTTATCTTATTCTTGATTTGCACTTCTATTTTGTATCAAAAGTTTTTCTATATACATAAACCACCATAATTTCCTGTCTGGCTGGATCACACTTTCCTTGGTATCGATTTTCCTTTACAGTAATTTTCTGAAGCTTTCACTTTGTATATCACCTACAGAGTAGCTTCAAAGTTGTAAGATGGCATATCATTTCTATTTATTTATGATGAACTTTTGAGGTGGGAAACAGTACAGAGAAATGTAGTTTCATGATTGATCCCATTAAATAAAATTTGATTGTTGCATTCAGATAACCTCTTCTAGCAGTTCCAAATATTAATATCCTTACAAAGATAATTTTATCTGCCTCATGCTAGTCGAGATAAATTTTTATTATTACTTGCTTCATTGTGAATAGAAGAGGAATCAGGGTATACATTAAGCTAAAGCGATAGTAAAATATTTTAAAAGCTGGACGCTATGTGAAACAACTTGTGTTCAGTTCGCTTTGCATGGTCCCAAAAAATTAAGCAATTTAAAACTGAAACTAACAACAATGAATGTCTAAAAAGGTCAGCTCTACAATAAAAACCTATATGACATAAATTATTGTTTTAACGAGATCTGTTAATCTATCTCTATCTCTTAACCTAATGAAAAATTCTGCAAAACTCTTCCAGATTAAACATGTCTTCAGAGGCTATTCACAGAAAATTAAAGATATACCTACATTTTATCTGTGAATTAAATATCTTTAGTATATCTACGGAATTGTAATCAAAATCGTTAGATCCATTTTTCAGAAAAACGGAATTTCCAATAATTTTTCATGTAAATGGTAGTTTGTAGTGGGGGATTTTTTTCTTTTTCTTGAAAATCTTCGTATCACTCCCTTGGAAGACACTAAACATAAAATGCCAAGTTTAGTTTTTGCAGCCTTTTTATTTTTTGATCTTTGCTGTCCCCCCCCCCCCACACACACACACACAAAGTTTTCTAAAAATTCTGTTTTCGGACTCAAAACATACGTTTCCGGTGACATCTCGATATCGAATTTGGGGTGAAATACAATATTCTCTCTAGCTAGTATATACATTGTATGTATGGATATCTATCTACACATATGGGCTATCGAAAGTAAAAATGTGTAGTACATCTTAACAATCATTTTTTTTTCTTGTGGCTAAACATAATGGTTTAATGGTTCTTTCACACAAGCTGTGTGTAGGACAGGAGTTGGAATAGGTAGAGTTAGACCTTGTAAGATGTCCTTGTAGTTTACCGGGAAACATACGAGTCAGTTGAGAAATTCAACGTTCTGTCATAGTAGCTCAGTGGCAGAGCAACTGACTAGAGATCGGGATACCCGTGGTTCAAATCCCGGCTATGGCATTGCATTTTTCAGTCTGACTCTACCTTCTCAATAAATAATTATTGTCGGGATTATCACTAATCTGTAAATGAAATATTGATTTATTTCAGAACAAGTCAAAATCACTATAATATAATGCCACAGATTCTTCGCAATGCAGCAAACCTTAATAAACCTTTTATTTAGGAGTATTTGTAAATATATAACTGGCAAGTGATGCTTTTATTGACAAAATGACCACGTTCTTTAATATGAGTGACATGTAAAAAGATTTCGAAAACGGTGGAAGGAAGAATGCCTGTCACTAGGATTACATAAGAAATTATTAAATACAACCCTAAAGAAAAGAGCTTTGGGTATACCCAGGAAATGATAGATGGAGGACTTAGAAGCAGTAACGGGCAACTAATTGTGTATACCATGAAGAGGAGAAACATTTGAAGAAGAAATTTCCTACGTTGTGAATTAAAAAAAAATATCTGATGTGTTCCATTCACATGACTTTCTCTATATCCCTGCAACAAATTACTGTTAAAAAACTCATGCTTCTATTTACTTCATGCTAATTGAGAAAAATTAGCAGAAATAGTCTTCTTACTTGCTTCCTTGTAAATAGAAGCGAAATAAGGGAGCACCATATGTTAAAGTGATAGTCAAAAGCTGGTGGCTATGTGACTGAAGTTCCTTTGTTTGTATGGACAGGGGTTGACACATTCCTGTGTGAGAAAAATATAAGTTTTTTAAAGATGTAACCAATAACATGGAATATCTCAAAACCGATCAACTCCATGAAAAAGTGTACATGACATAAATTGTGTATTTCATTGTGATCTATATTTTTTGTATAGTAAGTCTTTTACGGTTTACCAGTTATGCAAAATGCAATAAAAATCATCTAGAATAAAGAAGTCTTTTGAGGTTATTCCCAGAAAATGCAAGATATACATTTTATTTGGCAAGTAAATATATTAAATATAAGAGATTTTAATCAAATCGTAAATCATATTTAAGAAAATAAATTTTGAAACTTTTTCCATGTAAAGAGAAGTTGTGGTGGGGGGTTTTTCGTTTTTGAACTATGCTGCCCACAGACACATACACACATGCACATTCGTATAGAGAAAATAATATTTTCAATATATTCAACTTTGCATGTTGCTTAAGGACAAACGTTCAAAGCATTATTTCATTTGGGACGTGCACACTACAACATAATGTTCATCCCAATTCCAGGGATTCTTTTGTTTTGCATAATTCTGAGATTGCCTCACAAGATGTTCCAAAGAAACCCGTCATGCTACCCGCGTATTTCATTACTATATATTAAAGGATTTAGGTCTTATTGCCAGTTGTTTGAAAGCATAAATTCTCATCTTACCTTGAGTTCGTTTGCCATGACTGGCGTAAAGAAGTGGAAACATATGCTGGTATGACTGTGTTGGATTTTTAACTTGCTATTGGTTTACTTGATAGATTTGTGACTACACCGTTACATTGTGTTATGTAGACTACTTTTTAACATTTTCTGTCTCGAGTTTATCCTTAGAGCTCGTTTCCAAAAAGCGAGCCCGTCATTGTGTTCAGAGATGATATGCTATTTATAACAGAACGCACGTTTGATGCTTCTGAGCAGTAATAGTTAAAGAAATAAAGGTTACATAGACTTTGAACAATCTTAGTACATACAAATAATAAAGATCACTAAAATATTATTTTTTCTTGGATAGGTAGTCAGACTGAAATATTCAAGCCTGACTGTACTTATCCAACTCCTGTCCTACACACGGCTTGTGTTCAAAAAATAATTAAATCAATACCAATTAACCATAATAGTTGGCTATACTAAGAATCCTGGCTCTTAAAGTACTTACAACATTGTAAGTCGCCATTGGGGTTTTCGTTACAAAATAATTTGAGATCACCTTTGGGTTCAGTGCTATGCCGGCATGTTGCCATGATGAGCAACCGGCTACAGACAGGAAGATCCGTGATTCATATCCCGGCTATGGCATTGAATTTTTCAGTGTGACTCTACCTATCTATCTCCTGCACTACTCATGGCTTGTGTAAAAAAAATTAAATCAACACCAATTGACAATAAAAGCTGAGACTTAAAGTACTTACAACATTTTAAGTCGCCATTGGGAATACCATATCAAAGAATTTGAGATCACTTTGTGGTTTATTTACTGGGAATCTTGCGAGTCAGTTGAGAAACTCAGTACAATGCCATTATGTTGCCATGGTAGGTCAGTGGTAGAACAACCGGCTAGAGACCGGGAGTCTGTGGTTCAAATCCCGACTATGGCACTGAATTTTTCAGTCGACTATACCATCCAACTCCTGTACTACACACGGCTTGTGTGAAAATAAAAATAATTATGTTTTCTTCTTTGCAGGTGAGTTTTAACTTCAGGTTGCTAAGTCTATGGTGATAGACAGTAAGTACAATTTCTTTATTTCATTCCTGCATGTCTACTTATTATTACACTTTACACAAGTAAATACTAATGTTTTTAAAGTAATAATACTGTATCTTAGTTACAAAATGGGGTATTCTGCTTACCCAGCAAGGAAAATTCTGTATCAAATTAATAGGTTATAACAAACATTATTTTGCTATTTCGTTTAGTTAGTTTTCACAAGGCTATAATAAGTAATTTAGATATTTCTTTGCATTATTAATATTAATTATTGATGTTTTTGTACTCAACAATACATTTTAAAATCCTCGTGTGATCTAATCACTACTGCTACACAGTTTCGTATCCCTGTGTTATTCATACTATAATTCATGACGAAGTTTTTTAGGGTTGATGGCATACGCAAATAAAAAGCTGTCACAGCAAATGTGGATCTGAAACAAGCCAATTGTGAACCACCAGAAAATGCGTGCACATGAGCCGACACTACTTCACCATTTTAAACAGTATGGTTTACTCCTTATGTGACACAGTCATAAGTGTGTACTTTGTTTTTTTAAAAAAAAATCTTAGGTTTTATACACACATGACTTTCTCTAGCTGCTTCTTACAAAAGATTCTTCTTCCTACATCATGCTAATAGAGATAAACATTAGTAGAATGTTATTATTTAGTTCCTTAAAAGTAGAAAGGAACTAAAGGAATACGCTATGCTAAAGTGATAGTCAAATGTTTTAAAAACTATCGTTATGAGATTGTCATTGCAAATCGCTTCTTTGCTAGGCCAGGCGTAGAACAAAAGAAAAATGGAGATTTCCTGTCTCAAAAAAATATAAGTACCTCACAATGGAAACAAATAACAAGGAATATTTCGGCAACGGTTACCTTTACAACAGAAACATAAAGGACATATTTTGTATTCCTTGACGAGATATACATTTTTTGTGTAATAAGTTTTTGTCTATCTCTTACGGTTTAGCAGCTAAGCAAAATTCTGCGCAATTCATCCAGAATAAAGAGGTCTTCAGAGGCTCTTCCCAGAAAATTCAAGAAATGCATTTTATTTGCGATCGACATGGTTTTAATAGGTGGTATTTTAATCAAACCCGTTAGACCTATTTTTTGAGAAAAAAGATTTCGAAAATGTTTCCATATAAAGCGTAGTTTGTGGTGCGGGGATTTTCTTGAAAATTTTCGTGTCGCATGCTTGAAAGACAAGTTTGGTATTTAACGGTCTTTTCGTTTTTGAAAGTTTTCGTCCACAGACACACGCACGCACGCACGCACACACAAACATGGACAGACACACACGGACCATTTTCTGAAAATGTTTTTTTTTTTTTTTTTGATTCAGGGGTCCTAAAACTTGTGTTTTCGGTGAAACCTCGGTATCGAACTTTTTGGTGCAATACAATACTCTGTATACACTATGTGTACAGTAGTGTAGAGAAAGTAATAAATAGTGAAGAAAAGTAGCGATTTACTGAAATCAAGAACACATACAATGCATATAATACACAGTCTTTGAGGGTGGCAACATCTTGCCTTTCTATGAAATACTAGTAATACTAGTTTTAATTTACTTTGCCAAACTTGGTCGTCTCCTTGTCGCGCGGTGGTAGCGCAGCTGCTTACCAAGCGGGAGACCTGGGTTCGATTCCCAGTACCGGCGTGGGGATTTATCCCCCGCTGAGAGACCTGGCCCGGGGTGCACTCAGCCTCGTATGGTCCCTTGGGGGGCCAATTGAGGAGCTACTTGATGGAGAAGTAGCGGCTCCAGGTCATGAGGACCGCATTAACCGGCTGAGGGGCTCGAGGCGCTGACCACGTCTCACCCTCCAATACTACACCCCATCCATGACGTCTGTAATGGATCGAGATGGGGGACGCAGCGGCCGGGCGGTGGGCCAAGGTTCCCCGCGAGCTGTCGTGCCATGGAGTTATAACTACCACAAGATTCACCTTTTCCCTGCTTACATTATTTTTTCTTTGTTTCTTTCTTTCCTTCCTTTTTTCTTTGTTTCTTTCTTACTTTTATCGCTTAAAAGGAACTTATATTCTTGGTCGTATTGTCACGGTTAATGCTAGAGCGTTGGATTTTGCTGCGTAATCGGTGCTATTGATTTGTTTTTAAATTAGAGCTTTGGCGTTTTGAAAGTATTATCTGAGTGTGCACATTGTCCTTGTGATACTGTACTGATAACCTCAGTCACACAGTCACATTGGTGGCTCGCTGGTTATGTGCTGACCTTTTGATCCCAATCGATGGTATGTAATTGTACTTGAGGAGATTTACTAGTACGCAAAAGAACTGCTATGGGACGAAATTCTGACACACCGTTTTGATCCCGGCAATTGATAGCCGATTAACCAAGCGATACTTTTTTAAATCCCTCCTGTAGCATTTTCTTGTGTAACGTTTGATAGATCAGTATACAATAAGCTTCTCTACCATATATTTTTATTTCTTTTTATTTTATCGTGTGAATGTAACTTTGGGTCATAATAGCTGAGAAAATACACGAGAAAATCTTACTCAGATTTGATAGTTTACGGGACTTTGAACCCACTATTTTCTAAATGTTCGTCACAGATGCTAACGACTGAAATATCTTCCTGGACATTTAATTTTTTTCTGTATATTTAACGGAGTAAATATCTATATTGTTAAAATATATACTTTTCCCCTCCACTAATTTTCTTTATTTTCGTACTTTCTTCAGCACTTGTGTACAATGTACATAGTAGGGAGAGAAGGTATTATATTGCACCCAAAAATATCACACCGAGGTTTCATGAAAAATATATATTTTGAGACCACAGAATCAAAAAAAAAAAAAAAAAAAAAAAGAAAGAAAGAAAAGAAACAAACAAACAGTTTTAGATAAAATCTGTATGTGTGTCTTTGGACAGCATTACCGAAAAATGAATGGTCCGTAAACACCAAATTTAATATTTAAGATTAGTATCTTCCAAGGATGCGATACGAAGATTTTGAAGAAAATCTCCTCGCGCCAAACTATTATTTACTTGGAAAAAGTTTCGAAAATGTTGTTTTTCTCAAAAATGGTTCTAACGATGCTGATGAAACTACATATATATCATAGGTACCTATATGACAATAAATGTGTAGCTTGAATTTCATCTTCGTTTTGAATTACTTTTGTTTTTTTGGCATATTTCTTGTAATTAGCAATGAATAAGGGATTACAATAGGCTAAAGTGGTAATCTACTTTCCATCACTGGTCGTTATATTACAGATATTACTCTATAACTGGTGAACCGCAAGAGATAGAAAAAAACGTATTCCAAAAAGAGTGGTTCTCTATTTATGCATTATGTATTTTTGTTGTAGAACTAACCGTTTCCGAGATATTCCATGTGAATGGTTTTAATTTTAAAATACTTCTATTTTTATCAGAGTGGAAATCATCCGTTTTCTTTTCTTATACTCCTAGGCATCGAAAGAAGCAAATTTAAACTACAATCAAATTTAGGGAGATTTTAAAGCATTGGACTATCGCTTTAGCATAGTGTATTCTTTTAGATCCCTTATTATAAGGAGTTAAGTAATAAGAACGTTCTACTAATGCTTATCTCGATTAACATGGAGCAAAAAGAAGACTTAATCTTTTGTAAAAAGCTCATTAGTACAACTAGGGAAAGTCATGTGAATGGAACACACAACATTTTTCCCTCGCATTTCTTTATGTTATGTTTACAAAAGCAATAGAAAAAGTTACATATACGGAGGGATTCTCTAAAATTAGTTTGCAGTGCTTTCGAAAACATCGAAAAGGCCTATCAGATCAGAAGGGATCTTCCCAGCGACATTTCCGGGTACCACTGACTTATATCGCATGACCTGTTTTGTCAGTCCTGTTTCTGGCATTCGAGAGATATAGGTTTTCTATTTAATTTTATATTCCCTGATTTTATTATTTAGATTATTTTTTCATTTTTTTCTTATTGTTTCATCTTTAGTGTGACCTTTATAACTAAAGCCAGCCATGTACCTCAAAAATTTAATTTCGGTAATTTAAATTATTCTTTTATCATTCCTATTCATGGTGTAGGCCTCCTCAGGGTATAATGGAACTCCCATGGTTTTATAAAATCTAAATATCGTATGTGTTTGCTTTTTAATGTTCGTTTTATAGGTGAAATATGTATTGAAATATATATATATATATAATATCAGTTCACCCTGAAGACGAGGAAGATGCACTTCTTCGAAACGTTGGTGTCAAGCCAAGTCTTTACCTGGCTAGAAGCCCGAGAAAATTTTGAATTAATATATATATATAGTTTATTTAAATATTTTTGTGTTGAAATCAGATGTCAAGTCTTGGGTAATCTAATGCTTTGTTTTAGGATTATTTTTATCGGGTTGAATATTTACAAAAATGTCCATTACCATTAATTTCTCTGCTGCAAATATAAACCCACTTCAGTCTTCAGCGTCTGCCATAATGATCTATCAACTATATTAAATACTATATTTTTCAACAAATTTAAGATTTATATTTCATTGTATTCACCCATGGAACGCAACAGTTAGCCGTTAGAAATAACATATCGAAAATGATGGAATTGGTTTATTTACACTAATCAGTCTTTCGTTTTCTGTATCATTTATTAGATTAGATTGAGTTCTTTAGGTATTAAATCTCCTTTCCAGCCTGGAACATAGAATAGGTCTAAGCATACAAAATTACATACAGCAAGAATACAATATTTAAAGTACTCTAATTACAATTAATAACATTCTTCTTGCACCTCGAATTTTGTTAAGCGTATGCAATTTTTGGGATTTTCTTTTATTTCATCCTATTTAAGTGTTGGTTCTAGCTTGTTATACATTCTGTTATGTTGCTTAACTCTTCGTTTTAGTTATATTTCATTGTTTTGTTTTTTACCTAATAAACTATATCCAGTTATGGTTCACAGAAACTTCACTTCCTCATTTGAATACTTATTTTGTGTTCGACTGTCGTTGTCCATACTTGTGACTCATATGTTATAACTGTAATAACCATTGTTTTGTATAATATTATTATTGAATCTTTTCTTGGTTTATTATTTAACCCAAAAGTGCATATGGAGTCGGGCCGGACCCCATCACCAAATTAATTGTTTAAATATTTGAGAAATATAGTTTTTAGAAAATAGAAACAGTTTCAATTACTTCCATATAAAGAGAGCTATTTGAAGCACTGATTGTTTTATTATTGTCTTTATAGATCTATATATTAGTAGTAACTTATAATTGTTACTTAAACCTCAAACCTTGAATTAATTACGTTTCATCACAAGAATAAAAAAATGGGTACTTTCCACAGTGAGGTTCTCAGGGACCCCTTATGCAGTATGTGGTGTTAAAAAGGCGTGTGTATTGTAGGGTTAAAGTTCATTTTACTGTATGTGTCATGTAGAATCATTTATTTAATTTATATAATTTTTAAATTAAATTAAAACAAATAATAATAAACATCTTAGCTTTCAGGTCCATTTAAGTTTAAGATAGCTATTAAACAATAAAGTATTTTAAAGCCTATGTCACTACTCTTTGTATACATAGGTGGCCCCATTTAATATTAATATCAAGATATGTAAACAAAAGTCTAATGTGTTCCATTGACATACGCTTCTCTACCTCTTCTGCAAACAAACTTCTTACAAAATAGTTTTCTTTACACTTTCTTATATCCTTATTTACCTGCTTCTTATATTCTCTATACATTTTTTGATCTTCTTTATGCTTGCCATTTAACTACCGATTATAGATCCTTTTTTCTAATGTTCTATAGGCATCTACTCTGTTCTTCCCACACTTATTTGCTTTATTTCCAAAACTTCCTCAGATACTCGCTGACATTTTTTTTTTAAAAAAAAAGTGAGACCTTATAGATCTTCAACATGCCAATCTTCTTCTACTGCTTTCAACTTATCATTCAACCTATTTTGATATATGTAGGTATCGTACACTATCTTCCTGTAATAAATACACCATATTATATCTTGTGTCATTTATATTAGTAGTTTCTTTGTTTTTCTAATTTTCAGTTCTTTTTAATTCAGCTTTCCCTGGGAGCGCAATTATAGATTCAACAATATTATGGTCCGATCCACATTCTAACTTCCTTCATACTCTTAACATTTTTTTTATTCACGCGTTGTTGTCTTACTTATATATAGCCTGTGATAGATCCCAAATTGCTGGAAAGGTTACTAAGTAAACTTATAAATGTCTTAATGCTTAAATTTTGTATTCATAATAACACATTCTTGCTCTCCACAAATTTCAATCAATCTCCTTCCATTATGGTCGTCTCCTTAGCGCAGTGGTAGCGCTGCTGCTTGCCAAACGGGAGACATGGGTTCGATTCCCGTTGCAAGTATTCGTGAATTACCGTCGTGGTTATTTTCTCCCGCTGGGAGACCTGAACCGGGGTGCACTCAGCCTCGTGTGGTCCCTGGGAGGCCTATTTGATAGAAAAAGTAGCGGCTACAGGTCGTGAAGACCGCATTAACTGGCCGGGGGGGTTAAATACGCTGACCACGTCTCACCCACCAATTATGCACCCCACGACGTCTGTAATGGAACAAGATGGGAGACGCAGCGGCTGGGCGGTAGGCCAAGGTTCTGCATGGACTGGAGTCCTACCATTATCATTTTCTATATCTTCTTTGCAGGAGCCATTAGTGTCACCATTAACTGTTCTATCGACACATTCATTAAAGACTCCCATTAGTATAAACCCATGTCCATCCGGACATTCATCAGCTACTTGACTCAGATCTTCATAAAAGGCTGTTGTTTCTTCAACTGAGCCACCACTGTTAGCTATTACTTTTACAGTAAATTCATCATCCTAATTACCCAATCACTTATTTCTTTCCAATCAATTTTTTTATATTGCCATTACTAAAACAGCCAAATCAGAATTAGCACTCTCTGATTTTGGGACTCCGCTCCAAAAATGAATGTAATTGCAAACCATTGCATTTTTTTTGTCTCATTTAAAACTACTGCGTCCATTTGCAAAGAGTATATCTCTTACTCTAATCCTTGGATGAAACTAAATTTAAATACCAATTTTCGTTTCTAATGGACTTTTCGCTTTTAGGTTATGCTGTCCACAGATACACACAACCACAGATACCCACACTCATGTTTTTCTAAAATTATCTTTTTTATTCAGGTGATCTCAAAACGTGTATTTTGGATAAAATTTCGGTATCAAAATCTTGGGTGGAATATAATACCTCTTCTATCTATATGTACTTGCTAGAGAATTTAGAATTGGTCAAATTAATTTCTAAATGTTAGTTATTGCTCTTCATGGTACATACACAAGGTATACATTTCAAATTACAGTTCTAAAATACATACAATAAACATTCATTTTATAGCCCAATTAATAAAACACTTTGTTTCTTAAGCTAACGCTTCCCGTAACTTTGTTGTTGTATTTAACACCCGCAGGCGAACTCCCCGAAATTGTAGGAACTAGGACTTAAAAGCCAATGCCTAGGGAAGCTTGTCGAGGAGCCTACAGCACGAAATGGAGAAACTGTTACGAGGGGTCGCCCCATAGCCAGGCATGAACACGAGGAAGTGGCTGATATGAAATGGAAAGGTGATGATGGAGCAACTGGTGGAATAAGTGGCGCGGAAACCGGAGTACCCAGAGAAAACCCGCCCAGGCTCCGCAGGCACTTGGGAGCGAACCCGGGCTGCCTAGATACGAGACGAGCGGTCTAATCACTCACCCACGGCGTCGCCAAATTTAACGCTTAAAATAACGTCACTAGACTTTTAGTGCTCATATCATTTAGTGTTTACATTCTTAAAAGAAATATGAAGTAAATGTCACAATTTGGTACTAAAATGTAATACATTTTAAGATACAAAATGTAGATACATTAACATATTAAAGGTACTTAAAGTTAATATTCTACTTATATATAAAGAGCGTCAACATTTGATATTAAGATATACATTCTGAAAATGTTAAGTATGTGCATTAAACATACTAACGCCATTTCTCTATTTTATGGAGCTACTTATTTTGCAGAACATTCCTAAGCAAAGCATTTTTATTATGCAGTACAAAGCATTTAACCAGATTTATGGAGTGTGTTTCTCATAGAATGTTGTTTATTTTTTATCATAACCAAAGTTCACGAGATGCGTTACAAACTGCTTTTCAGTACATGATATCTTCTGAATGGCATGTTCTACTACATTTGTGGGGAATACCCTTAAAGTAACTTACAGTTTCTTGATGTTCTGCGAAGCAGTAGTTACGTTTGATGGGCACAATATATTACAGTATTCGCACCATTGAACACGTGACTGTCTTGGAGGAGCGGAGAGCGGCAATCTCCAGAGAAAGTGCTTCCTACATCAGATGCAGAATTCCAATATTGCTGGTGGTCATAAACTCTGAATGCAAGGCATAAAATCTTCTTAGGTGCGTTCGACATTATTTGTTGGACCACTCGACTCTGAACATAAAACAACGCAAAACCTACTTAGAGTAAGGTTTTAGACTTTGTATCACTTTGACTAATTCTAACTTTCTCTGGCACGAATGTATAGTATACGAGGGTTTGTGCCAAAGTCATGGCAACTATTTTTCTTGAAAATACCAGGCTGGTTGGAAAATGTAACATACTCGTATATCGACGAAAGGACAAGGTGTTAACTACATGTGTGGACAATGAATAGCACTGAATATCGTAACATACTAATGTATTACGATAGTATACAGAGTAATATAGCCTTCACAGTGCAAAGGAACGACAACACAGTGCACATACACATCACATGACAAACTTGGGCCTAAAGACGCTCAAAGTAGTCCCCTGTTGCTGTCACCATACGCTGCCAACAATATGGGAGGTGCTGAATACCACCTACCGCAGCATTTGCCGCTCCATGTGTGAATCGGTCATATGTGTGCGCACACCATTAGCTATGTACTCTCGTGTTGCAAACCACCTACCACGAAGTGGTTCCTTAATATTTCGAATGAGATTCAAAGTCACAGGGCGAAATGTCTGGAGAGTACGGTGGGTGATCCAATTCTTCTCCGAGTGACTTCTATGTCGCACGACACTCACCAACTGTCTGATTTCACAGCCTTCGCTGCGCTACTACCAGTTAACACAGAGCCATCTGTTGTTCTGCATACACACTATGCCTGCAGAATTTCCATATGACACATATACGTTGGTGATCCCTTCACATATCTACAACAAAAAAACTATTCGCCATGACTTTTGCCCTAAACCTCGTATATTTTTACGAATACTTAAAGATTAATGTGGATTTCTTTAATTGCAGCCTATACCTAATGGGAATATTCATAGTCATCTGAATTATGAACTGTTGCTCTGGGATAACCACGCTTCAGCATTACGAATTTTTATCTTACAGAAGAGAGTTTTAAGATTAATTTATGGAGCTTCACCCAGAACTCATTGTAAACCACTTTTTATTCAATCTGGTATACTTACTTTACCATGTACGTACGCTTAACTGTACTTTCTGGCCTGTCGCTTATACCTCATGAAACATATTAATGATTTTACTACTCTTGTGACAATGTATATAATTACCCAACAAGTAAGAATTCAAATGTATATACCTAAAAGTAAACATAGTGTAACGGTAAATCGTTTTAACTCCTTACCTATATATAAGACATTTTTTGATTCAGTGTTTCAAGAGGAGGGTCAGATCAATATTGATGGTTAATCCTCTATATAGTGAGGGATGAATTGGATTGGTAAATGAGGGATGAATTGGATTGGTAAATGAGGGATGAATTGGATTGGTAAATTAGGGATGAATTGGATTTGTAAGTGAAGGATGAATTGGATTGGTAAGTGAGGGATGAATTGAGCAAAATTACAAAAAGGCCCTTCCTGACAAAAAAAAAGACTTTTGACGTGTTTTAGAACATAAATATGTGACAATAGAGTTGTAGGATTATATATGTAGTTTACTGACGAACAGTTGAATAATTCTATTCAAAAGACTAATAAAGGATCTATATAGAGATCGTATTTCATCCAAAAATTCAATACCAAAATTTCACCGAAAATATATGTTTTGAGGACCCTTAAATTAAGGTAGAAAGAGGTCCGCATGTGTTTGAATGTGCAATAATATGGAACTAATGTTAACTCTGGTAATTTTTATCTCCATGGACATGAAGTAGATGAAAGAATAATCTTTTTGTTATAAAGTTCGTTTAGAATAGATAGGGAAAGTCATGAGAATGGAACACATTAGATAACAAACATAAAACTCTTTTATGTTCGAGAGTGGTCTGAAAAGTTCTCTGCCTTATCCAGAGATCGCGCCACTACTTGCATGATTTTTTTTCTTACGTTGGTACACATGCTATATACCCTATGTAAAATTACAAGTCATTCCAAAATATAGTTGACTGTAGGCAGTTGTTTGAAGCAGTGGAAGTGCGCATTGCTTTGAAAATGGATAAATTCGAGTATTGTGCTATGATAACATGTTTTGTAAAAGAAGGCTTAACACCTACAGAAATTCATTTGAGGATAATAAATGTGTATGGTGGCTCTTCACCTTCAGTTTCTACTTGAAGAATTGGGCGCCAATTTTAAATATGGCCGTAAAAGCATACAAGACGATCCACGCGAAGGACTACAAAAACTGTAACCACGTCGGAAATCATTGAGAAAGGGCACGGCAAGATTTTGGGAGATCATCGTACACTCATGCGTGAAATTGTTAATGCTCTTGGAATTTCAAAGGAGGTATTGTTCACATCTTGCATTAGGAATTAAACATGAAAAAGCGTTGCGCAAGATGGGTTCCACGTATCCTCACTGTGGATAACAAACTCATTCGCACAACACTTTCTGAAAAGTGCTTGGCGCATTTTCAGAAGAACGGAAGTGAATGGTTGCGCCGATTCGTCCCAATGGATGAGCAGCAGTGGAGGCAGTGCACAGAAGCTGGTTCTTCAGCTCCAAAGAAGGCGAGAATGGTGCCATCGACGAGAAAGATCATGGCGTCAGTGTTTTGGGATGCCAAAGGAATTTTGTTGATTGACTATCTTGAAAAAAGGTAAAACCATTACTGGAGAATACTACTCTTAACTTCTAACCAAATTGAATTCAAGCATTCGTGAAAACAGACCCGGGTTAAAAAAGAAAACAATTGTTTTCCATCAGGACAATGCCCACAAAAGTGTTTTGGCAATTGGGAAATTCAGAGATCTGCACTATGAAATGTTGGAATATCCACCCTATTCCCCAGATTTGGCTTCCTTGGACTTCCATATGTTTCCAAAACTGAACAAATTCCTCGCCGGTAGGCGCTTTTCGTCCAATAAAGAAGAAATTGCGACTGTAAATGGGTACTTTGTAGCACTTCCAGATGAATATTACAGAAGGGGATAATGGCATTGGAACACCACAAGGCAAAATGCACTGATATTAGGAGATTTTTTGAAAAATAAAACTACTTTGAGAGCATGAATTGTCGTTTTTCACTATCAGGACGAGACCTTTTCAGACAATCCTCATATATAGGTATTATTCTTATATCTCCACTTCTCAATCTGTCTCTTATATATACTACTAGCAACCTTATCATGAATCACTTCCACTAAATTTGTTTTCCTCACAATTCAAGTTTATCAACAATAAATTAGCATTGGTGTCGACACAACATTATGTAGTCTGTGTTTGACCTCCTTCCTTATTAGGTTTCCCAAGTATATATAATATCTATTTCGGAATTATATTTTATTACACAGTTTTCTAGTTACTGATTTAAATTATAAATTTATATGTAATATACAAAATATTTAAAGTTATTAACAGATATAATATCTTGTCTTTTATCACAGTATTGCTCTCTGTTGTTTGCCTTCCATAGCCATTTTGATTTTAGTGATTGAAAGTTTCACATTGAAGGCTTCTAAGGTTGTATTTAATTTACTTATATTTTAGTATTTTAGTCTGAAGATGTTATTGTGGTGTGTCCATTAATAAGAGCACCTATAGAAAAAGTCTTACTGTTTGAATAAAAAGTTTATCCACTACAGAAACAGTCATTTGTCATCCAATCACTGTTACCAGATAGTACACCAGTTTTCACATAATCGGAGAACTTTTTTTCTTTTAGTACAAGCACTGAAGTAGCATTAGTCTGAGAATTAGATTAATTTAATTAACATGTGATTTAACAATTACAAATAGCTGTAATAGTGTATTAAAGTAATAAATTTCAGATTAATCATGAAATATAATTTAATTAGATTATTATAACCATATGAAGCTTCACTGATTTCTGATACCAGAAAAATAAAGAAAGTACGTGAAGAGACGGGTATGTAGGTATATGTAATAAACAAGACAGGGAAGGATTGGTGTGGATGAGGAAATGAGTAATAATTTTGAAAGGAATGAGGGACAGTAAACTAGAATGCTGTATTTTATGCGGGGAGCAAGAAAATACTGTTCCCTTTACATTTCATAGAATGTAAAGACATTTGAAATTAGAGAAAAGAAATTTGTGAACACAAATGGAATAGTGTGCCAGGAAAGATGATAGAAATGAAATGTTGAATATCAAGGAAAATAGACGAATTAAAGATATAGGCAAGAAAAAGAAAGCGAGACAGAGAAAGAACAGAAGAGAATAAACAAACTGGTACACTTCTAACAACCAGAGAGCTTTGCGGATGTCGTGTCTACATGTTTCTCAAACCTATGTACATTAGGATAATTGATATAGTTTAAGTAAGAGTATATGATTATGTAAATAATGTTTGTACATGAAACCTGAGCACAATAAGTGTTAAAAATAAAATGGCATATATAAATCCTGATTATAACTTCTAATTAAACAATAGTGGTGCAAAATACTAGTAAAGGAAACGTAATGGTGCAATTTATACCACTTGACCACTGCATTTCTTTAAAGTTGCTTACTCTCAAAGCAAAAACTTGCTTCAGTATTATTCCCAGCCATTTATTGAGACACGCCAAAAGTAGCATGAGTATAGAATAAAAATTGAAATGGAGATACCTATGAGTCTGAAGTAGCTTAGCAATTCAAGACAAAAACTATTTCACAGAGCAGCAAACAAAACAGCTGTGAAACTTATTTATTTAGCTTCTGGGTTCCATATACTCACAGCAGCTTCGCGGAATTTCGTAATACATATTCCTACCACTTGGTAGCGCCTTTCATTACTCATTAGAATGTCTCAGATATAAGACCGGTAAAATCAATGAGACATGCATCTTAAAGCTACAATAATTGTTCATTTGTTGACACTTGTGTGTATCTTGCTGTTTGTTTTGATTAATAATTATTAGAATCTGCAGCTTTTCTCTTCTCTTTCAGTAGCTCTTTAACCTCAGAGCACTTAGAGCTAACATAGTAGGTAGTCTGCTGTCAGACGCCTGTTGAGAAGCAGAGAGCGGCCAGGATGGGTGATCAGCCCAGTGCCCGACTTGAAATTGAGGTAGTGGATAATATGTTGAAGCAATTTATGGAAAGAATGGCAGGGGAAACCGGAGAGCCCGGAAACTACCCGCCTAGATGACGCTTTGTTTACCACATATCCCACATGTGGTCACCTAGGATAGAACACTGTCCGTCTGGGTAAAAGGCGAGCGGTGTAACCACTTCTCAAGATATTCTGATCTCAATCTGCGTGCCCTTTCTCCTATTCGTCCTCCATGCATGTTGGCATCAGGCTCCCAAATTCGAGATTCAACCTCGCGGAAGTTGATGGATTTTTTCGGGTATAAAATCCTTAGCATGGTCGTTCGACAGGATAGTAAAACCGATGGTCCCATGTCATAAATTTAGGCATGTAAAGGAACTCTAGTCTGCCAGAGACATCTGAGAAAAAAAACTCTTACAGTTCTGTGTAATGCAAGTGATATAGAAGTCATGCTTCAACTTCAATTATCCTCAAATGAGTTGCAGATATCCTGGAACATACATAACGTATCACTGTTAACATGTTTGTTGTATATGTATCAAATGAACTTGTGTTTTAATTATATTAACACCAGACACTGCTGCTTTGCTTTTGTCCCTGCAAGACTAACGGGGATGGTTTCACCGCGTAGCAGGAACGCCTGCCTGCAGATAAGGAATGCCAAACTCTTGATGGTCCACCGCTTTGACCCGACATGTTCCAGGAACCATATCGGGTACTTGGGAAACAGTGGCTTATATATTGAGCAGAAACTTCTTATGCCACATGGATGACAAAGGAAAACTTTTGAGAATATGGGTATAGTGATTTGCTTGTTAGCAAAACTAAGATATGTTTCTCGCCCAATATAGAGTAGCATGCTGAGAACCATAGAAGATGTAAGGCGTCCATAAATAAAACTAAATTCCCCTCCCAGTCTGTCTGATTCTCGCTCACATGTTGATTAAAATAATATAAGCAATGCTAAAAATTATACCACACATTAGTATGGAAAAATGTACAAAAATCTGATGTGTACCATTCACATGATTTCTCCATATCCCTGCAACAAATAATTCTTAAAAAGCTTATACTTCTATTTACTTTATGCTAATCAGAAAAAATTAGTAGAAATAGTCTTATTACTCGCATCCTTGTAAGTAGAAGCGAAATAAGGGACAACCGTAGATTAAAGTGATAGTGAAAAGCTGGTTGCTATGTCAATGAAGTTCCTTTGTTTATATGGATAGGAGTTGACAAGTTCCAGTATGAGAAAATTATACGTTTTTCATAGCAGAATCCAAAAATAAGGAATGTCACAAAAGCGACGAACTCCACGAAAAAATGTATATAACATAAATTGTGTGTTTTAATGTGCTCTACATTTGTTGTGCAGTAAGTTTTTGTTCATCTCTTACGGTTTAGCAGTTATTCAAAATTTAGTAAAATTCGTTCAGATTAAACTACTCTTCAGAGGCTATTCCCAGAAAATTCAAGATACACGTTTCATTTGTCAGGTAAATATGTTTAATATCCGAAATTTTAATCAAAATCGTTAGAGCCATTTTTGAGAAAATCAAAATTTTTGAAAAAAGTTCCATGTAAAGGGTAGTTGGGGGTGGGGGGGTTTTCTCAAAATCTTCGTGTCGCATCCCTTGAAGATACTAAACTTAAATACCAAGTTTGGTATTTTACCGACTTTTCGTTTTTGAGTTATCGTGTTCAAAGACACACGGACACACACACACACACACACACACACACACACACACACATACACACACGGACCTTTTTGTGAAAATGTTTTTTTTTGGATATTGGGGACCCTAAAACATATATTTCCGGTGATATCTCTGTATCGAATTTTTGGTGGAGTGCAATACTTTCTCTTTACACTATGTTCATAGTGCGTATGGAGAAAGTAAAAAAGAGGAAAGCGGATTGTCAGGTAGTGCATCTGTGTCGGCAACTGTTAAGCTAGATAATCGCCTTGTAGAACCAGCTAAACAGTTGCCAAGTTTAAATCTATTGGTCTTCTTTTATAGATTTTCTCTGAAGCAGGTGCAATGTCTGATATTGTTCCTTTAGTATAGTAAACTCTTTGTTTTCTGTCTGCTTTCTGCTTTGACCACTTTTTGCTTTCTCTACACGCACTATGTACATAGTGTATAGAGAAGGTATTGCACTCCACCCAAAAATTGGATACCGAGATTTCACCGGAAATATGTTTTAGGGTCCCCTTTAATTAAAAAAAGCATTTTCGGAAAAGTCCGTGTGTGTGTCAGTGTGTTCGTGGTCTGTGAACACGATAACTGAAAAACGAAAAGTCTGTAAAATACCAAACTTGGTATTTAAGTTTAGTATCTTGCAGGGATGCGACACGAAGATTTTTAGAAAAATCACCGCACCCCCAACTACCCTTTACATGGAACTTTTTTCGAAAATTTTGATTTTTTCAAAAATAGCTCTAACGATTTTGATTAAAATATCGTTTATTAAAGCTAATTACCTGACAATAAAATGTTTATTTCGAATTTTCTGGGAATAGCCTCTGAAGAGAACTTTATTCTGGATGAATTTTACGGAATTTTGAATAACTGCTAAACCGTAAGAAATGGACAAAAACTTGCTGCACGAAAAATGTAGAACACGTTAAAACACACTATTTATGTCATATAATTTTTTTCGTGGAGTTCATTATTTTTGAGACATTCCTTGTTTTTTGTTTCTGCTTTGAAAAACATACTTTTCTTATACAGGAATTTGTCAACTGCTATCCACACAAACAAAGGAACTTCAGTGTTATAGCAACCAGCTTTAACTATCACTTTAGCCTATAGTAGTCCCTTATATCGCTCCTACTTACAAGGAAGCAAGTAATAAGACCATTTATGCTGTTTTTTCTGATTAACATAAAGTAAATAGAAGTATAAGCTTTTTAAGAATAACATGTTGTAGGGATATAGAGAAAGTCAGGGGAATGTTACAAATCAGATTTTTTTAATTTATGCATCGAACATTAATAAGATATTATTGAAGTAAAAGTGAATAAATTTTGTGAACTAAGAATGCCAAATCCATAAACAAAGGAAGAAACATTAAATAATAATACCAATAGTAATAAAATAATAATAATAATAATTATTATTATTATTATTATTTTATTATTATTATTATTATTATTATTATTACTATTATTTTACGTTCAGAGCATTAATCTTTTCTATGGTGACCAAAAATGATGAAGACGATATATTTACAACTGCTTTTAAATTTCTTAAATATGTATTGTATCGAACCCGGGTACAGCAGTCTAATTATTAAGGCAGTGAAAAAGCGCAGGTTTTGTTATTTTTGATAACTCATTCTTTTGCCAAATACAGTGTGTTCGCTGTTTAACTCTTTCTTCATTTTGCGAATTTCCAACAGAATACCTATCTGCCTGCCCCTGCACCCACCTACCCACTAAGCCTGACTTTTATAGTTATCTCTCCATAATACATTGTGTTTGCTTTTAAATATTTCTGCTATGTTTTAGAAATATGCACTTCCACATACTCATATTACCCTTTAATAGTTCTCTCTCTCTCTGTTCTAGATTCAGTTGTAAGATCTTTTTGTTTATCAATGCAATTGATTTGCACTATCTATATTATTTACTACTCTTAATTAATTTGCAATCTGTAGTTCATGACGCATCGCTTCGTCTCTGCAGTGGCCTTTATTTTCAGCCATATTATTAATTAATTTCAAACGTAGCTTTAAATTCATTTATATCAATTGAATTTTATTTGTAGTTTCCAGTACAAACATTTGATAAAATTTAGAGCCGTTGTCTTCACCACAAAAATGCATTAAACGGACAATCGCTTTAAAACTTTGAAGAATCCTCTACCAAAATATACAGCTTTTCATATCTTTGTCACAAAATATAATACTTATTATTGCTGTTGTTTTCAGCAAGGCATCTCGGAAACTTTGATCAGAATTTTGTCCGAATTCTCTAACATAAGTAAAATGTTACTTCTTAAAAGTAAAATGTAATACCAGTATAACATTTTACAAATATTGCTAACTGGAAATTGAAGCGTTAATTAATATGGCATTCTGAAGTACTGTAATAGTTTTTAATGTTTTTTATTTACAAGTATCATAGATATGTTTGGAAGTTACCAATTAAGCGCGAATGATAAGAATAGTTTGTTTGGAACAAGAGTATTATGGTCATTTGCGAGTTGTATAATTCTTATGAGTCTGTAATGTGGCATTCATTCCAATACATCTTCTGAGACTAGGATGGCTCCGGTTTAGTATTTGTGGCCACTGCCGCTAAGCTCGCCTCTCGCAGCCAGTAGCCAGTAGATGTGATAGACGCGCTATTGGCAGGAGAGAGTTTAACCAACGAGCGTACGAGAATCTCGATTATTCGCAAAACTAATGTCTTGTTTTAAGAAGACTGTGGTGTAATGCGCAGAAACTAGCATAATTAGTTCTGTAGTATTTCATTTGTTTAAGTGATTTAAGATTTAAATAGCCTACCAGGATAAGAATGATATTTAAATAACCCACGCTATGGAAAGGTTAAGAACGAAAGTTGGTATCAAAGAATCTGCAAATGTGTGTACGTGGTCTCCACTTTTATTTGAAGTAAGCGTATAAATATGTTATTGCCCCTAAGACATTTACGTTACAAGAAGTAATTCTTTAAATATGGTTGTAATATAAATATTTTTATTTGAATTCAAGTAAAGCTGTAAGCATGCCATTTACTTATAGGTGTGTTATTAACGATTAATATCCCTGATTCAAACTATTTACTGTGGACGCCCTTGAATATACATATATATACTGTTAAACGGTGAGTTGCCTTGTGTTATTATTAAGTCCCTGATTTTTATCTTTTTATAAACGCTGTTTTAGCCTTTTATTATCTTCTATTAGCATCTTTAAGTTTTAAACAATTTCATACCTTCGTTTTAGGCTTTTAAACAAAACAGTTTTCCTATCTTTTTAAGGAAGTTGTCAACAAACGAATTTTATAACATACACAGATAAAAATATGAAAACTGTCTTACTTAACGTAAGCATTCTTTTAATATGCACAGTAATTTAAGGCAATTTATTACACAGTATACTTGTGCTACAAAGAATGTTAACTGAAAACGTAATACACAGCACACACACAACAAAAATTTCAGCACTGTTGCTTTATACAACCAGACACATTTACAAATGTCGTTGGTTTTTAATAAATTATAGGCAGAAATAGATCTTTCAACATCGTAAGATGTCATTGTCGAGATAAAAGTCGTGATAAATTCTTTCCTTGACTATCCCTAAATTTATACTCAAAACCAAACTATAATTTTTTGTGAAAAAACTGTATTTCCAATGAATGGAATAAAAACTTGATAAATGTTATACCAAAGTTAAAAAAAGTTCAGCTAGTTTTAGGTTTTTTATGCTTCATTTAGCTTTTTTTTTTCTTTTAGGTTGAATAAGATTCACACATTTAGCACCCAAAGTGTTTTAAGCATTAAGGTACTTTGAAACTTTCAAACCTACAAGGAAATACATAGTTTAAAACCTAAACGTCCGGGCCCAGTTCTTATGTAACCACTTTATACTACGGATTATACGTCAACCTACTTCGCCTGTAATTATGAGAATACTTGAGTCTCCTCGATCGTGAGTACCAGTCCTAGATACACGAGATTCTTATTGCTACGCTCTATAGCAGTGGCGTGGCCTACCAGTAACGAGCGAGAGTGGCACGGGTTTTGACCGTCTCTACCGTAGGCTCACACCTCGTATCCTTCGCCTCCGTCCTTTCATTGCCATACTCTTTCTGATCAACAACTTCTAAATGTGTCTCCTCCAATGCCATCTGCCATCGGAGTAGTAAGATGAAACCGGGAAAATACTCTTTCATGCTGGCAGTTAACCATTCATGGGCGTTCTGTTGGTCCTGTAGAAGATTTTCCAGAGACTCGACGGCTCGCTTTGGCCGTACTAGGACAATGAAGTCAACCCTAACCATCAGTTTAGTTTTTTTCCTAGGTAATTGACGCCCTGCCTTCAACTGAAGTCACTGCCAAAGATGAAAGGACAAATTTACAGCGCGGCAGCGCCTCTGTATGTCGTAAAGGCCTTCTCCATGGGAGTCTCCTGTTCCAGCTGATTCAATTAGCCCTACTACATACCACATACTTCCGCTACATTCATGCCTTAAGCACCATCAATTTGTTTTCTTAGTTGCAGGGAACAAATCTAAGCTAATGCCAATATGAGGTGGAATCCCGAAAGGTTACATGTTATTCCCCACGTTATTCAGCATACTGCCTATCTGCTCATAGGTAACTCGTCAGGAGAGCACAATATACTGACACCGTAAAGACAAGAGCTTTCAGCTTCATACAAAGATACCTCCGCTTCATCCAAGACTGTCCATCAATCCGGAGAAAATACAAGCCATACTTCTAACAATGCGTCGCTTTTCCATTAACCCCTACATTCGTGTATCTTAAACGTACTATTGAGTGAATGAACACACTTTTCTTCTTAAGCGTTAAGCTGGGTAAGGGTTTAGCTATCAAGAGCACAAATCTGTAGCAACGGATCACTGTGAGTCTTTGTTTTCTATAATAAGATCCGGTTGTCTGCCGCTTTAGGTCTATCCCTTTTCAGATCTCTCATTAGTCGTCCCTCTATTTAGTCCCTAACAGTCTTAACGTCTCTTAAACATTTCCAGTTCGAACATCCGCGCACGTTTAGAGAGTAATCCCAAGAGAGTTGCGACATAGCAACACTTGCAGACGTAATATATACTATGAATATATACACTGTGTTAATGAACTACACCGAAATAATTAGCGAGATTGTGCACGTGACTGATATAAGTATTTGAGATCGGCGATGCATAGTCCCGGATAAACATAACGCAGCTACATAGTGTTAAACGTGTGGGTATCAGGTGCTGATAAGTCGGTGTTAAAGCAAAGCAGGTTGAAAAAATGGCTTAGAATGTCTTGGAAACTGCTGACTGAGTATATAAATATCAATTTTAGCACCTCGTTACTAGCGTATTCAAGATTTAATGTAACAAAAATCTGTAAAATCTCGAACTATTCAGTTGATAGTGCGGCACTGAGCATTCATTAACTACGTTCTTGAGTTATGTAGCCTACTCTGGATAAGTTTTTCAACTGCACTGGTGGCTTAATGCATACCGCGGGAAGCTGCCACCCCAAAGGTCATGTGTTTGATTCCTGTTATAAGGTGAATCTTTTTTATTGTTATTTTTTTCATTCCACGAAGTGCCGCGATACGTGAACGAGACCCGAACTCGGACACTATCTTTTACTTGTAAGCTAGTATCATAACCACTACGCTAGAGAGGTAGGCTGTAATATGTCCCTTAGTTTTTCGTGTGGTTGTTAAATTAGCCAATGGCGTACTGGCACTTATAGTCGTTACTTTGAAATTTCAACAAACAGGCCATAAGTCTCATAGCTCAAATTACTTATTTAAGTAATCTACATATTCTGTGAAAATATTTCGGTATAGCTTATTAATATCCTATATATTTTCTGAAGTGGTTCTTCTCGTTTTGAGCGTACTTAATAGTTGCTGTGTCTTAACGTGTAGTAGCATATTTTTAGTCTATTGTTCTCGGCTATTAGTCTCAGTCATTAAAATATTACATCAGGCAGAACACTGAAGCGAATCATTCGGGCTGGAACATGAGTATGGAATAAAAATGCCGTTTAGTAAGTCCGGGTCTTTCGGTTTCCCGCGCCATTCATTCCACCAATTGCTCCATCTTCACCTTTCCCATCATCACTTTCGCTTACATTTCAAATCATCCACTTCCGGATATTCATGCCTGGCTACGGTTCGACCCCTCGTAGGAGGTTCTCCATTCTGTAGTTTCGTGCCGTAGGCTCCCCGACAGACTTCTGGCCCCTAGGCATTGACTTCCAAGTCCTAGAGGAGTGTCAGTCCCACAACTACGTAGAGGGTAAGCCGATTGCGAAACGAATTATTCTAATGATCGATTATCTCCTATGTTGCTAAACATTTTTTGTGTTTGTATATCTTAAAATCTCATCCTACTTTTTTTCCAAAAACCATTTACATTGTTTTCCTTGTTTCTCTAAGTATCCACAAACTATTATTCTCTAAGTTACTTTGCGTTCTGTAACTCCACCCATTTTTACACAACATCTAATTTTAAAATGTTAAGCGTGGGCTTAAAAATTGCATTACATCGGTTTAATACTTCTTACCTGAATTAAAGAGTTCTCCCCATAATCACACCTTTCATTCCCACTCTTCCCATTTCAATTTTAGCATGCTCCTTCACTGCCCCATTTTCCAGATCTAAGAATTCTCTAGAAACATCCTGTGCATCATGTACAACTGACAGTTTGCACCAGTATCTGTTTCTCACATTTCAATTGCATATAGATGTTTTGAATAGGTACCATATTCTATTTATTCCTATTTATATTAATATACAGGGTGTTAATAAACTACACCGAAATAATTCGTGAGATTGTGCACGTGACTGATATAAGTAATTTGAGATCGGCGATGCATGGTCTCCGGATAAACATAACGCAGTTATATAGCGTTACACGTGTGGGGTATCAGTTGCTGATAAGTCGGTGTTAAAGCAATGCAGGTTGAAAAAATGGCTTAGAATTCCTTTAAAACTGCTGTCCGAAAATAGAAATATCGATATTTAGCAGATCGTTACTACCGTTCTCAAGATTTAATGTCACAAAAATCTAAAAATCTGTAAAATCTCGAACTAATCACTTGACAGTGCAACACTGAGCATTCATTAACTACATTCTTGAGTTATATAGCCTATTCTGGAGGCTATTTTTCAACTGCTCTGGTGGCTTGATGCGTAACGGTGGGAAGCTGCTATCCCAAAGATCATAAAATCGATTTCTGTCATAGAGTAAATATTTTTATTATTTACTTTCTCTATATGAACTATGTACATAGTGTATAGAGAAGGTATTTCACTCCACCAAAAAATTCGATACCGAGATTTCACCGGAAATATATGTTTTAGGGTCCCCTTTATCTAAAAAAAGCATTTTCAGAAAAAGGTCCGTGTGTGTGTGTCCGTGTGTCTGTGAACACGATAACTCAAAATCGAAAGTTGGTAAAATACCAAACTTGATATTTAAGTTTAGAATCTTCCAGGGTTGCGACACGAAGATTTTCAGAAAAATCCCCCCACCCCAAACTACCGTTTACATGAAACTTTTTTCGAAAGCTTTTATTTTCTGAAAAATGGCTGTAACGATTTTGATTAAAATATCGTATATTAAAGACAAATAAAATGTATATTTTGAATTTTCTGGGAATAGGCTCTGAAGACTACTTTATTCTGTGTGAATTTTCCGGAACTTTGTATAACTGCTAAACCGTAAGAGAGAGAAAAGCTTACCACATAAAAAATGTATAGCACATTAAAATGCACAGTTTTTGTTGTATACATTTTTTTCTTGGAGTTGATTGTTTTTGAGATATTGCTTGTTTTTGTTTTTAGGTTCGAAAACATTAACTTTTCTCATACAGGAATTTGTCAACTCATGTCCACACAAACAAAGGAACTTCAGTCACATAGTAACCAGCTTTTGACTATTGCTTTAATCTATGCTAGTCCCTTATTTCCTTTCTACTTAAAAGGAAGAAAGTAATAAGATTATTTCTGCTATTTTTTCTAGATTAGCATGAAGTAAATAGAAGCATAAGCTTATTAACTACAATTTGTTGCAGAGATGTAGAGAAAGTCATGTGAATGGAACACATCAGATTTTTTTCCTTCCAGACGAAGTGCCGCAATACGTGGCGTACCGGTACTCCAGAAACGTATGGCCGATACTTATAAATTTCAATAAACAAGCCATAAGTCTTCTACCTCAAATTACCTATTTAAGTAATCTACAGTTGATTAACACCCTGTATGTGCTATATCTATACAGTTTTCGTGTGTCAGGATTTTTCTGTGTAAAGTCTAGCTATAGTGACTAAAGCTCTTACTTTACAACAGCTCTAGAAAACATCTATTCTTTGAATAGTCATATGAAGCAAACTCCACATAAAAATACAATACGGTGTTTATATGTTGCTATGGCAAGGCATTAGAATGGAAAACCAAAATCCTTTGTTACAGCTCTCACTTTAATCTTGTCCCAAATATAATCGCACCACATAAGCATTAGCTTTTGCGCTTACGGCTTAAAAGAAATTAAGTTGTCCCACTGAAAATGACTAAATGCAGCAAAAAGCGAACCTAAGAGGGAAAAGAGAGAAGAGATGCGATTTTATGTCGAGAGAATAGGAAGGCTAACTAACGAACAAGCAAAGCTCAAAGAGAATGAAATAGTGCAAAAGGGAACGTGCTGATTATATTTAGTACAAAGAGAATCAGTGTGTTTAGGAAATTAATACCTTTGAGCATGGAGGTAACATCATGTGCACTTAGGCTTGAGCATACATTCACATGTATTATCTATGTGCATACTCTTTCCCGCAAAAGTAACAAAATTCATTTCATGACCAACATAGTTGCATTAAATACAGCCTATTCGTTTTCTTTTCGACTAGGGCTTGTATGAGGGGGAAGGGTGCCTCTTGAGGCAGGAACCGGTCTTTCCCTCTGTTTCCCATTAGCTTCCCGAAAAGAATGCAAATGTATTATTGTATTAAAAGAACCTCGAATCTATCCGGTGTTTGTGGCTATTATAGGCTTCTGAACAATTGCACTGAAATAATAACATGTCCATTTCTTTTTACTTTCTCTACAGATAATATGTACTTAGTGTATAGAGAAGGTACTGTATTGCACCCAAATATTCGATACCGAGATTTCACAGGAAATACATGTTTTTGGACTTCCTGAATTAAAAAAAATCATTTCTAAAAATGTTGACGTGTTACACTCGCAGGACTTTCTCTAGCTACTCTGCAAACTTCTTACAAAAGATTTTTCTTCTTTCTACACAATGCTAATTGAGATAAACATTAGCAGAATTCTCTTATTACTTAGTTCCTTATAAGTAGAAGGGAACTAAAGAAACGCACTATGCTAGAGTGATAGTCAAATGTTTTAAGCTATCGTTATACGATTGTCAATGAAAATCGCTTCTTTGCCTGGCCAGAGTAGAACAAAAGGAATTTCCTGTCTGAGAAAAGAATAAGTATTGGAATAGTTGTATGTAAGGGCAGGACTAGGATAAGTAGAGTCAGACTGAAAATTCAATGCCATAGCCGGGATTTGAACCTCGGATCTCCCGATCTCTAGCTGGTTGCTCTGCCACTAAGCTATCATGGCAGCATGCCGGCATAGCATTGAATTTCTCAACTGACTCGCATGTTTACCGGTAAACCACAAAGTGATCTCAAATTATTTTGAGATGACAACCCCAATGGCGACATACTATGTTGTAAGTACTTTAGACCCAGAATTCATAGCATGGCCAACTATTATTGTCAATTGGTATTGGAATAATTGTGTAGGACAGGAGTTGGATAGTGGCAGAGCCACCGGCTAGAGATCGGGAGATCCGTGGTTCAAATCCCGGCTATGGCATGGAAATTTTCAGTCTGACTCTACCTATCCAACTCCTGTTCTGCACACGGCTTGTGTGAAAAAACTATTATTCCAATACCAATTGGCCATAATAGTTGGCTATACTCTGATTCCTTCGTCTAAAGTACTTGCAACATTATAAGTCGCCATTGGGTTGTCATCTCAAAATAATTTGAGATCACCTTGTGGTTTACCGGGAAACATGCGAGTCAGTTGAGAAATTCAATGCTATGCCGGCATGTTGCCATGATAGCTCAGTGGCAGAGCAACCGGCTAGAGATCGGGAAATCCTTGGTTCAAATCCCGGCTATGGCATTGAATTTTTCAGTCTGACTCTATCTATCCAAAATATAAGCACTCTACAATTGAAATAAATAGCAAATAATGTCTCGGAAACGGCTATCTCTACAAAAAAAAAAAAAAAACCTAAAGTACGTAAATTGTGTACTTTGACGAGATCTACATTTTTATGCAGTACGTTTTTGTCTATTCTTACGGTTTAGCAGTTAAGCAAAATTCTGCAAAGTTCATCCGGAATAAAGAGTCCTTCAGAGGTTATTTCCAGAAAATTTAAGATATACATTTTAATTTGCATGAAAATATCTTTAATATACGGTATTTTAATCAAAATCGTTAGACATTTTATAGAAAATCAAAATTTTGGAAACATTTTCCATGTAAAGGGTTGTTTATGTTAGGGGGATTTTCTTAAAAATCTTCGTGTCGCATCCTTGGAAGACACCAAACCTAAATATCAAGTTTGGTATTTAACGCTCTTTTCGTTTTTGAGCTATGCTCAAAATACACAGACAGATAGACAGACACACACACACACACACACACACACACACACACACAAATACACACACACGGACCTTTTGCAAAAATTTTCTTTTGGATTCAGGTGACCCAAAACATATATTTTCGGTGAAATCCCGACATCAAATTTTTGGAATACAACACCTTCTTCATCCTCATGTACTTTGTACATATGGGGATAGAGAAAGTTATAACAAAATTCATTTCATGACCAACATAGTCCATTCGATTTTTTTTCGGCTAAGACTTGTAGGTGGGGGAAGGGTGGTTCTTGAGGCAGGAACCGGTCTTCCCCCTTTCCCATCGGCTGCCCGAAAAGAATGCAAATGCATTATTACATTAACAGAACCTCGAACCTCGAATTTCGAATCTAACCGATGTTCGTGGCTATCATAGGTTTCTGAAATGTTACACTGAAGTAATCACAAGCCCATTTCAGTTTTGTTTTCTCTACACTTGCCATGTACATAGTGTATAGAGAAGGTATTGTATTGCACCCAAAAAATTGATACCGAGATTTCATCGGAAATACATATTTTAGGAAACCCATAAAAGCAAAAAAAAGCATTTCTATAACAAGGTCCGTGTGTGCCCTTCATTGAAAGATGGTAAACTTAAATACCAAATTTGGTATTTAACAGTTTTTATGACACATATAGACGCAGACTGAACTTTTTCTAAAAATGCTTTTATTAAGAGGCTCTCAAAACATATTTATGCTGTATTTAATTTTTCGGCGGAATAAAATATCTTCCATGTAAAGTATACTTTGGTATAGTGGGTTTTTCTGAAAATCTTCTTGTCGCATTCTGGAAGATACTAAACTTAAATAGCAAGCTTATTATTTAATCGATTTCCCGATTTTTATTTATATGTTTATTGACACACTGATACAATCACGCACATGGACATTTTTATAATTTTTTTTTTGGGGGGGGGAAGCTTTAGGTATCCTAAAAATATGTATTTTCAGTGAAATCTCGGTATCCAATGAGTCACATAGCTTACCTTCTCTATCCAATATATACATACTTAGTAGAGAAAGCAAAAATATATTAAATAGTATATTCATTTCATAAAACCACAAAGGGAGACACATTTTTAAAGGTTAGAATTGTAATAAATAATTCATTTCAAGTTTGTAGAAGTAGATGTTTGAAACTGCAGAACACAGTATTCTCATCCTGCTGTTCTCTTCACCACTTACTGATGCTGTCATTTGTTTGAATTGTTCTACTTTACTCACTCTGCTCTTATTTTATCGGCAACGTTGTCAGCCCTGTTTTGTACATGGCGCTGATCATGCAGTCTACAAATTGAATCGTCCAAACAAGGTTTACAGAGAAAAGCAGGACGCTTGCAAACACAGCATTTCAAGCGCAATTTTTCTGTTCGTGTTAGTGTCACTTTGTGCTTCTGTCACACTTTATAAAAAAATTCAGAAGTTTTCATTTGTGTAACAAAATTATTTTATCTGGATAGACTTATCTAATATATTGAACAATCACTTTAATGTACTCGCAGTGCTCGAAATGGAAATATATAATTGTCGGTATACTTTCTTACGATGAAATTAGTTATACCTTTTGCATTATGTTGTTTATAGTCTGCAGAAAATCGCTGCTTTGGCGGCCACATCCGCCATCTAAACAGGCAATCAGTCATACCAACGGTAGAAGACACATCATGACACACCTTGCAATCTAGTTTCTTATTGTGAATCATAAGTCAATAATTTTCTTTCAGTTTCAGAAGCCACTGAGTGCAAATAGTAGGAGCATTTTCTGAATTTAAATCAGTTGTTTTAGAAACACAAACGTTAGTACTAGAAGCACTATCCACACTATCATTATCTACTGCAATACCAGGTATACATACACATATCATCATTAGTTTTTTACTTTCTCTACACGTACTATGTACATAGTGTATAGAGAAGGAATTGCACTCCACCCAAAAATTCGATACTGAGATTTCACCGGAAATATATGTTTTAGGGTTCCCTGTATCCAAAAAATGCATGTTTACAAAAAGGTCCTTGTGTGTGTTTGTGTGTGTGTGTGTGTCCGAAAATTCAGTAAAATACCAAACTTGGTATTTAAGTTTAGTATATTCCAGGGATGCGACACCAAGATTTTGATTAACATTTCCTCGCCCCAAATTACCCTTTACATGGAACTTTTTTCTAAATTTTTGATTTTCTCAAAAATGACTAAGGATTTTGATTAAAATATCATATATTAAAGTCATTTACCTAATGAATAAAATGTATATCTTGATTTTTCTGGGACTACTTTATTCTGGATGAATTTTACGGAACTATGTAAAATTGCTAAACCGTAAGAAATGGAGAACAACTTACCACACAAAAAGTGTAGAGCACTTTAAAACGCATATGCATAAATGCAGTTTTTTCGTGGAGTTGATCGTTTTTGAGATATTCCTTGTTTGTGGTTTCAGCTTTAAAAACCTTATACTTTTCTGACACAGGAATGGTACTCACTTATTTCACTTCTACTTACAAGGAAGTAATTAATAAGGCTATTTCTGCTAATTTGTTCTCGATTAGCATGAAGTGAATAGATGCATAAGCTTTTTAGCAATAATCGGTTGCAGAGATGCGGAGAATGTTTACATCTCTGCAACTGAGAATGGAACACATCATGGAAAATTTGTCTCTTTTTTATATTATAAATTGGTGTAATGTATTCTTCTTTCTTATGAGTTAAATTTTAAACGTTCTTCTGTTGTGTTTCTTTACAAACTAGCGATCTAATTATAACAGATCGACTTGAGATAATTTTCTGTTCTTTAAGGTTGAATGTCGCTTGGCCTTAGCACACAACTCTGGTATTTACAAACTACCAACCGATTAAGATGGTTTATTGTTATTACTGCATTGTTGATGCGTCTGCATGCGCAAGGTGTGATCCAAACTTGTGAAATTGCGATTCGAATAGCAAAAAGCGAGTATGATTTGGTGTTCTACTTATTATTTTATGTTTTATATAACTTATGGCAAATAACATACCGGTATAAATTTTCTCAAATAAAAAGAGTTGCTATGAAATTCCCTGAAGCAGAAAAGTACCTGTATACCGGCATACACCGGTCCATTTTCAGCACTGTATACTGGTAACCATTGTTGCAGGGGAAGGATTAAAACATGAATGTGGAATGTCACCTATATTATTCAATATTTCTCCAAGAGTACTGAACTGATATACACAAAAGAAACGAGGATATATCTGTAGAGTAGATCTGGAAAGATGGTATAATACATGTGGAAGAACAGGAATATCTTTTTTTGAAGAAAGTAAATGACAGTCGTTACTATATGTAAATGACCAAGAAGTCTTTACACAGGATAAAAAAGATACGTAATAAACAATTACAAAATGTAAATAAGAATATGAAAAATGGAATTTGTAATAAATGTAAATAAGACAATATGTCTGTGTGTGTGAGTATGTTTGTATAGATATTGGATATCTAAACATAGAAGAAGAGAAAAAAACTAAGATGTTTAAACACTTAGGCTTCATTATACAATAGGATGATGTATTTTCCAGTGATATAAGAACAAGCTGCCAAAACACTACAAGAACTGATTTGGAGACCATCTCTAACTAAAGAAAATAAAGAAAAAATTCTACTGTGTTCCATTTACTTAACTTTCTCTATTTGTTCCAAATACAAATTATTCTTACAAAAGATTATTCTTCTATCTACTTTATAGTAATTGAGATGAATATTAACAGAAATTTCCTTATTACTTGCTAGCTTGTAAGTAGAAGAGAAATAAGAGATTACATTAACCTAAAACGATAGTCAAAAATTTTAAAAGATGTGAAGTATTGAAGTTCGGCTCGCTCAGTATTGTACCATTTGGGAAAAGTAGGTAGTTTATAAGTGAAATAAAAAAACTAGGAATATCTCGAAACGGTCAAATATACAAGACGAATGTGTGTGACATAAATGGTGTGTTTTAATGAGATCTACATTTTTGGTGTGGTAAGTTGTGTCTATCTCTTACAGTTTAACTGTTATACAACGTTTTTCAAAACTCATCCAGAAATCAGAGGCTGTTTAGATAAAATTCAAAATATGCATTTTATTTTTAATGTAAATATCTTTAATATACGGTGCTTAAATCAGAATCTTTCGAGCCATTTTTGAGGAAAACAAACATTTCTAATATGTTTCCATGCAAAGGAAGTTTGTGGTAGGGGGAATTTTCTTAAAACTCTTGTGTAGCATCCTTGTAAGATAGTAAACAAAAACCCTAAGTTTGGTATTTAACGGCGATCTTTATCTAAAAATGCCTTTTTTGTACTCCGGAGACCTCAAAAGCGATTTATAGACATCAAATTTGTGAGTAGAATACAATACCATCTCTAGCTAAAAATGTATATTACAAGTACATACGAGTTAGAGAAAGTACAATTATATTAAATAGTATGGTTCTGACAATTACTCTGTATGGAGTAGAAGTTTGGTTATTGACGAGAATACGGAATAACGTAAGAAGTGTGAAATTGGATTTTATACAAAGATGTTTACAGCTAACACGAGAAAACAGTTCGCAATGAAGATATAGAGAAGGACGAATGTAGGTTGTTGGATTATAAGAACCTTTAAAAACAGAGATTTATAGTGGTACGGGCATGTAAATAGAATGACTAACAAGCTGGCCAAGAAAAATATTAAAATGGCACCGTAGGAAGGAAGAGACGAGCAGAAGCACTTCGTGGAAAATATATGGAGAGAGCTATGGAAGAGCAATATCTATGAATGGTGAATGCAACAATAGAGAAATGTGGAGGGAAAAATGCGAATTCTAGATAGTGATGATGATGCACTGGTTATACATTGCTACAACTTCTGGCAAGTCGTGTTTATAAATGAAGTTAATACGAATTAAGTATGAAAATTCAAAATCTTCTCGGGCTTCTAGCCAGGTAAAAACTTGGTTTGACACCAACGTTTCGAAGAAGTGCATCTTCCTCGTCTTCAGGGTGAACTGATGGTTTGAGCTTCGCCCTGAAGACGAGAAAGATGCACTTCTTCGAAACGTTGGTGTCAAGCCAAGCTTTTACCTGGCTAGAAGCCCGAGAAGATTTTGAATTAACACGTCGCCAGGAAAGCTTCAGTTCTTATTTTAAGTATGAAAATATTTATTGTACTTGCTGTGTATTTTAAGAAAGCTTACTATTTACACAAACAAATAAAAGTAAAACAATCGTATGCAAAAATAAAGTTTTCCAAATGTGCACTTCTTAAAAACATTAAGATTGTTAAATATACTAAACTCTACCTAGGTTCTGAAAGTAATGTATTTAAATAACGGGACAGTATAGTAATCATATTATGAACGGTAAAAAGACTTTTCATAGCATCTCCTATTGTTTGAATACTCTGTTTAAAATATATTCTTTCTCTACTACTTATCAAGTATCCGGTACAACTTTAGCAATTCAGCAAAAAATTATATTGATATTTCATCAAAATACTCGTTTAAAATATTTGGCCATTCTACGACTGGTTTTGGTGTTTCACATTCTAGCTCCCTTTTCTCCAGGTTATGTTGCAACCTATCTTTTCTCCTACTACTAGCCCTATTGGGGGTATTCCTGCTATTACGCAAGAAGCATCAAAAGAGATTGTTCGCTATCCCTTAATAATTTTGATAATCGGCTTACTTTCCCCTCCTAGAACTTAAAAGCCAATGCTTAGGGATCGGAAGTCTGTGGGGGAGTCTACTGCACGAAATCACAGAATGGAGAACCTGTTACAAGAGGTCGGCTCATAACCAGACGTGAGCATTAGGAAGTGGATGATATGAAATGTAGGCGAAATTGTGGGAATACGTGGCGGGGGAAACCAGAGGACCTAGAGAAACCCCGCCCAGACGACGTTTTGTCCACCACAAACCCTTCATGCGGATGCTTTGGACTAAACTTGGGCCGCCTAGATGGAAGGTGACGGCGCCTCCTAGCAAGAAGAATAATCTTTTGGAAAAATAGCTTGCTTGCATAACACGAAATGAAAGCAATGTGAATGGAACATGTCAGTTGCTTGGAAGAGTTAAATATCTTCCACTCCTTGTTATTCTTTTATACGAAGATTTTATAAATATTTATAGTAATTGATGAACAAAACTAGAAGGTTCTTTATAGCTACATATGTTTCAGAAGACATAATGCTAATGGAATTATTAAAATTGGTTGAGTGATTTTTGAAAATTCTTTAAAATGAGTACACACATATTCATAAAAACTTTCTCTCCTTATAATTAGTATATCCTAGGAGCCGTAGCAGAAACGCTGTTATTTAGTTGCGAAAAGTTATCAAATTGTAAAAAATCTTGGATGTTACATTCACGTGACTTTCTCTACGCCTCTGTAACAAATTATTTTAATAAAATGTATTCTTCTATCTACATCATTCTAATCGAGATAAACATTAACAGAAATGGTGTTATTACTTTGTTCCTTGTGAACAGAAGGGAAATAAGCAAATGCACGGGACTAAAACCATAGTGAAATCTTTAAAACCTGTCCGCTATGCGATTGAAGTTGGTTTCTTTGCATGACCAGAAGTTGAATATTCCTGTATGAGAAGAGTACTTTACAATTTAAACCAATAACAGGAAATATCTCGGAAATGGTCAACTCCACGAAAAAAAATTATATGGTCTAAATTATGTGTTTTTACGAGATCCACGTCATTTGTGGGCCAGTTTTTATCTATCTCTTACGGATTATTATTTATAAAAAGTCATCCAGAATAAAGAGGTCTTCTGAGACTATTCCAAGAATAATCAAGACATACATTTGGTCATGCAGATAGATTCGATGGGTAGCTGGATAGATGGAATGGGATGGATACGATTAGTTTGGATCGATAGGCTTGGAAGTATGGGATGGGATTGGATCGGATTATATTAAATTAGATTTAGATAGGTAGACAGACATATGGATAAGTTGGTTCGTAGGAAGGTAGTAGGGTTGGTAGATAGTTTTTTTTTATATTCATTTATTGACAGCATGCCCCATTATAATGTAATATTGCATGCTTCAGTTTAGGAACTTAACCTGTTACATTAAGTTACATTTTACTACATATATCGTATAGCTTCTACCTATACACAAGTTTGTTTTCTATTTGTTTCAGATGGTATCTATGATCAAGTTTGTTAATCAGTATGGACGGTTATCTGTCTATTACATGTGGCTAAAATTTATTGATTTTGCAAAGTTTACAAATGCTCTAAGGAATTCAGTCATTAGTTGGTCAGGGGTGGTCAAGAGCCAGAAGCTTCCACGTTCCTTTATTGCTTTTCCTAGTTTCCTTTGCTTTGTTAAATGTTTGCAGTCATATATTATTTGAGTGTTTATGCGCGATTGCGTGTAAAGAGCGGATTGTCTATTAATATGAATCGGTGTAGGTATGATCGTATTCTTCCATGTCCTGTTAAGAGCATAAAGAGTTCCGGGAATATCGTAATCTTCTGCTGTGGCCTGTGGGAAAGAACATCTTGGTAATTGCTCCCTTCGCGGTATTTGTCCATTGATCTTTCTATTCCCAGTCCGGCTTTCTTTTCTCGAGTTACTATGACATCTTTTGAAATTTTAACATTTACGATATCCAAGTGTTCTTCAGCTGCTTGTTTTGCGAGTCGATCTGCCATCTCATTCCCAGCTATCCCTGTGAGTCCTCGTACCTAAGCAAAGGGAATGATTTGCACACAAACCGTGTGTAGGACAGGATTGGATAGGTAGAGTCAAACTGAAAAGTTCAATGCCATAGCCGGGATGTGAGTCACATCTCCCGGTCTCTAGACTGTTCCTCTACCACTGAGCTACCATGGCAAAATGCCGACATAGCACTGAATTTCTCAACTGACTCGCAGGTCTCCTGCTACACAACAAGGCGCTCTCAAATTATTCTGAGATGACAATGAATGATGCAATTCTTGTGTGCCAGTTCAATAATCTTGTTTCTTATACATTTTAATAATCGGTTTCGTTTGCTTGTGATTTGTTTTGTTGTTTTACTTTCTCTACACTCTCATGTTCATAGTGCATAGAGAAAGTGTTGTACTCCACCCAAAAATTCGATACCGAGATTTCACCGGATATATATCTTTTACGGCCCCCTATATCCAAAAAAGGTATTTTCAGAAAAAGGTCTGTGTGTGTCCGTGTCTGTGAACACGGTAACTCAAAAACTAAAAGTCGGTATAATACCAAACTTGGTAATTAAGTTTCTTTAGTGTCTTCCAGGAATGCGACACGAAGATTTTGAGAATCCTCCCACCTCAAACTACCCTTTACATGTAACTTTTTTCGAAAATGTTGATTTTCTCAAAAATGGCTGTAACAATTTTGATTAAAATATCGTACATTAAAGATATTTAGCCGACAAATAAAGTGTATAACCTGAAATTTCTGGGAATATCCTCTGAAGACTATTCTGGATGAATTTTACGGACTTTTGCATAACTGCTAAACCGTAAGAGATGGACAAAAACTTACCACACAACAAATGTAGAGCACGTTAAAGTACACAAATTATGTTATATACATTTTTTGCGTGGAGATGATCATTTTTGAGATATTTCTTGTTTCTGATTTCACCTTTGAAAAACTTATACTTTTCTCATACAAGAATTTGTCAGCTCCAGTCCATACAAACAAAGGAACATAGAAACCAGCTTTTGACTATTACTTTAACCTATGGTAATCCCTTATTTCACTTCTACTTACAAGAAAGCAAGTAATAAGACTATTTCTGCTATATTTTTCTGGATTAGTATGAAGTAAATAGAAGCATGAGCTTTTTAACAATAATTTGATGCAGATATGTAGAGAAAGTAATGTGAATGCAACACATAAGATTTTTTAGCTAGATTAGATAGGTAGGTGAATTATTTGATATCACAGTTCTTTGTTTACGATAACGAACAAACTTTAAAATAATATGACAGCCATCCATTCAAGGTGCGTTATGATCCATTGAGATACAAGGGAGAAATTGAACTGAAAATGAGAATGCAGATAAAACACGCTAGTACTTGAAGGTGTGTAGCAAGGTTTGTAAGATTTATACAAGCAAGGAAGCCTGGCGTGGAAAAGTAAGAGGTGTAGCGTGGAGAACTGAAGCACCAAAATAATTTGGCGTGAAAAGCACAAGAGGATTCTAGCACACCTGGTCGCAGGGAATGCACTTGGCTGGTCTGCTAATGACTGTCATCATTTTCACTTCTGGAGCTGGTAACGTGTTCAGCGATGGTGTCGGAGAATTCTGCCATGGCGTCATTACTTCTGGAAGACAAAGTACGTGTAGAAGTGCAACTTAGTAGACCCTAATGCAACAAAAACATAAGTTATATAGTGAAATATTCACTTGACTTTCTCTACTCACTCTTCTGCAAACTATTCTTACATAGGCTTAAATATTCTTATCTCTACTTACTGTTAATAGGGTTAACTTTCTTTTCACATTTGCACATTTTGATGTTGAAGGATACAGCAACATAAAGCAATAAAGATGACTGTGTCATAAGATGACTTTGAAAGTGTATGTATGTTCTTTACGAGACCACATGAAAAACTCTGATGTGTTCCATTCACATGACATTCTCTATATCTCTACAACAAATTATTCTATTTGCTTCATCTAATCGAGAAAAAATTAGCAGAAATAGTCTTAGTACTTGCTTCCTTGTTAGTAGAAGCGAAATAAGGGGGTACCATAGGTTAAAGTGGTAGTCAAAAGCTGGTTGCTCTGTGACTGAAGTTCCTTTGTTTGTATGGACACGAGTTCACAAAGTCCTGTATGCTGAAACTAAGAACAAGGAATATCTCAAAAACAATCAACTCCACGAAAAAATGTATTTAACATAAATTGTGTGTTTTAAGGTGCTCTACATTTGTTGTGTGGTAAGTTTTTGTCCATCTCTTACAGTTTAGCAGTTATGCAAAATTCCGTAAAATTCATCCAGAATTAAGTAGTCTTCAGAGGCTATTCCCAGAAAATTCAAAATATACATTTTATTTTTCAGATAAATATCTATAATATTTGATATTTTAATTAAAATCTTTAGAGAATTTTGTTTAGAAAATCAAAATTTTCTAAAAAAGTTCCATACAAAGGGTAGTTTGGGGTGGGGGATTTTCCTCAAAATCTTCGTGTCGCATCCCTGGTATTAAACTTAAATACCAAGTTTGGTATTTTACCGAGTTATCGTGTTCACAGACACACGGACACACTGACACACGGACACACACATGAACCTTTTTCTGAAAATACTTTTTTTGGATGTTGGGGGCCCGAAAACATATATTTCCGGTGAAATCTCGGTATCGAATTTTTTGGTGTAGTGCAATACCTTCTCTATGCACTATGTACATAGTATCTATAGAGAAAGTAAAAATCTGATGTTTCCCATTCACATGACTTTCTCTATCTCTTACATAAACAAGTTTCCTTACAAAAAATATTCTTTTATCCACAATGTGCTAATCAAGATAAATATTAGCAGAAATTGTCTTATTACATGCATCCTTGTAAGTAGAAGGGACATAAAACACTATACTAGGCTAAATCGATAGTCATATCTTTTATAAGCTGGTCCTATATAAAACTATAGAAGTTTGGTTCCCTCTGCATGGCCTGCAGTAAAACAAGAGAGATGAATCTAAACGTCACTTCCTGTTTGAGAACATTTAAAGTAGTTTAAAATTGAAACCAATAACAAGGAATATCTCAGAAACGGTTAGTTCTACATAAAAAACGTATGTGACGTAAGTTATGTGTTTTAACGAGATCAAAATTTTATGTGGTAATATTTTGTCTATCTCTTACGGTTTAACCCTTATTATAACTCACCCAGAATAAAGGGGTCTCCAGGGGATATTTCAAGATAATTCAAAGTACACATGTTATTTGTGATGTAAATTTTTTAACATACGGTATCTTAATCAAAATCGTTAGTCATTTTTGATAAAATCAAATCTAGTTGATATTCTGTGCTATTGGTTTCAGTTTTAAAATACTTTTAGTTTTCTCATTTGGGAACTGGTTAACTTCTGGCCACTTAAAGAAACCGATTTCAATCCCATAGCAAACATATTTTAAAATATTTGACAGTTGGTTTAGCGTAGTGTATTCCCCTATTTCCCTTATACTTAAAAGGAACTAAAGCTTCTACTAAAGATTATATGGATTAGTATGTGGTAAAACAGAATAACCTTTTGTAAGAAGTTTTTGTGAAATAGGTAGAGGAAGACAGGTGAATGGAGCACATCAGATTTTTTCTTACACAGAGAAATAGGTTGTAATTATATTTTATTTAGACTGCAACCATTTCACACTTTGAAACTCGCCTAGCCTACTTTTCGATAAATCGGCTCTTGCAGCTAAAACGCCCGTGACTCGAAACTCACTAAGATTCAAACCGTTGTTACATTGTGAACTGCGTTACACTGTAAGGAGATGCTTTACAGTTTAACAGCCTATAGTGGACCCAAACTGCTTTTACTCTGTAACCACAGCTGCTAGATACACTTTCCTGCGTCCCATTGGTTTCTAGCTAAACCACTGCTTCTGGTGCACTGTGCTGCATCTCTGGTGTAGGAATGGTCAACACTGTGGTCAGAGGTCATGCTGGCGCTGTCTGCAACAAATGAGGAGCAAGTAGGTAAGAGGGGACACCATGTTGGTGAGTGAGCTCTGTAAGCTTTCTACATTCTCTACTCAGCACATAGTAGAGAAGATATTGCATTCCACCCAAAAAGTTCACACCAAAATTTTACTGGAAATGCACGTTTTATTGATCCCTGCATTCAAAGAAAGTATTTTTAGAAACAAGTCTGTTTATGTCTATGCACATCTTAACACAGATCAAAAACGAAAATATGATTAAATGCTAACCTAGGTATTTAATCTTAATACCTTCCAAGGATGTGAAACACACTTCACACGAAAATGTTTTAAAAATATTGATTCTATAAATGTCTCTAACGATTATGATTAAAATGCAGTAGGCATATTAAAGGCGAAGACGTGGTTGAATGGTTAGACCGTCGCGTCCCATCTAGGCAGCCCGAGTTCGATCCCAAGCACCCGCATGTGGGATTTGTGGTGGATGAAGCGGTGTCCTCTGGGTCCTCCGATTTCCCCCGCCACTCATTCCAAAAAATGCTCCATCATCACCTTTCCTCATCATTCATTTCATATCATTCACTTCCTCATGTTCATGCCTGACCAATTCCTTGTAACAGATTCTCAGTTTCGTGCCGTTGGATCCCCGACTGGCTTCTGACCCTTGGGGTAGGATAAGGCGATTAGGAAATAAAGGGTATATTAAAAATAATACATAAAAACTAAAATAAATATTCTGAATTTCCTGGACATGTTCTCTTAAAACCACTTCATTATGGAGGACTTTTGTATAACTGTTAAACCTTAGGAGATAGACAAAAACGTATTACACCAAAATATGGATCATGTAAAGACAGTATAATTTAATATGTCATATTCCATTTTCTTTTGGAAATTTAACCCTTTTAGATATATTTTTCGTAATTGCTTTTACTTTTAAAATACACAAACGTATCACAAATGCGAATTTAACATTTTTTTTTTTTTTTTTTTTTTTTTTTTTTTTTTTTTTTTGCTATACAGGTTATTCTATATGATGGACTCATTTTTACAAATTCGTATTTGTTAAAGTACAAATCTAACATGAACCATCTTGTGCCAATGGAAGGAGAAAGTTTAAAAGCCTTGTTTCATACATTATAAATGTTCAATGTGTCCACCGTTTGCTGCACGCGATAGCCAAACTCGTCCCATACACGAACAAGCATATCTTCTGTTACTGAGTGCACGGCAGCAGTGATACGGTTCTGCAGGTCTCCAAGGTTAAGGTGGAGGTGGGACGTAAACAGCTTCCTTAGCATAACCCCATAAAAACAATCATATGGTGTGAGAGCAGGAGATCTCAGTGGCCAGTAATGTAGAGCCAGGTCTTCATTTCCCCTACGGCCTATCCAGTGCTGAGGAAGGGATTCATTCAAAAAGCCTCACACAGAAAGAAATCAGCACTGTCTTGTTCTGTACACCGATTTCCTTACCGTTTGCACAGTACTTTATTACGCCATGTTTTTATTTTATTGGCAGATACTGTCCCCTTGCAAGTGAGTGTTCTATACCGAACCAATAGAGCATAATTATGCTGGGTTTGTCAACTCATTCGCTAATAGGTATAGCCAACTCTCTCAATTGGAAGCGAGATTAGGTAATGTGGCTTCTTTCAAAATGATGGAGACCGATTTTTGGCGACCTTTCACAATGTTAATCGGGACTACAGAGAAGATGTCTGTTTCGAAATTTACATGAATATAAGCAGCTTCTCAAGATGTTTGGAGTTTGCAGAATTGCGTTCTGGTAGAACATTTTGCTTTTGGTATAATGCCTAAAGCTACGGCGGGGATGGGGTTTAATCTAATGGAGAATAGAACTGTGAAGTAGGTAGTATCAGTATTATTCTTGAACCTCCAAACTCAAAATCCCACATTTATGTGGGCATTTCTTTTCTTGGCAACTACGTGTTCTGGATAATAGCAAGTATTTTCTGGTGGCCACAAACACCTATATTCGCCCATCCTCATCACAGAAAAAAAACCTTTTCATCTAACAAAATCTCTAACTGCCAAAATCGATCTGGTGTGACCAAGTTTTCAAGTGCAAACCCCATTTGACTGTTGCGATGCTATTCAGTCAAGTCTATTTTCTTTATTGCTTTCGATGATGCATGTCAGCTTCCTGGAGGCGGTTTCTCACCATAGTAAGAGCAAGATAGCTTCAGATCGCTGCGTAATCTTATAGAAGGTTTAGATGTTTCATCTCTGCTTGCATTCATAATCTTAGCATCGACTTTCACCGTAGTTTTTCTTGGCTTTCCCGATTTTGGACGCGTCTTTAATCCATCTCCACCGCGCTTCTGAAAACGTTTAATCCAATACTGCACAACAGATCTACTCACTTGCACATCATTTGCAATCTGTTTTACCATTCGCCCTGCTTCCCACATGCCAACAATACGGCCGCGGGTCACCTCGCTTGTGTAAGGCGTTGCTGTCAGTTACCAAGGAGAATTACAAGTTACTACAACAGGCAAGCTACAACCCCTTCTCGTTTCCCAATTAGAGTGACAGAGGTGCCAGGGAATATCAGAAGACACGCCCTATAAATCCCCTACAGAAAATCAGAATTGCGATGTCTATTACTATTTGTGCTCTGTGTACATTGATGTGTCAATGAGAAGGAGCTTCATCCTGTTGGAAAATGAAATCCTGTGAGTCATCCATAACTTGAGGGAACAGCCATTGTTCCAACATGTCCAGGTACGTTCCTCCAGTTACAGTTCTTTACGCAAAGCGAAATGGTCCATAAACATTTGCACGGGCTAAGACACAGAACTGGTTTATCTTCAGTGAGTCTCTTTCGTGTTGCAATGTTAATGTTGATTTTAGAAACCCCATATGCGAACATTGTGTCTGTTAACTTTTCCACTAAGGCGGAAAGTCCCTTCATGCTAAAAATGATGCGCTGTAGAAACGCGTCATCCTCCATCATTTCTAGCACATAACTACAAAATTCGAGACGCTTCTCTTTGTCATTAGTTCATTAGAGCCTGCACAAGCTATAATCGGTAAGGCTTGTACTGCCCACCCAACACAAGAAGGCAAGCTGGGCTGAGGGGAGAGCGAGCGAGGGGGGGGGGGGCTTGAACTGTTATCTGGTCAGATACTATTGGATCTGTTTACGTTTATTGCGTGTGTATATGAACCAACCTACTGCTGCCAGATCTAATGCATTATGAATTATTTGGCTCTCGCTGCTAACACGTGCATATAGTACTACAATTATATAATATTTTGTTCCTTTTGTTCTTGGTTTAATATTTAAATACAGAGAGCGGCAGCGATAGCAGCGAAGATAAGGACATCTCCACTCGGATCTTGCACGACAACTGGACTTCTAGCTAAGTGTGAGTTATGTGACAACACTGTGTATTTTAGATGAACCTAACGTCCTTGTCTTATCCAGATGTCGAGCATAAACATCATGGGGACAGCAAAAGTGTTTACGTAAGTGCTTACGTTACGCATTCCTCTACCTTGCCTTCTTGTGATGGGTCATCAGTACAGCAAACGCCGTCTCAGAGCTTTCCATCAGTTGGTTGGTGTATTCTAAGGTTCTTTACTAGCTCTATTGGTACACTTAAGTGGACTGCGAACAAAATGTTTTCAATCGTCTGACGTCATCTTCTGACACGCGGTTTTCCTGTGTTGTTTTCCTTTACACACACTTCCAGTCTGTTTAAGTTGTGTAAACCAACGGCTAATGGTTTTTCTAATTCGTGGTGCAATACCGAATTTGCTACAAAATTTGCTGCAGCGCAATTTGCGACTCACTTTTTGCGAACTCAATAACGCAGAAAACCTTATGCTCCAGAGTAGTCATCTGCCCACGTACTGACAAAGAAACGAAATGCGGACTATTCCCACGAGAAAAAAAAAAAAATAAAAAGAAAAGGAAAAAAAAAACAATTTGAATCTTCTTCTTTTTGTTGTTATGGGGATTGTTCATTTTGGAGTGTGCTTTAATTAATGGGAATGTTATAAAATGGGTCCATCATTTTGAATAACCCTGTATATAAAATTGTCTCCTGTTGCTGGAATTTAATACATATAAATTGTAAAGCATGTAAGTGAACTTTCATACAGTTAACAAAAGGTTGAGAATGGTTGGACTATAGGAAGAGGTAGGAGGTAAGTTTCTTCATTTGATGTGCATAAGGCGAATGATCTTATATATTATCGTTGAGAAACTTCCTTGTGATTGACACTTGTGGGATATGTCGTCTGCTGGCAGGGCTTGTCAGGTTGCTGACCAACCATAGTGTAAGAATACTTAACCGCCAGAGACGTGACGTCATCGGCGTTGCAACCTTACGTGGTTCAGTGAAAATTTACGCGCGCGTTCTCATGCATGACAGATCAATTGTTTACAATCTGATTATTTGATTGCATTCTGTGAAAAGTACGGTTGTGTTGCACATAGTGATCGTAAGGTTTTACATATCGCAGACATTGCTCTTGTTCTCATCCTAGAAATATCACGAGTGACACTGTCATTTGAAAATGTCTTACATCCGTGATGAGGTTGAGGTTACCTTACCCGAAATAATAAAACTTTTCCGTTTAGTGAAATACAGGACTCAATGTGGATAGGAATAAACGAGGTAAATAGTGAGAAATGGGGGAAAATAGTTCAACATACGAGTGGTATACATAGAGAGAAGGCAACTTAGAGGAAGCAGGGGAACTTATGTTGCTGCAGACGGACAGCGAGTAAATAGGGCAACAGCGCACCGAGGCGGCCACGTGTCAGCAGAATGTCAATCACAATGTAATTTCTCACCGATAATAGCTGGTAAGCCGAAATAAATAAAGAAAGTCTGCACACACAAAAATGCACATAGATCTCGCTAAAACACACACTTTTTAATACTTATGCTTGTCTCTAATGGGAAGTCGGCATTCAATTCATATCGCTTTTGTTTGACTTCTGGACAAACTTCTGAATTTCAACACATTGGCGTAATATATTCCCATATTTCTCTTCTCCTTACAAGGAACTTTGTAATAATTACTGCTAGTGTTTTTCTCGACACAGCTAATAGAGGAAATTTTGCTTTAAGAATAACATAGAGAGCTAGTGAAGGTCATTTAATTAGTACTGCCTCTATTCCTACTTCGTGTTTAGTCCGTAGAGAAAGTATATAATTTCACCCAAAAATTCGATGTCGAAACTCCTCCAGGAATATATGTTTTGAGGTCTCCTAAATTAAAAAAAAATCTGATGTGTTCCATTCACATGACTTTCTATACTTCTGTGTAACAAATTATTGTTAATAAGCTTATTCTTCTATTTACTTCAAGCTAATAGAGACAAAATTAGCAGACATAGTCTTATTACTTGTTTCCTTGTAAGTAGAAGCGAAATAAGGGAGTACCATAGGTTAAAGTGGAGTCAAAAGCTGGTTACTAGGTGACTGAGTTCTTTTGTTTGTATGGGCACGAGTTGACAAATTCCTGTGTGAGAAAAGTACAGGTTTTTCAAAGCTGAAACCAAAAACAAGGAATATCTAAAAAACAATCAATTTCTCGAAAAAAATGTATATAACATAAATTGTGTGTTTTAATCTGCTCTACATTTTTTATGTGGTGAGTTTTAGTCCATTTCTTACAGTTTAGCAGTTATGCAAAATTCCTCCAGAATAAAGTAGCCTTCAGAGATTATTCCCAGAAAATTCAAGATACATATTATTTGTATATATGATATTTCAATCAAAATCGTTTGAGCTATTTTTGAGAAAATCAAAATTTTCAAAAAAGTTTCCATGTAAAAGGTAGTTGGGGGTGGGGGATTTTCTTGAAAATCTTCGTGTCGCATCCTTGGAAGATACCAAACTTGAATACCAAGTTTGGTAGTTAACGGTCTTTTCGTTTTTGAGCTATGCTGTCCACAGACACACAGACACACGCGCATACACACGGACCTTTTTCCAAAAATGCTTCTTTTGGATTCAGGGATACCTAAAACATGTACTTCGGTGAAATCTCGGAATCGAATTTTTGGGTGCTATACAATACCTTCTCTATACACTATGTACATAGTACGTGTAGAGAAAGTAAAAATAAGTAGAGGTTCGTGATTGTGTCTATATTTGGTTAACGTAGCTCAAAAAGGAAAACACCGTTAAATACAAAACTTGGTATCTTTCAAGTATGCGACTCAAAAAGTTTCAGGAAAGTTCCCGCATTCCAAGCCAGCCTTTACAATTAAAACCTTTTGAAAGTTTGGTTTTCCGGAAAAGTCTTTCTAACAATTTGATTAGAATACCGTATATTAAAAATGTCTACATCACAAATAAAATATATATCTTGAACTTTCTGCAAATAGCCTCTGAGGACCTCTTCATTCTGGATGAATTTCGGTGAAGTTTGTATATTTGGGAAAGCATAATAGATAGGTACATTTTATTACACAAGAAATGTATATCTTGTTAGAAGACACATTTTATATCATATACATTTTTACTTTCTCTAGCCCGCATCTACAATGTATATAGCGGATAGAGAAGTATTGTATTCGTTCCAAAATTTGTTCCCGAGATTTCTCCAGGAATATACCCTTTGAGGACCCCTGAATCCGAAAAAAAAATTTTTAGAAAAAGGACCGTACGTGTGTGTGTGTGTTTATGGAAAGCATAGCTCAAAAACTATAAGACCGTTAATGCCAAAATGTTTATTTAAGTCCAGTATCTTCCAAGGATGCGATACGAAGATATGCAGGAAAATCCAATCAGCCCTAACTACCCTTTACATGATACATTTTTCGTACCATTTTACATCCTGCACTATATTCTCAAAAATGAATTTTAAAGATTTAGATTAAAATAACGTATTATAAAGATATTTACATAACAAATAAAATGTATATGTTGAAGTTTCTGGGAATAGCCTTTGAAGACCCCTTTATTCTAGTTCGGTTTTACAGAATTTTGCATAACGATTAAACCGTAACAGATAGGGGAAAAAAAAAAGTATACATCTCGTTTGAAAATATAATTAATTTGTCGCATACATTTTTGCTGTAAAGTTTACCATTTTTAGATAATCCATGTTATTAGTTTTAGACTATTTAACTTACTCAAATGGGACCATGCAAAACGAACTGAACCTCAATTGTTTAATATAGTGACATGATTTTAAAAGATTTGACTGTCGCTTTAGCTTAATATATTCTCATATTTTCCTTCTATTTACAATAAAGAAAGTAATAAGCCTAATTCTGCTAATGTTTGTATCAATAAAAGAATAATTTTTGTACGAAGATCGTAAGAATAGTTTGTATTTATAACAACTAGAGAAAGTTTAGTGAATGAAACACAGCAGACTTTTTTTTTCGTGGATTTCCCTGGCTAAGGTTTTCTCAAACGGGAGCTCATCTTTCGTTTCATCTCTCTTTTGTTTGACTCCTAGCTGAGCAAAGCGTACCGAACTTCAATTTTTTCACATACGATCAGCTTTTTAAAAGATTTGACATTGGTTTTAGCCTAATGTATTTTCTTGCCAAAAAGTACTAATGGCAACCATTTCTGTTAATGTAAATACCACGATGTAAATAAAGGAATAATTTTTAGTAACGGTAGTTTGTATAGAAAGTCATGTGAATGGAACCCATCATATTTTTTACTGTTGTAATTTACTCGTTTAGAATTACACTTTATCCTTACTATGCATAACTGACTCCTATCAACATTTGCAGTATTCATTCCCTATTTTTTACTACAATTCAGCAATGCGTGAATATTTTGATTTTCGTGTTGGATACACTCTGTGTGTGTGAAACTAGCAACACAGCAGAGAGACATATTGCGGTGCAGGCACCAAACCCAGTTTTATGTTTCTGTGAATATACTCATACAATGAATGCAGTCGTCAACTTTCGGGTTTCATCGTGTGATGCTTCGAATGCTATTAATCAGTTATAAACATGACTACGATAAAATTTTCTTCCGTTGTTCATCAGTTAGATTTTCAGAGAAACGCTCTGAAAATATGATACAGTTTAAAACAACAAGCTGATGTGTATCTATATACTTCTTATTCACATCGATACACAATTAAGTAATTCTGCAAATGTTTTCTTCGTTATTTAGTGCTCCATTTTTGAGATTATTGAAAACACTGAAAGATACGAAAAACGGAAGCACACCCATGCCCTATTGGGCCGCGCCTTGGCCAAGGGTTAGACCATTCGCCTCTCACATAGACGGCCGGGGTTCGATCCCAAGCGACCGCATGTGAGATTTGTGGTGAACAAAGCGGCAGGGGCGGGTTTTCTCCGGATACTCCGGTTTCCCCAGCCATCGCATTCCATTGATGCTCCATCATTCACGTATCACCAGTGTCACCCCCTGCGGTGCCATAAGTAGTTAAAGCGGGTGTTAAAAACTACCAAAATAAATGCCCTTTATGCCTCTTCCAGGACCTCCAGGAGGTTTGAGAGCAGAGACCCGAAAAACGACAGGAAAAGAATAACAACATTAGCAAACATGGACCGATGCCCAAATTTCAAGTTCGAATGTATCCTACGCCTCCCTCTCCACCCAAGTCCCTAACTCCGGCAACCTACCGGAATAACACACACAATGGAAGGCGGGAAGAAATCTCCAGTACCCAGCCCAACGCTTCGAACACCGTTTGTCCTCCAAATTTGAAACAAATGATATTTAAGTAAATGATGGGTAAAAAAGTCGTAATAGAAGATGAATAATCCAAACATTTATTTACCGATCCTGGAATCCACCATGAAAACCCCTTAGATTATAGTGGGCGTCGCCGGGGGCAACTCCCAAATTATGTTACCGATGAGACACCTTGATCGTTACCACTTCTACTATTGCTACTACTTCTACTACTTCTACTACTACTACTACTACTACTACTACTACTGCTACTACTGCTGCTGCTGCTGCTGCTGCTGCTGCTGCCGCTGCCGCTGCTACCACCACCACCACCACCAGTACCACCACCACTAGTACTAGTACCAGTACCAGTACCAGTACCAGTACTAGTACTACTACCAGTACCACCACCACCAGTACCACCACCACCACCACCACCACCACCACCACCACTAGTAGTACTACTACTAGTACTACTACTAGTACTACTAATAATAATAATCATAATATATTACTATTATATTAATAAACACCTCTCTATATAGTTCTCGTCAATAAATGTACCTACCCAGATACCAAAGGTTTAGTTTCCTCTTATTCTATGACCACCAACACTATAAAGATAGTTTAGAGAGCAGGTGAACTAAACATTAAAAATACTTTTTTTTCATTTGTAAAACACTGTTAATTGTCAGGACCATATTAGCACCATCGGTATGTCCAATTTCGTTCTGCAGAAGTTCTTTTAACATATCAGAAAGTCTAGATATGGGACTGTTGCTTTTAAGCACACTTAAAAACCATCGATCTTGGTCAGGTTTGAACTCGCGTCTTTGAGCTACCCGGACCGACTGAACTAAATTGTGGAATATATTTCGTGGTATTCAAGTACCAGCTGATCGAGAAAGTGTAGTTTTTCTTTCCGAGACCATACCGTCAGGATTACTGATTCCTGGTGGTGACAGAACTTTCTGTACTATTGAGTAATATACGGCTTATAATTCTCAACCATTTACTCTGGGTCAAATATTTCAGAAAGTATTGAAAGTCCAGTTGGTATATTTCATTCCGTATATAGTTAGATACTTATAGAACGTCAATGATGTCTGTCAAAGCTTTATACCCACAAAAACAAGAAAGATCAATCCAATTTCAATCAACGGGTGCTAAGGAAATTAAAATATTTCTTGCCATCAATATGTCAATGTAAATCAAAGAGTTGCCCAACTACACATGCTGTTGATTTGGTACTTCCCTGCTGCTATGTTAAGGATTCGCTCTTGCAGCATCTTGAGGCTGCCGGCTTCGCTGAGTGTAATGTCCTCAAAAACATAATTTAAAAATCTTATGTGTTACACTCACATGACTTTCTCTACATCTCTGCAACAAAGTATTGTTAAAAAGCTAATGCTTTTATTTACTTAATGCTAATTGAGAAAAAATTAGTAGAATAGTTTTATTACTTGCTTCCTTGTAAGTAAAAGTGAAAAAAGGGAGAAGTGATAGTCATAAGCTGGTTACTATGTGACTGAAGTTCCTTTGTTTGTGTGGACAGGAGTTGACAAATTCCTGTATGAGAAAAGTGTAAGTTTTTAAAGCTGAAACCAAAAACATGGATTATCTTAAAAAACGATCCACTCCACGAAAAAAAGTATATATAACATAAATTGTGTGTTTTAATGTACTATCCCTTACGGTTTAGCAGTTGCAACATTCCATAAAGTTCATACAAAATAAAATAGTCTTCAGAGACTATTCCCATAAAATTCAAGATATACATATTATTTGTCAGGTAAATATCTTTAAAATACGATATTTTAATTAAAACCTTTAGAGCCATTTTTAAGAAAATCAAAATTTTCCATAAAAATGCCATGTAAAGGGTAGTTTGGGGTGGGGGATTTTCTTGAAAATCTTCCGTATCGCATCCCTGCAAGATACCAAACTAATATACCAAGTTTGGTATTTAACGGTATTTTCGTTGCTGAGGTATGATGTCCACAAACACGGACACACACACATGGACCTTTTGTAAAAATTATTTTTTTTTGGATTCAGGGGGACCCAAAACATATATTTCGGATGAAATCTCGGCATTGATTTTTGATTGGAATGCAATACCTTCTCTATACACTACGTACTTAGTACGGCTAGAGAACGTAAATAAAAATGATAGTACTGGATGCAGGCAGGGGTTATGATACTTAGGGATATTTTACTCTGGATATTCCGTTGTGTGGCTTGGTTTGTGACTCCTCTTCTTCGGTACACCAAAATAAAATTAAATACAAACGCTCACCTACGATTTAACATTCATTTCAACATATTTTCCTATATGTTCACAATCGCTTCATTAACATTTAATATCTCAGAGGAAATGTGCTTCTCACTGCGTCCTGGATGTCTAGTAATACCTGGCCTAAAGCGCTGAAAAATTCTAAGTCAGTATACTTGCGTCTTAAGCCCACTAGGTGGATTTTCGGAGTGTGCCGCTTTAAAAATCACATCTCTGCCATATTACAATTTTCTCCCTTCACTGCTTATTTGTGTGCTTTTGGGAAATCTTGAGACATGTATAATGCTTCTAATTTGCTCCTCATCTCACTATTATGTAGGGAATAGTCTTTTCTGGGGGATAATTTATAAGGGGACGATTCTCCAGTATACTCAATTAATGTTAGAAAACTTGAAACTTTCTGCTTTTCCTTGAACATGTTTACGTTAAAGGAACGATTCTGGGAACCAAGAACAAAACTTGGAGACAAGATTAGTGCTTTATTGCGTATTTTAAGACATACCTTTGGAGAAAGGAATGTTGGTGCTTTGTTATGAAAAGGGGCCTGAGAAACTACATATTTCTCTATCCATAGACATTTTCACGGTGAAATCACGTTTGGAACATATTATCTGCCTTTCGTTTTTTGATAAAAAGCTTTTATTTATAATTAATCGCTTTAAGTTATAGAATGACATATCCCATCATTCTGCAAGTAAACGTTGTAACCGGATTATCAGAGCCAGCTGTGGGGATGATTAGCTATTCAAAGTTCACAATGTTGAACTATTTTGTCCTTATCCTTCATGGAGCTGTAAAACCCTCTTATGTATCATAGCCAGCTGTGGGGGATGTTTAACTATTCAAAGTTCACAATGTTGAAATATTTTTTCCATATTCTTCATGGAGCTGTAAAACCCTCGGATGTATCATAGCCAGCTGTGGGGGATGATTAACTATTCAAAGTTCATAATGCTGAAATATTTGCTTCATATTCTTCATGGAGTCGTAAAAATCCTCGGCAGCCTAGTCAATGTATGAATGAATGCGTTATATAATTCAACGATCATTAAAGAGCACGAAAAAGAAAGCCGTCATTCCGGGATACCAAGTATGAATAGAAACAAATTAAAATCGAAATGTTTCTCAGTTTAAAGTTTACACAGAACAATTGCTACTGTACTAGAAATGTACTTGAAGGATAGAGTGTCAAAATACTCTACGCTGAACTCCAAGCAAAATATTACAAAATGTAATTCGATAATAATTCACATTTATGTAGCTGCAGAAAGATTTGAAATAACAACAGCTGTAGCACTGTTAGAAAATGAGTTGCAATGCCTAGGGAATTCTGAAAGCAAACGTATATCACACCAGGTGGATTGCAGTTGATAGTGTTGTACCAATATTGTGGAAACTCAAAAATTAACGCTATTCCTGTCATAATGTCATGACGTTTATGACATTGGATTTCCAAACAGATAAAAATGGTGGAAATAAAAAAGAATTATTGTACACCGATTATTTATTATCAAATATCACAATTACCACTTGAGATATATACGAGATAGATAACACTGACCTGAATAAATTCTAACGAGAAATAAGCGAAAGAGCAACAAGTAGTAGCTAAAATATTCTTTAACATTTTGCATGTCTTTGTGGTCGATGTAGTCGTTCTTTTCAAAGAAATGAGCTATGAAACTTGTAATTATCAAGAAGTTCTGCCTTGAAATAGTAGCGAACTTGTTAGGATGACACCTGCAGGAAAACAAAAGAACCATGTAAATTCGGGAAAAAAGAAAGAATAAATCAACATATCATCCTTTAGAGCACGTGACTATTCACGAATATACTCTTAAAATAATTAGTGCAAATCCACCTCTCCTATTTTCAACAATGACTCAAAATACTCTTTAATAATTACGAGCAGAAAATTGCCTAAAAGCATATTAATTTTCACCTTGTATAACATATCATTTATTGGTAAGGATAAAATTAAAACGAATTTCTATTGCTGTGAAGCACAACATTTTAAGCAGGGGGCAAACAATTAGAAGTTTAATTTCGTGTGCCGCTGATAAAAAATTACTTTCAGGAATTCCATAAAGAACAATCTGAATATTAAAGCTCATAGTAGATTTCCAATAACTTACATTATTGTCTCCTTAAATATAAACATATATAAGTGTATGTATATATATATATATATATATACATATTTAGCTCATGCTAAGATTTAGGGAATCTTGGCATAAGGTTTTACAATGAAACCAAGGCATAAAATATTAAACGATAAAATAGCAGAACAGCTAATAACATTTAAATACTTGGGCTAAAACGTAAATCATGTATTTAAAAAACTGTGGGACAGAGAATAGACATACCTCTTTTAACTTCTTTCTTAGAAGCATAGGTGAAAGTGAGGTAAACGTCTAAGGAAATAAACACTTTTAAAATTGTATGCGGTTATGACCTTACTTATGGCCTTACCGGCACTTTTATATGGTAGTGAAGAATGGATGTTATAATGATAGATATTAGGAGACCTGAAGCTCCTGAAATTACATTTTTAAGATCCGTGGCAGACTATTCACCTAAAAATAAAAAGTGAGTGAATAAATAACAGCTGAATTAAAAATACAGAATATATTGGATATGGTAAAATGGTATTAAGATTGATGGTTGAGTCTATACGAGTATACTGTGCTAGATGAGACAATAATGAAAGCACAGTATACTTTCAATACCATAAAAGAGGTTGCCAGGCAGACCCAGAAAACGATGGCATGATTCAATTTTTACTTTCTCTACACGTACCATGTACATAGTGTATAGAGATGGTATAGCACTCCACCCAAAAATTCGATACCGAGATTTCACCGAGGTCCCCCTTTATCCAAAAAAAGCATTTTCCGAAAAAGGTCCTGTGTGTGTGTCCGTGTGAACACGACAAGTCAAAAACGAAAGGTAGGAATAATACCAAACTTGGTATTTAAGTTTAGTACCTTTCAGGAATGCGACACGACGATTTTGAGAAAAATCCCACCACCCCAAACTACCATTTACACGGAACTTTTTTCGAAAATTTTGATTTTATCAAAAATGACTTAACGATTTTGATCAAAATATCGTATATTAAAGATATTTACATGACAAATAAAATTGTATATCTTGAATTTTCTGGGAATAACCTCTAAAGACTACTTTATTTTGGATGAATTTTACGGTATATTGCATAACTGCTAAACCATAAGAGATGGACAGAAACTTACCACACAAAAAATGTAGAGCACGTTAAGACACACAATTTATGTTATATATATTTATTTATGGAGTAGATCATTTTTTATATATTCGTTGTTTTTTTTTAGCTTTAAAAAACTTATATTTTTCTCGTGCAGGAATTTGTCAACTCCTGTCCATACAAACAAAGGAACTTCAGTCACTAATACCCAGCTTTTGACTACCACTTTAACCTATGGTACGCCTTTATTTCGTTTCTACTTTCAAGGAAGCAAGTAATGAAACTATTCGTACTAATTTGTTATCGGTTAGCATGAAGTTAATGGAAGCATAAGCTTTTCAACAATAATTTGTTGCAGAGATGTAGAGAAAGTCATGTGAATGGAACACATCAGATTTTTGGAAATGGAACATGCCATAAATAGGATGTTATATATATATATATATATATATATATATATATATATATATATAAAACAGGTTTTAAATTATAACTTTCTCTGTATAGTACATGGTAGGTAGCTCGTTGATAAGGTATTAATTGCACTGCACCAAAACATTCGATACCGAGATTTCACTGAAAATACAAGTTACAGTTATATATATAAATAAAAGCATTTTTAGAAAAAAGTTCCGTATGGTGTTCATGTATGTTTCAAACACGAAAAAAGGTGAAGTACTAAATTTGGTTTCCAAGAAAACGACACGAAGATTTTTAAGTAAATCCTCCAACCCCAAGCTACCCTTTACATGCAACAGTTATCGAAAATGTTTATTTTCTCTGTATTAAAATACCCTATGTTAAGGATACTTACATGGCAAATAAAATGTATATTTTGAATTTTCTGGAAATATCTTCCTCAGACCTCTATATTCGGGATGGATATTGTTGAACTAATAAATTGTATACACAATGACGTACCTAGATCTCGTTAAAAATTGTGTCAGATAAATTTTTGTTTCGTGGAATTTACATTTTTTGAGATATTTCTTGTGAATGGTTTTACTTTAAATTTATTTCATACGGGAATTTTTCATGTCCTGGCAATGCAAAAAAATGGATTTAAACCGCATGTAAATCAGCTTTTAAAAGCTTTGGCTATCGCTTTAGCCTGGTATATTCTCTTATTTCCCTTCTACATGAACGCAAGTAATAAGTCCATTTCTGCTAATGTTTATTTCGATTCGCATTAAGTAGAAGAAGAATAAGCTTCTTATAACTAATTTGTTAGAGAAAAGGTCATGTGAATGGAGGTATTTTTTTAAATTTAAAGGCCCTCGAAATATTAACGGATAATACAAAGTAAATCAACGCACATGGCAAAATTTGAAACAATACTCATTTCCACTTATAAAAAGTGTTTTACATAGGAGAAAAGTGACACAAAATGTTGAATAATATTTAAAGAATAGTATTACTTGGTTAACTTTAGGATAATTAGAATTCATAATAAGAGATTTATCCGTTCTGACTGATTTACCTTTTTACTTTCTCTACCTTGTACATAGTACACATAGGTATAAAAGATAATCCTCCCAAAATTTGGATATTGAAAATATAACGCCTAGGATCCCCAAATCAAAAAGAACGTTTTTAGAAAAAGGTGCCTCTTTTTATGTGTATATATGTATGTATATGTGAGTTTGTGAACAGTGTAACCTAAAAGCGAAAAATCATAATTAAGCTTCAAATCTTCCAAGGATGCGATACGAAGATTTTAAGTAAAAGCCTTCCACCCCAAACTACCCTTTACATTGAAAAATGTTTGAACACTTTGATTTTGTCAAAAATTACTAATTATTTTTGTTATATTACACCACGCCAAAGAAATTTTTATCTGACAAAACATACCAGTTGAATTTTCTGGGAATAGTCTCTGAAGAACTTTTCATTCTGGATGGCCTGCCCATAATTTACAAATAGTAAAAGATAGACAAAAGCTACTATACAACATATTTATATGTCCATAAAAGAAACACTCTTTATCATATACATTCTTTGCGAAGTTAACCATTTCTGAGATATTCCTTGTTACTGGTTTAAATTTTAAAATATTTAAAATGTTCTTAAACAAGAATTGTTCATTCCTGTTTCCTTTGTTTTACGCCTGGCCATACAAAGAAAACCGAACTTCAATCACACAGCCATCAGTTTTTAGAAGATTTGAATTTCGCTTTAGACTAAGTTTCCTCTTATTTCCCTTCTGCTTATAAGGAACTAAGTAATAAGATCATTTATGTAAATATTTATCTTGATTAGCATTAAATAGAAGAGAAGATTTTGAACGGAAGAGTTGAAGTTTGTCATATGAAGGGAACACATAAGATTTATTCATATGGTAGCTCACGTTTTATTCAAAGCTAAATCATGTTTTGTATGGTATGATATTATATGTATAGCATGACTATATTTTGATTTATTAACTTTATTTAAAGTAACAAAAATGTATATATGCTTATGGAAATAGTAACTAACAATTTGATTTTTCATTCCCATGACTTTCTCTAGCTGTTCTTAAAAAAAATCTTATAAAAATTGTTCTTTTATCTACATCATCCCAATCTACTTTTTTGTAAGTAGAGGGTAAATAGTAGAATGCAATGGCTAAAAAGTTAGTCAAAACTTACAAAAGTTGGTCACTATGTAAAACAATTAAATTTTAGTTCTCGTTGCGTGGTAGGAATGATTTACCGTTTGATAAAATTTTATCTTAAGGTAAAACTAACAACTCGGAATATCTCTAAAACGGTTAACTATAAAACCAATCTACATGACATAAATCGTGTGTTTTAACGAGATCTGTATTTTTTTTTTTTTTTTGCAGTAGGTTTTTGCCTATCTCTTGCTATTTACCAGTTATATAAAATTATGTAAAGGTCATCCAGAATGAACCAGTAAATTTTCTAAACATATTCCATGTAAATTGCAGTTGGGGGTGGGAGGATTTTGTTAAAAATCTTCGTTTCGCATTTTTGGAAGATACTAAACTTAAATACCCAGTTTGTTGTTTAACCGACTTTTCGATATTGAGCTATGCTACCCAAATACACACGCACACACACATACACACACAAGTACATGTTTCTATATTTTATTTTGGGTGTCTCAAAACATGTATTTCCGATGAAATCTCGATATCGAATTCTTGGATGCAATATAATGCCTTCTCTGTCCACTATGTAAATGTTGCATACAGGCTAGAGAAAATAAAAATGTAATAAATTTGGCCTTAACGTAGGAATAGATATGTTGCTTTACTGTGCAATTCTCTGTTCCACTATGTATAACGTTACATTATAATCCAGCTTCTCTAGGTTACAGCTAAACATACTGTAGTAATTTCTACGCTTTTATAACGTGGCATCCAAACGTTTGGAACTTTATTTTGAAAGGATCATTTCGGGGAGTCGTTAAATGCTCCCAAAAGGGTTACAACTTAATAGTTTGTCGGCTCTGCTTGGAACAGGAAGTCCGTTATGAGGCACACTCGTCAGCTGGAAGGAAATGGTGTAATCCCCCATCTCTACCAGGTATTTCAAGATACCGGAAATGATGTCAAGACTTGGAGCAACGCAATTGATTCAGCTTCAGCCTTGGTAGTTCAGGCAACTGCCACTAGTAGCGCCAACTCTCGCCGTCTGTTGCGCCAACTGGAGTGAGAATGGAGAAGTCTGCACATGTCCTGTGATTTCACTGGCTGCAGTGAAAACTAGCCTGTTAAAGGCGTATCGTAAAACCTTTTCCCATCTATTTTAAACAGCCGCGTGTGTGTTTAGCTTACCAATACACCAACATAGATGGATAGTACATGTTTATGCAGTGTTTACTTCCTTCTATTTTATAACGTGATTTTATAAACTAAAAAAGCGTCTTATTTATTCGAAAAATTACTTCAACAAATAATAATTGCATAAATGGATTGACACCTGTACTTATTTCAGTAAACTCTTATCATTTGCAGATTTGATTCCTAAAACATATTTTAATATCTCTGTCTGTAATAAATCAGATAATATCATGCCTTCAATACCACTTCAACGAACTTCTCTATTCTTATTATCTGTAATTCGTTGTCCCAAGATATCAGAGGCAGTCCAAACTCGAAATTTTCATCATAGAATGTACATTTTAATTAATAATATAATGATAATAATGAGAATAATAGTAGAAGTAATAATAAAAATTGTTAATTTAGAATAAATATCTTCATTTTTATTGCGTATATATACACAATATATATTGTTTTTTTAAAATGCTAGTTTTTTTATATTCTCATATACATACTATTTTCTTTAATAATATTTGTGTTATATACCGTGTATTCATTAGCTTCACCTAATTGCTGTGTATTTTTAATTATTGGTTTTTTTAATATTTGTGTTATTTCTATTATGTATCCATTAGTTTCACTTAGTTCTCATATGTATTCAATTAATTGTTCTTTTTTCTAACATTTGTAGTATTTATATTGTGTTCATTATTTTTACTAAGTTTCTGTGTAAATTCAAGATGTAATTATAATTCTTGTCTGTTACTTTGTTACTTCAATTGTTCGCTCTTTAGCTTAACTTACTTTCTATATATTTTGAATTAATTATTATTGCTTTATAATAGTTGATTTACTTCTATTACGTGTTTCTTAATTTCATTTCATTTATGTATATTGTCAATTAATTAGATTTGTTTTCTCGTATTTATATTATTTCATTTGTTTTTTTATTTTACTTAGTTTCTATGTGTTCAATTACTTTTATTTTCTAATATTTCTGTTCTTCTATTACTTTTTTATTACTATCTGAAACCTCTGTGTCAAATATCTGGTTGGAATACAATACCATCTGTATACACTATGCATATATGACGTGCAGAGAAAGCAAAATCAGTAATACACTTTGGCAAACCTGTGGTTGAAGAGTTTTTAAAGTAGTTTATCAATACCTATTTATTTTACATAGCAGTGGCTATTTTTTCAGGTAATAATTTAGTTAGCGATTGTTAAAATAAGCACAGTTGGTATTACTCGTTGAAGAAACTATTGAATATGAAACTTCTATTTTCACGGTAGAAATGGGTTAAACACTGTGCATTTATTTGATTAAATTCACAAGTTTGATGGGCTCAGCTTGTATACTAATTCGCCAGCGGAACGATTTTGAACTTACTTGTATAAGCCTTTTTTTACTTTCTGCACACGTACTTACACATTGTGCATAGAAAAGGTTATTGTATTGCACGCAAAAATTCGATACCGAGATTTCACCGGAAATACATGTTTTGGGTCCTCCTGAATTCAAAAAGGTCATTTTTGTATGTGTCTGTGGACAGCATAGCTCAAAAACGAAAAGACGAAATTTTTGTATCTTACAAGGATGCGATACGTAGATTTTCAAGAAAATCCCCCACCCCACCTACCCTCTACATGGGAAAAATTTCGAAAAATTTTATTTTCTCAAAAAACGGCTCTAACGATTTTGATTGAAATCTCTTATTTGAGATATTTACATGCCAAATACAATGTATATCTTCAATTTTCTGGAAATTGCTTCTGAAGAACTTTTTACTCTGGATGATTTTTATTAAATATTGCTATACTGGTAAACGGTAAGAGATTGACAAAAACTTCCGACAAAAAATTGTAGATCACGATAAAACACATTATTTATGTCATATACACTTTTTCTTGGAGTTGCCCGTTTTCGAGAAATTCCTTGTTATTGATTTCAGTTTTAAAATACTTAAATTTTTCTCTTGTCAACTCCTGACCACGCAAAGAAAAGGGATTTCAATCCCATAGCAACCACATTTTAAAGCATTTAATTGTCGCTTTAGATTAGTATATTCCCTTATTTCCCTTCTACTTATAAAGGAAAATAAGTAATTAGACCATTTTTGCTAATGTTTAGCATTAAATAGATAGAAGAATAAGCTTATTAACAATAACTTGTAACAGAGGTGTAGAGAAAGTCATGTGAATGGAGCACATCAGATTTTTAAATTTATTTATTGGCATTTAGATATAATTTACACAGCCAAAGACAAAAATAACAATTGAACATAGATTTACAAAGAACACTTACATGTCTTCAGAAATATTTCAGTGTATTATATAGGAGGCTTAAATTTAAATAATAATATTTACAAGGTTTAAAGATGTTATCATAGTACTATATACATGACAATTTTGATTTGCATGTAATTGATCAACATTGCATGGAAGATGAATGCCTAAACTCACTATTTGATCCTGGAAATATATTTGTATCCATCTTTTCTTGCATGCAAAGAATAAGTAATCGCCCTTCACAATAATCGCAGAAGGGACATCCTTTATATAAATTCTATAAAATTATTTTGAGAAACATCCATGATTGAATTTCAAACAAGTTATGGTTATCATTTTCCTTGATGATTTCGTACTTTAGTACAGAAACCAGCACTGTCTTGTTCCGTACACCGCATTCCTTACTATTTATTTCGTCATGTTTTTATTTTATTGGCTGATACAGTCACCTTGCATGTGAATATTCTATATCGAACCAATAGACCATACCTATGTTGGATTTGTCAACTCATAGGTATAACCCCCTCCCTCAACTGGAAGCAGTATTAGGTAATGTGTCTCCTTTCAAAATCGTGGAGACTGATTTTTGGCGACATTTTGCATGGTTAATCGGGACTACAGAGAAAATCCATGTTTCAAAATTTACATGAATATGAGCAGGTTCTCGAGATGTTTGGGGTTTGTAGAATTGTTTTATCTGAACATTTTTCTTTTGCTATAATGTCTAAAGTTATGGTGGAGATAGAGTTTGATCTGATGGAGAATAGAACTGTGAAGTAAGCAGTACTCAATTTTGTTCGTGAACCTCCAACCCCAAAATCAAACACCTATGCGGCCACTTCTTTTCTTGGCAACTACGTATTCTGGAACATAGCGAGTATTGTCTGGTTGCCACAAATACATTCACCCATCCTCATCAAAGATAAAAAAAAACTTTTCATTTCAGTAAATCATTAGATGCCAAAATCTGTCTGGTTTGACCAAGTATTGAAGTGCAAAACCCATTCGACTGTTGCGGTGCTGTGTAGTCAAGTATCTTTTCTTTGCTGCCTTTCGATGATGGATGCCAGCTTCATGGAGACGGTTTCTCACCGTAGCAATGGAGCAAAACAATTTCAGATCGCGGCGCAATCTTGTAGATGGTTTGAATGGTTCATCTCTGTTTGCATTTATAAGCTAAGAATCGACTACCGCCGTTGTTTTTCTTGGCTTTTGGACGCGTATTTAATCCATCTTCATCACGCTCCTGGAAACGTTTAATCCAGTCCTGCACAACAGGTCTACTCATTTGCAATCTGTTTTACCGTGCGCTCTGCTTCCCATTTGCCCACATTACGGTCTGTGTAAAGATTTCTGTTAGCAAGCAGAGTACAAAAAGTATGGAATTGCAATTTACTACATGCAAGCTACAACCCCTCCTCCTTCCCCAATTAGAGTGACGAAGGGGCCAGTGGATAACAGAAGACACGCCCTATAAATTCCCTACGGACAATCATAAATTCGATGTCTAATACTCTTTGTGCTCTGTGTACCACTGTTTTTCGGGTACATCAGGATGTATTGAAAAATAATGTTTGCCTTTAAATTGTGCTGAGTTTTTCCAACGGCTGATCCCAGATGTCTTAACTTTATTTTAACCAAGGGAATCAAATCAATTGCAAATGTATGTGGATACTATTGGCCAGAGCTGATTTCAGATTTTACTAAATTGTCCACAATTATATTTCCATTTATTCACATATCCTGATCTATGGTGTGTTGGGAGGATGATCTCTGATCTGGATAAATGTCAGGTATGGTTACTATTAGAAATAGCATTGCTTCTAATATAATTTGGGATTGGTTTATGTCTTAATCTTCTCAAATTATTTTATTTACTACTTATTAATAGAACCACTATTATTATCTATTTAAAAGTAGTTTACCTGCGCATGTTTATCACCAAAAACTAATGCGTTGCATTTACATTGTTACACTGTTCTCTAGCTGTTCCACATATACACTTTCCTTACACAAGATTATTTTTACAACATCATGCTAATCCAGATAAACAATATTAGAATTGCTCTTATTACTTGCTTCCTTGTAAGTAGGAGATAAATAAGGGAATGCAATGCGTTAAATCATTAGTCAAATCTTTTGAAAGGTGGTCGCTAAATGAAACAATAGAGATTCTCTTTACTTGTAGGGTTAAACAAAAGACAAATGAAAAGAACATGAATTCGCATTTGAGAAAAGTTTAAGTACGAATAGCGTAAAATTGAAACCAATATCCCAGAATATTTGGAGAGCGGTTATCTCTACAATAAATGTATAATGAATTAATTAAATGTTTTAAGATCTACATTTTTTGTATAGCTAACTTTTGTTTTTATCGTACGGTTTACCGGTTATACAAACGTTATGCAAAAGTCATCCAGAATGAAGCGTTTTTCAGAGGCTATTCCTAGAAAATTTGGGATATATCTTTCGTTTTTCAGAGGCTATTCCTAGAAAATTTGGGATATATCTTTCGTTTTTCAGAGGCTATTCCTAGAAAATTTGGGATATATCTTTCGTTTTTCAGAGACTATTCCTAGAAAATTTGGGATATATCTTTCGTTTTTCAGAGCCTATTCCTAGAAAATTTGGGATATATCTTTCGTTTTTCAGAGGCTATTCCTAGAAAATTTGGGATATATCTTTCGTTTTTCAGAGGCTATTCCTAGAAAATTTGGGATATATCTTTCGTTTTTCAGAGGCTATTCCTAGAAAATTTGGGATATATCTTTCGTTTTTCAGAGACTATTCCTAGAAAATTTGGGATATATCTTTCGTTTTTCAGAGGGTATTCCTAGAAAATTTGGGATATATCTTTCGTTTTTCAGAGGCTATTCCTAGAAAATTTGGGATATATCTTTCGTTTATCACAGAAATGCCTTATACTTATGGTATTTTAATCAAAGTCATTAGCACTATTTTTGAGAAAATCACAATTTCTGAAGAAAATAAAAAACAACGTTCCATGTAAACGGTAGAGAGGAGTACGAGAATTTTACTGAAAATGTTTGTTGAAATGTTCTAAAAATCTTATGTGTTCTCCTCACATAACTTTCTCTAGCTGTTCCATAGGTATACAAACTATTCTTATAACATATTATTCTGTTATCTACATCATAATAGTCTACATAAACATTACCAGAATTAGTCTTATTACTTGTTTTCTTACAAGTAAAAGGTAAATAAGCGAAAACATTAGGCTAAAGCGATAGCAAAATCTTTTAAAAACAGGTCGCTATGTGAAATGATTAAGGTACGGTTCGTTTTGCATGTTCCCGTTTCTTTTAAAGTTAGGTAATAAAATACTTATATCAATAATAAGAAATATCTCGAAAATGGTCAGCTGTATAAGAAACCGTATGTGACAAATTAAATGTCTTAACGCGAGCTATATTTTATGTGTTGTAAAATTTTGTCTATCTTTTACGGTTTAACCGTTATTGCAAATAAAGAGGTCTTCAGATGCTATTCACATGAAATTCAAACCATAAATTTTATTTCTGATCTAATATGTTTACCATTTAAAATTTTAATTAAATCGTTAGAGGTATTTTTGGGAAAAACATTTTCAAAAAAGTTTCCATGCAAAGAATAGTTTATGGTGGGGCTGTTTTTTTGAAAATCTTCGTGTCGTATCCTTGAAAAGTGCTAAACATAAATATCAACTTTGGTTTTTAACAGTATTTTAGTTTTTAAGCTATGTTGTAAACGGACACGCGGACCTTTTTCTAAAAATGTTTTTTCGGACTCAAAGGAGCTCAAAACATATGTTTCCTGTTTTACTCCTAATCATACAAAGAAACAAATTTCAATTCCATTCGCATAGAGTCAGCTTTTAAATCGTTTTGCTATCGCTTTAGCTGCTGTATTTCTTTAGTTCACTTCTTATAAGAACACTCTACTAATGCTTATTTCGGTTATCGTGGGGTAGAAAAATGAATAATAGTTTAGTAAAAAGTGAAAGTAACGTGAATGAAGTACATCAGCTGTTTTTAAAGATTAAAACTGAAAATGTATTTACATCATTATTTGCATATGCATTATTAAACTGTTTATGAAATTAAGCTTACTTGCGGAACTTATGTTTTAGGTCTCATACTTTAATGTAAACTGTTAGGTTGTATCTGATACCTGTACCTGACTTACTTGGAGTATATACAGTTCTCCCTGAATCTGCTTAAGCATTAAAACACACGTTAGCTTTACTTTAGGCGTTTAGTAGTGCTCTGTTTCTTTAGCCACGCTCTGCTACCACTTTCTTATGCTGCTTGTTTAAACATAGAATTTAAATCTAAGACTAAAAGCTAATGGTTAATTGGTTTCTAACAGAAATTATTCTTTTATCAACATATACCGCATAAAGGCACAGAATACAGATATAGCTTGCTGAATCAACTGTATGAGTCTCTTGTTTTATATCAATATTCATTTTCAAGTACATGTATCCACAAATTCACACATATAAAAATACAATACCATTTCATTGCTTTGTTAACCTCAAATCTATCACACATGTCTATCATGATGTTCATACATCATCTATGTTTTATATCCACTTTAAGTCCTACCCCACTCTAACCTTCTAAGTTAAAAAAGTATCACAACTCTTTCTGTCTTTTTAGTTCAAGGTCTGCTCCTTTGTAACATCCCCCAACCGCATGAGTTCACATTGTTAGAAAGAGCTTTCAGCAATCTCTTTTCCTACAGTTTCAGCTAGTATCATATTTCTACAAGAATATTGTTATTAACATTTCTTTAATATGTACATCTGAGTAATTCGCAACAAGTTACAGCTTTTATTTTAATTATGCACGTGGACCACTCTCTTTTAATTTGCAAGAAAATTACACATTGATTACACAACATGAAAGTTATAAAATTGAGGATTAAATTGCCACTTTTCAATGTAATCCCCATCCTTTTCCACCGTTTTAGTTCACCTTTTAACAAGAGCATGTATTCCTGTGTGGTAAACTGCACAGTCTTGTCTCTGAAGTCATTGACGAAGAGATTTTTCACGGTCTCTGCATCTGGAAAGTGAATCTGGCAAAGAACTTCCTTATTCCTCCAAATTGAATCACTGCAAATGTTCCTTATTCTGCTCGGTTAACATTCAGGGTACACTACGAACACATTTTTGGGTACCCCAATTCTTGAATAATTGTCACTACAATGCCCTTACTGAGAGACGTAATGCAACACAGTTCATCCGTTTTTATCCGCTGGTCAACTTGAATGATCTTACCCACTAGCCCAATGTTGCATAGAGTCACTGCAGTCACCGGTCTACCGCTCCACTGTTCATCAGCCAACATGTTGGCCCTTCAGCTCCATTACAATGACAAACTCATCTTCTAACTGTGTTGACATGCACTGTTACATCAGCATTCACCTTTGTGAGCCTTTAAAAAATGCGAATAGGCGTTTCACCATCCATATTCAAGAATTCAATGATAGAACGCTGTCTAATACGAGCAATAATGTCATTATTTATTGACTGACCCTCGTAAAAACTGGATTTAATTATCGCAGTGGGTAATTTAATGTTCATATTTCGACATTATAGTCACAATACTCCCTCAATCTGTTGTAACTGGGGACGGGCCTTTGTTATAGTTTATCTACAACAAACTTTGGTATCCGAAAGTTACTCTTAAGATAACTTCTTCGCATAAACAATGTAACTTGTCAGTTGATTCTAACTTTCCCCAAAAGTATTGCTTAGCTGGACGGTCTAGTCGAGGAGTCAGAAGCCGGTCGGGGAGCCAATGGCACGAAACTCAGAACGGAGAACCTTTTAAGAGGGGTCGGCCCATAGCCAGGCATGAACAAGAGGAAGTGGATGATATGAAATTGAAGCAAAATTGATTATTGGAAAGGTGATTAACGAGCGATTGGTAGAATGAGTGGCGGGGAAACGGAAGGGAGAAAACCCGCCCTGACGCAGCTTCGTCCACCACGAATACCACATTTGGGCCTTTGGATCGAACCTGGGCCGCCTAGATGGGAGGGAGCGGTCTAACTTCTCACTCACGGTGCCGTCAGCTATATACCAAAGTATATAATATTATTACTTTCTCTAGCGCATATATAAACGTACTTAGTAGATCAAGAAGGTATTGTCTTTCACCCAAAAATTCGATACGGATATTTTACCTGAAATACATGTTTAGAGACCCTCTTAATCCAAAAAAAATATTTAGAAACATGTCCGTGTGTTTGTGTGTGCCTAGCTCAAAAATGAAAGTCGGTTAAATACCAAACTTGGTATTTATGTTCAGTATCATCTAAGGATGGGACATGAACATTTATAATAAAATCTCAACACGTCAACTATATTTTATATGGAACATGTTTCGAAAATTTTGATTTTCTTAAAAATGACTCTAACGATTTAATAACAACCGGTAAACCGCAAGGTATAGACACAAACTTACTGCAAAAAATAATAAAATGTAGATATCGTTAAAACACCATATTATGTCAATACATGTTCACTTTAACCGTTTCCGAGATATTCGTGTTATTGGTTTCTATTTTAAGCTACTTAAACTTTTCTCAAACGGGAAGACATCTTTCTTTTCGTCTCTCTTTTGTTACTCCTAACCAAGCATCGAGAATCGAATTTCAATTGATTCATATAGCGACCAAATCTTTTAAAATATTTGAATATCACTTTAGACTAGTACATTCCTTTATATCCCTTCTACTTACATAGAATCAAATAATATTACCAATTCTGTTAATTTTTATCTCGACTAGTAACACGTGGATAAAAGAATGGTCTTTTGTTTGTGAAGCAGCTAGAGAAAGGCATGTGAATGGAAAACTTCAGATTTTTTTATGACTATCACAAATCGTCGTTAAGATCGTGCTCTGATATTGAAACATAACATGTTGATCTGCTAACGTTCCTCAATATGCATTAATACACATGTCATTAATGTGAATAATTTCTAGTAAATGGGATAAAATGTAAAACTAATTGTTTACATTTATCCAGCAACAAATAAATGCTCACAGTAGACTGTCAGGGTGAACATTTACATTCTTTCACACTTTTATGTTAACATATATAACATTTTGGCTAGCACATTGATTTTTCAATATTTGCTATCTCATCAGCCACCTGAATGTTATAATTGTGTTCTTAACAATATCTGTTACTGAAACTATATTTGCGTGATTTATGAGAAAGTAGTTAGAAATAGCTTTTGTGGAAATAATATAGAAAATAATTGATCAAATTCATTGGATGGATATTTATAATTTACATTCATATTCTGGCTTTCTAAACAGAAAAGTTTCTGTTTACCTTCAGCCAGAAATTGTACTGGTGAAAAGAATTTATTAAAAAGTAAAGTTTTCCATTTGGTTTTATATGCGACCCTTTTTCGTTCCACATTGTGGGAATGTGTTCGAATTCTAGTTATATTTCCCGAACGCTTTTACTGAAACAGTCATTTTTACTTTCTCTAGCAAGTATGTACAATGTATTATATTCCATTCAAAAATTCTACACCAAAATACTAGAAATATATGTTTTAGGACCCTCTGAAACTAAAATATCTTATGTATTCCATTCACATGACTTTATCCACATATCTGCAACAAATTATCTTTTAAAAGTGTATTCTTCTATGTGCTTCATACTAATCGAAATAAAATTATCAGAAATGGGTTTAGTACTTGCTTCCTTGTATGTAAAAGATAAATAATTGAGTATACTAGACTAAATAGATAGTAAATCGTGTAAAAGCTGGTTGCAATGTGAATGTCATGCGCTATGCTGTCCACAGACACACACCCACGCACACACGGACCTTTTTCCAAAAATGCTTTTTTTTGGATTCAGGGGGACCCAAAATATGTGTTTCCGGTGAAATCTCTGTATCGAAATTTTAGGTGCAATACAATACCTTCTCTATACACTGTGTACATAGTACGAGCAGAGAAAGTAAAAATAGCTAAAGAAAAGGCTACATTATTTCACCTAATCAATGAAAAATACATTCTCCTCATCCTCCTGTTGGTTTCCAACAGCTCTCTTAGCACTATATTACCATTTATTTTACACTATTTTACTCATTTTCTTTGCTTCACAACTTATTCTACATTATACACATCTGCTTCTTGAAACACAGCATAAATACTGATTTGCAGTTCCAGATGAATAGCTAACCGTTGGAATCTAGGGGATTTCCCGAATCCCGCGTAATGCTCGCTTCATTGGCCTGCAATGATGCAATGCGAGTCACCCGTGTGACATTCACAGTGGCATAGAAAAACATGAATCACTAAAAATAGTATTAAAATGAATGAAAACCGAAAATAGCTAAACTCAAAATTTTGTAGCAAATCACTTTTCAAAATAGCTAGAACTAGCTATAAAATGGTTAAATTGACAACACTGGTAGAGGTAATAAATCTGCATTATCTGAAAGTAGAATATGACCTTGAAGCGCATATTCTAAAAGAACATGCCATAGTACTAGTATCTATGCTCACACTTTCCATTTATGTGCCCAATCCATTTTTGTCTTTGGCCCATTACTTTGGTATATAATGAATCTTCTTTAAGTTCCTCTATTATTTCTTCACTTTTAATCTCACAGATATGGGAGCAGTCCTTTTCTTACCTAACAAACCTAAGCTCCGCTGTGTGCAGGGACCGGTTTTCTCCGGGTTCTCTGATTTCCCCCGCCATTGCATTCCACCGATACTCCATCTTCATTTATCACTAGTGTAATTTTTGCAAGTATTAAAAGCGGACGTTAAACACTACAAAAAAAAAAAAAAAAAGCTCCGCTGTCTGTTATCGTGCATACGCCCTGCAACCCACCGAACACTGTCACCTGCTCCATCAATTTGTAACAAATAAGGTAGTGATTAGCACAGGAAATGAGCAAGAAAGATGTGGTAGTAAATGACCATCTTAGTGTTCGACTGTCGACAGAAAAGCCGGTCCCCATCGCCGCGCTCGCTAAAGTGCCTCACTTTGTGATTCGTGGCGCAGGGGATGGTGGGTTCGAGTCCCGCCTTTGGCATGGGTGTTTGCGTGTTTGTAAATGTGTATCTGTATGTGTTATTAGAAGCAAAAACGGTAAAACAAATAACAAAACAAAACAGAAATATTGGGAAAATGGAGAAATAAGGGAGAAAAAAAAAAGTGTGAGTGGGTGGTCACCAGGAATCCAAACTCCCAATACGAGTCGCACATGTTACCGCTGTGCCAACCAGCTCAGTTAATTTTTTGCTTGCTCTGAATGAACAATGTATGTTACATAGCGGATGGAGAAAGTATTGTATTCCACCTAAAATTTGATGTCGAGATTTCAATGTAAATATGTGCTTTGAGGTCTCTTAGGTTTGAAAAAAGCATTTTTAGAAAATGGACCGTGTTAGTGTACCTGTGGACAGCATAACCCAAAAACGAAAACTTGGTATTTAAGTTTAGTATCTTACAAGGCTGCGAAACCAAACAACTCTTTACGTGGAACATTTCTGAACATTTTGTTTTTCTCAAAAATATATGTTTCGATTTTAATGAAAATATCATATATTAAAGATATTTGCAAAAAGTGTATATATACAAATAAGCCGTATATTATGAATTTTCAGGAAATAGCTTCTGAATACTTTACTCTGGATGACTTTTGCAGAATTTTGCACAAGGGTAAAACCGTAAGAGATAGACACAAATTTACTCTACAAAAAATTAAATATTCCTTCTTATTGGTTTCCATTTTAAACTACTTTCTCAAATGGGAAGTGATATTTTATTTCATCTCACTTGTTTACTGTAGGCCATGCAAAGCGAACCGAACTTTAGTTGTTTCACATAGGACCAGAAGATTTGTCTATTGCTTTAGTCTAGTTATTCAATTATTTCCCTTTTTCTTATAAGGAAGCAAGTAATAAATTAATATTCATCTTGATTAGCATGTCATAGATAAAAAGAATACGCTATTGTAAGGAAAGATGTTTGTATAACAGCTACAGAAAGTCATATGAATGCAAATTATAAATTTAAACTATATATTGAATGTAATGCTGCATAGGTACCTGCTTTTACTTTCCTTACTTCATACACAGAGTAGAGAGTGTATATATACCATGTCAAATTTAGGTACCGAGGTTTCACTGTAAATACACGTTTTAGGGTCCCATGTATCATACATATTTTTTTATAAAAGTCTTATGTCATGCGTGTATGTATGTGTACAGGGGAGCTCAAAAACGAAAAATAGGTTATATAGACATTGATATTTCAGTTAATGATGTGATAAAAAGATTTTTCAAGAAAATCCCTCACCCCGACCGAACTTTACGAAAGAATTTGGGGAAATTTCTGATTTTCTCAATAATGCATATTACGATTGTGATTAAAATACCGTGTATTCAAACTAGTTACATATCAAATAAAGATTATATCCAAAATTTACTGATTGACGCTTGCATATATATTTGTAGAATTGATGGTTTGCGAAATATACCGTTTTGTTTCCATTTGTTTTAAAATACTTATACAGGAAGTCTTCATCCATTTTTCATTTGTTTTGTTCCTGACCATACAAAAAGAACAGAATTTTATACTCAATCGCATAGTTACAACTTTTAAAACATTTGACCATCACTTTTGCCTAGCAGATTCCTTTATTTCCTTCCAATCTATGTGGAAGTAGGTAATAAGATCACTTCTGTTTGTTTGTCATGAAGTAGAAGGATAAGGTTTAGTTCAAATAGTTTGTTGCAGAATGGGCAGAGAGTAATGTGAACGTAACACATCAGATTTATTTTCTTCACACTTCACAAAGAGTTTGTCACATCGTTTTAAGATATTAAAAAAGCGAAGTGTGTTTTCCACTCGCAAACCTTACTGTGACCAAATTAGGTTAACACAAATCTGATTAATATCTTAAGTCATATTTCAAGGTTTCGGAAAGAATGTTTTATGCTTCCAGTGACAGTTCCGGAGAAAATTAAATTTTGCTGCCATTAATGGTACTTTTTCCGCCTGTCACAGGGAAGTAATAAAGGCTGTATTTTAATTTATGTGGACATTAACCTCTCCGCGCTGCAACGAAGCGTAACTAATAAATTTTGAGCGAGACATTTGTCGCATCCATAGTTCATAGACATAACGTATAACTAGAAATTCAGGAGTTTAGCTCCACTTTTACTTACTCCAACCTAAGAGGTGTGATCAAAACATAACGAGCAATTTTGTTATTATTAAACAACTTTGTGCCCATCAAAATAAAACTCCCTTAGATATAATACACTTTTGCTAGCACTTTTTCCAATACTGGAAGCAACTCTGTAACCCACTTTTCCTTATGGTGTTCAGCTACTTCAGCGATTCTGTTTTTAACTCATCAATAGTGGCTATACTACCTCCTTTCATGTTCTCTTCAGCCTCAGGAATAGAAAGAAGTCTGGCGATTAAGGTGGCTGAGGTAGCATAACGTTTCTGGTTTTTGCCAAAATATTAACTACAAGCGCTGAGGTATGAACAGGAACATTATTCATGATTGGTTTTGCGAAAATTCTGGTCGTTTTCTTCGGATTACTTCATGAAAACGGCGCATAACTTCTAGGTAGTATTACTTATTGACTGTACAACCATATGGCAAAACCATTCTTTGCATCTTCCACATTGTCGTCAGGAACTAATGTGTTAAGGACGTCCAGGGGATCGTCGTCTTCAGAGTCTTCTCGAACCTCTTTGAAACGTCGATATCACTCGAACCTCTCTGAAATGTCGATATCAGTTGAACCTCTTTGAAACGTCGATATCACTCGAACCTCTTTGAAAAGACGATATCAGTCGAACCTCTTTGAAACGTCGATACCACTCGAACCTCTTTGAAACGTCGATACCACTCAAACCTCTTTGAAACGTCGATACCACTCGAACCTCTTTGAAATGTCGATATCACTCCAAACTCTTTGAAATGTCGATATCACTTGAAACATCTTGTCTTAGATTTGCCAAAAGCCACAGCCAACATTTCGAACACTTGACTCCATTTTCCAACATAATTTAATGCAAATTCGTTGCGCCTTAGAAAACACATATAACCCTTTTAACTGTCAAAAATAAACTAAGCATTTATAACAGCTGTACATGCAAACATATATCAGGAACATAAGTACCTACAAGATTTGAAAATTGTTTGTATAAATCCCGAAAAACTAAAAAAAAAACTGTTATTTTCTATCATACCGCTTATACTCATGTATTCTTGAAAACAGCAAAAATGAGTTTTTTAACACATGAATTTCATCCCTCGTGTCCTTCTCTTTTATACACTATGAGAATGAAAGGTTACCGATTTTGTATTTCAGATACAAGCCGAAGTAACCTGCTATAAAATATGGTTATAGATTACAACTGAAGATTTCAAAAATTTGCAAATGCAAGTTTATTGAAATAGTAATGTATGAAAATATTTCATGACAACTTTAAACTTATCTTTAATACCCACAACACCGTATATTCTCACATTGATTAATTGGGTAATATTGTAATCCTCCAGAGTGTGTGATAGTTACAGGCATAAAAATAAGATTGAAATTGATATCAAATAAACATAAATAAAAATATTGAAGTACAATTTGCATGGAGTGTACGCAGAGGTCATCTTACCTTTAAATTTATTGGTTTTAAAAATAGATTTGAATACTTTGCTGTTACATTTTATTTTTAGCGGAATAGGCACAAATTTATCAACCAGAGGGACATGTTTAGCTATCCACGTGAGGCAGTTTGAGAAATAGGAGGGTATTTTAGCGATTTTGTTACAGAGTATGCCACATCTGTTTTGTTTTTTTTTTGTTTTGTTTTTTACTTCTCTACCACATAAAATGTGGACCTAAAAATATGCTACCAAGATTTCATGCTAATAGTTATTTTAGAAAAAAAAACGTATACATCTGTGTAAACGCCTGTGAACAGCAAAAGTTAAAAACGAAAAATTCGTTAAACACCACCTAGGGATTTAAGGTCAGTATCTTCTAAGAATCCGACTTGAAGATTTTCAGAAAAATTCCATCATCCAAAACCAGACTTTGCATGGAAGATTTTTCTGCATTTTCGAGTTTATCACCATCTGGCTCTAACAACGTTGATTAAAATACGATATTTCACAGACATTTACATCCCGAATAAAAGATATATCTTGAACCTTTCAGGAAAGGCCTCTTCATTCTGGATGTCTTTGGTACTACGGTTAAACCGCTTGAGGTAGACAAAACAGATTTATAACTCGTTAAAACACACAATTTATGTCAAATACAGTTTCCTTGAGTTGACAATTTCCGGAATATTCTTTGTTGTAGGTTTAAAATTTTCTAGCTTACCTTTCTCAAATATAAAGTCTCAATTCTTTCTTACTCCTAATCATTCCACAGAATTTATATTTCATTAATTAGCGATCAGCTCCAAAAATATTTTAATTACATTTTATTTTAAAACTTGAACCCATTGTAACGAATCTGTCAGGAAAGGTACCTCATTGACGCTAAAATATTTTAATTATATTTTAATTTAAAACTGGTACCATTGCGACGAATCTGTCAGGAAGGATACCTATTGACGCTAAGTGGTGGTCAGTAGCCTCCAAATTCTCATGCCCTTACCAAACTATCTTCCCTTCCCACATAGCAGATTGGTGCCAGAGGGTCATCCAGACTAGGTGCTCTACCATCTGTAGTCAGACGGTTAAGTGGATATAAGTGTAAGCTAGACTTTTGAGATCTCACTTCCTTCCACCATACCACTTAGCTCCGCAATATCAGTCAACTGCTTTCATTTTCTCTGGATAGATGTCAGTGCAATTACAATGATCCTCTAGGTCCGGAGGATCATGTTGTTTTAGATTAAAGGGAGAGCCAAGGATGGAAACGAAATAATAATGAATTGATATTTTGATAAAAATACAAAATTTATTTTGTGCATTCGTACGCTAAAACCAACCTTTCGGTATAATTTTATTGTCTTTTTCTAAAAGCTCAAATTGTTTTAATTCTTGCCTGTGCAGTGTTGGCTGTACTTCTTTACTTTCTCTAGCGTAAATGACACCGTACACAAGAGGTAGAGATAGTATTGCTATCCATCCAAAAATTCAATACCGAAATTTAAATGGAATAAATGTTTGGAGACCCCTAAATCCGGCCGGTTCCTATGGCCGCGCTCGCCAAAGCGTCTCCCTTTGGTGTTTCGCTGTGCAGGGGATTGTGGGTTTGAGTCCCACCCTGGGCATGGGTGTTATATGTTTGTAAAAAGTGACAAAGAAATTCAGTAATCATACAGTAATCAAAGTAAACAAATTAGGTAAATAAAAAGTAGGGTATACAGCGCCGGAGTCCCGATCAGACTCCGTAACTGTATTTAAAAAAAAAAATATCCAGAAAAGTATGTGTGTGTCTGTGTGTATGTGGAAAGCATAACTCAAATATGAAAAGTCCGTAGATACCAAACTTGGTATTTAGGTTTAGTATCTTCTAAGGATGTAACACGAAAATGTAATATAAGAAAATCTCCCACCCCAAACCATCTTTTACCTGGAACATTTTTTAGACTTGCGATGTTTTGAAAAACAGCTCTAACGAGTTTGATTATAATATTATATATATGTATGTGTATATATGACAAATAATCTTGAAGTTTCTGGAAGCAGCTTCTGATGAAACCCTTCATAGGAATGAATTTGACTGAAATTTGTATAACTGATAAACTGTAAGAAGTAGAATAAAACTTGCTACACACACAAAAAAAAACAAAAAAAAACATAGATGTTAAAACATAACATTTATGCCATAGGTATATATAGCTTTTTAGTAGAGTTGACAACTTGGAGATATTACTTGTCATTGGTTTCAATTGTAAAGTACGTAAGTTTTCTCAAATGGGAAGTCAACTTTCGTTTCGTCTTTTATTTTGTACTCCTGGGAATGCAAAACAGAACCGAATTTCATTTGTTCACATAGCGATGAGTTTTTAAAAGAGATGACTGTCGCTTTAACTTAGTATACTCACTATTTCACTTCCCCTTACATGGAAGCAAACAATAAAACTAATTGTGCTAGTGTTTATCTCAATTAGCATGATGTAGATAAAACAACCTGTCTGTAATAAGAATGTTTATTTGTGGGTCAGCCGGAGGAAGTCACGTGAATAGAACACATAAAGATGTTTTGTTTTGATTTAGATGGAAATGTTATCGCCGCTAGCCGAATGGGTTGGAGATCACGAGCTTTGGGCGGGAAGTTGTGTCAGCGAATCCCTAGGGACCAGTTCGGCTTGACGCTGAGTGCTACGCATCTTTCATTTTGACTTTCCATAAGCGCACTCTAAATTGCATTAGACACTTAGTCATTATGCTGTCATATCTATGATTACTGAAGTCATTTTCCAAACTGACTTTGGAAGTCTACTCTTCGAAAGGTACTTTCCAAATAGTTTTAAACGCATCACCTTAGCAGTAATGGGCATTCGTTTTCGTAAACTGGTGGCTAAGTTTGGTTACATTGGGTCTGATCTGGTTGATATAATATAACGTTTCTCTGTTTAATATATCGAAATTAAATATAGTTACGTATACTTATTTTCAAACTCCCTAACCAATTGTACGATGTAATTGTAAAATTATTATCATTTTCTGTTATTATCTATCACAACACGTCAGAATAACGTTAAAATGGTTTTTAATATTGCTGTTTAATATTCTTTAGTTTGGTAGGACTTACCGTGCGAAAAAAAATATTTTACTTCTAGAAACATTAAGAATTATAAAAATATGCAATATTTACAATGCTCTTTATACATAGTATATTAGTACTTATTACACATGAGGTTACATTTAAATATATAAATATGTTGATAAATAGTACATTAAGGTGTATCACTTTGCCTGTTAGTTTTTTTCCCCCTTTCATCTAACAATTTTCCCACAAACTAACCGCATAGTTTACAATCTGATTGGTTTTGTATGATTTTAACTGCGTGGCAAACCGAACAAAGCCTGTCACTATAGACTATGCTTTTAATTTCACGTTCTCACACCTCAATGTGTGATCTGCGGCCTAGGTATGTTAAGGTCATTGGCCTTGCAGAAAAAATTCTAACTCAGTTCTGACACCGCATTCGTTATAGCGTGGCCTGCCCATTCAAAGTAACGCCTTCCGACCAGCGATCCGAGGGAAAATAAACAATGTCTGGAAGTGTGCCTCGCTACTGGGAGTTACTAACCAATTGACAACACACTACTCTGAATATGTAAAATTTTAAGTTCACAAATAAAGCAAATGTTCAAGTAATGTTGTTACTTACACTGTTATTAATTACCAACACAAATGTCGCTATATAAACAATTAAGAGCCTGTATATAATCTTGTTTATTAACAGGGACATACTTGAGCATTTAATATATTTGTTTTTAATATTTTCAAAACAACTGCATTATCTGTTTATTAACAATAACTTAAAATATTCAAGAGGGGATCTAGCAATTCAGGACATTATCGTATTCTTCTAATTGCGGAATAGGGAGTTATGAAAAACGATTTGAAAAATATTTTAAAACTCACAGATTTACCGTATTTTGTTCTTAAACTAAATAATACTGTCGATAGCAGAAAAGAAGCTCAATAGAAGCATATGAAGTCATTTTATTGTTTCCAAACTTAATTACATGGCAAAATAGTGGCCCCTTGGCTCTACAGTTGCCTAGACTAGCTTCTGCAGTATGCGCTTATCCGGATTATGAAACATAAAACTTGATTGTATTCGCTTTGGCGTTTTCGGGCTACAAAAGTTTTTCCGTTGGTTCTAGGTATATGCTCACATTAGGAAATTAGTGTTTACCATTTTTTCCGCTCTGTTTCTCGCTTCCGTTCTCTTTTTCATGAAAAGCGCACCAGGGTTTATCTGGTGGGTGTAATCCGTCAGAAAGTTGCATCAACTTAGATGCTGGTTAGCTTCACCGATTCTTCCTTCTAATGGCAGTGCTGAGAAAGTTTTGCCTGACAAGTATATGTGTTCAAATACCTTTATGCGCTTAAAATAGATAAAAATGTCCAGTTCCTCTTTCTTATGTATTGGGAAGAATTCACTAAAATATTAATATATGAAATGTTTTATTTATTTGAAGCAAATCATAATGGTACGAGGGGCGTTCAATAAGTTCTTAGAATAACCAAAATAGTACAAAAGTACCATCGAAAAAAAATTGCATTTAGAACCGTCATCTGTTACTAGATGACAGTTAAAGTTTGAGCTATATCCATCACGTGGTTTCGTCGTCATGGGCAACTGAATAAAAATCCTGTGCTTATTTAGAAACATGGGCAAAAGCGAGTTTCATGCGGTGATTAAACACCTCACTTAAAAGGATTAACACCGAAAGAGATAAAAGCCGAGGTGAGTGAAGTTTATGCACATCTGCCACTTCGTTTGCAACAATTTACAATTGGATAAATGAATTTAAACGATACTGAACAAATGATGAACTTTTTTCCGGACGTCCAGTAGAAGTAACTCCACCAAATTATTGACAAAATCCAGGATATGGTTTCAGGTAATCGACGAATCAGAGTTCGCAAACTCGTAGAGGCCACAGGTATATCACAAGGTTTAGTGTCCTTAAATTTGCACCAAAAATTAGGTCTGACAAAGATTTCGGCAGGATGGATGTCGTATTTGCTCTCAGTGGAGAATAAACACAATCGTGTGATCGAACGGGAAGCTGGTTTGGTACTTTTCTCTCACAATCCGGACGAGTTCGTGCGTCGATGCATAACTGTGGATGAAACACCTATACACTACCACACTTCAGAGACATAAGGACAGTCGAAACAGTAGGTTTTTAAAGGCCCCGAAAAAAGCAAAGGTGTGAAATCTGCAGACAAGATGATGGCTACGGTTTTTTTGTGTTGCATCTAATGTGTTTAATTATAACATTATTTGCATTATACTATAGTATAACAGTGTTAGGCTGTTTCTTTGATCTAGAAGCGCTTGTGAACAAAAGATTAGGGCAGCGCAGTAAAGTTTCTGAGTTCGAATCGGGCACATCTGCAGAGTTTTATATCTATAGACGGTATACCCCTCACATACATAAGGGAATATAGCTGGAATAGCACCTTCTATCAAGATAAAATTATAGTAAGAAATACAAAGAAAATCTCTCTAAGCAGTAGGCTTTAAGTATGTTATTTGTAAAAAAGTAGAAAATGTCACTTATAAAATTGAAGCTACTTTATTTTTCTATATAATTAGTTCCGTTATTTAAGCATTCATTCATCATGTCGGGCCACGAGCTATTATGTTTTCTTCTTTTAGTCTGCTGTTGCCAGTTCATTAATCCAAGATTTTTGACACATTTTCACTAAACAAAGTTTTATATACATATACATTTATTAGTTATATATATATATATATATATATATATATATATATATATAACCAATTCTTGTTTCTAATAAGCTTTCCTGTATGAGAAAAATATACGTTTTTCAAAGCCGAAACTAATAACAAGGAATATCTCAAAAAACGACCAACTCCACAAAAAAAAAATGTATATTACATAAATTGTGTACTTTAACGTGCTCTACATTTTTTGTGCGGTAAGTTTTTGTTCATCTCTTACGAATTAGCAGCTATGCAAAATTCCATAAAATTTATTCAGAATAAAGTAGTCTTCAGAGGCTATTTCCAGAAATTTCAGGATATATATTTTATTTGTCAGTTAAATATCTTCCATATACGATATTTTAGTCAAAATTTAGCGCCATTTAATGCCATTTTTGAGAAAATCAAAATTTTCGAAAAAAAATTCCATGTAATGGGTAGTTGTTGGTTGGGGGGATTTTTTTTGAAAATCTTCGTGTCGCTTCCTTGGAAGATACCGAACTTAAATGCCAAGTTTGGTTTTTAACGGACTTTTCGTTTTTGAGCTATGCTGCCCACAGGCACACACTCATACACGCAGACAGATAGACTCACACACATGGACATTTTTCTAAAAATGTTTTTGGATTCAGGGGTCTCAAAACGTGTATGTGCGGTGAAATATCGGTATCGAATTTTGGATGTATTACAATACTTTCTCTATACACTATGTACGTATAGACAAAGGAATAATCACCGTTAGTTATACTCAACGAACTGACTTGAAATCGAGTGACATGAATATTAAGACCCTGTAACCTCCATTATTTGGAAACAAATACGTTCCGAAGAGACAATTTATCAAAATTGAAAATCATCATTTAATCAAAGATATAGCCACATCAAAACGCCGCTTGTAAAGGCAAGAGAAGCTACTGCTTGCAGTGTAGAGAACAGGACATACAGAGGAGGATGTGAGCTGTAGGTAGTTCCAGGTAGTGCTCTAAGCCTTTAAAGCAGGTTTACACAAGTTGCTTGATGCCTAGGATATGTTGAGGCAAACTAACCTAATTGTAAGACAAATCCTCTAAGTAGTACTCGAAACATCAACTGGGATTGGAATACAAGTAGGTGCTGGGCCGACTGGCAGCTTTCCATCAACTTCAACTCATTTCAACAAGCTTTTGCTTTCTCTAACGTATATCTTAAGGCAAGCAAAATACTGAGCTTCATTTGAGAATTCTGTGTAAATATTTCACTGGAAATAAATCTCCAGATTTACAGTATTTAAAAAAGAAAAAAGAAAGGCCGATGTGCTCCATTCACATGAATCTGCCACAAATTGTTAAAAAGTTTATTGTTCTGTTTAATTCATTCTAATCGACAAAAAATAGCAGAAATCGCCTTAATGCTTGCTTCCATGTCAATAGAAGGCAAATAAAGGAATACCCCAGGCTAAAGTGAAGTCAAAAGTCTGTTTCTACGTGACTGAAGTTTATTTATGTGGACATGAGCTGACCAATTCCCGTATGGGAAAAGTATAAGTATTTTAAAGCTGGAACCAATAACAACGTATATCTCAAAAATGATAAATCCACAAAAAAATATGTAACATTATATAACATGTTTTAACAAGCTTTATATTTTGTATTAAATAAGTTTTTGCCTATCTATTGTGGTTTACCAGTTATGCAAAATACGCTAAGTTCATCCAGAATAAAGATGTCTAAGGAACTACTCCCAGAACATTTAAGACATACATTTTATTTGTCATGTAAATAGCTTTTAATATACAATATTTTAATCAAAATAGGTAATCATTTTTGAGAAAATTTCAAAAATCTTTCCATGTAAAGGGTAGCTAGGGGTGGGGGAATTTTCTTGTAAACCTTCGTGTCACATCCTTAGAAGATACAGAACTAAAATACCAAGATTGGTATTTAGCGAACCTTTCTTAATTGAGATATGCTGCCCACAGACACACAGAGGAAATTTTTCTGAAAATGCTTTTTTTTTTGGATTCATGGGGTCTCAAAACCTATTTTTCCAGTGAAATCTCGGTATCAAATTTTCTATACCCTATGTACATAGTACGTGTAGATAAAGTAATACAAATGCTTCTGACATATGAGTTCGTTAATATTATACCCGAAGTGTAGTACATGCAAAGCATGAACCTGTGAAAGCCGTCAAAAATTCTTCGAGGAACTGTGTTGTTGAAGCAAGTGAAACATAAATAGAGAAGTAAAGAATAACTTAGTTCGGAATTACTTACTCCAAATTGCTTATTCCATTGGGATTTTAGTACAAAGGTGTTAAATTCAAACAGTCACTTCGAGCCATTTGTCATACGCACTTTGAAAAGCATCAGAAAACCTTTCATCCCAGAAGTACATTTAGTCATTAAGTCAGTGAATAAATAATTCAATTCCCCCACAGCTCCCGGATTCGATTCCCGGCTGAGCAGCAAATTTTTCTTTAACTAGAAGTATTCCTTATGCCCCACAAAGTCTGGGAGTATGTATGTGAGAGTGTGTGTTTGTGTGTGTGCGCGCGCGCGTGTGTGTGTGTGTCTAAGGAACGTAGAGAACCTACAGACAACGTGTTGTTTCTAATACAAAGCGCCGATATAACCTTAGATGTTAAAGGGGGTATATAAATGAAAAAAAAACAACTGATATATTCCATTCACATGACTTTCTCTACATCTCTGCAAAAAATATTATTAAAAAGCTTATGCTTCTATTAGCTTCATGCTAATCGAGAAAACTTTACAGAAATAGTCTTATTACTTGCTTCATTGTAAGTAGAAGCGAAATAAGGGAGTTCCATAGGTTAAAGTGATAGTCAAAAGTTGGTTTCTATGTGACTGAAGTTCCTTTGTTTGTATGAACAGGAGTTGACAAATTCCTGTATGCGAAAAGTATAAGTCCTGTATAAGTTTTTCAAAGCTGAAACCAATAATACAGAAAATCGAAAAAACGATCAACTCCACGAAAAAATGCATATTACATAAATTGTGTGTTTTAATGTGCTCTGCAATTTTTGGCTTTTAAATTATTGTTCATCTCTTACGGTGTAGTAGTTATACAAAATTCCGTAAAATTCATTCAGAATAAAATAGTCTTCAGAGGCTATTCCTAAAAAATTCAAGATATACATTTTATTTGTCAGGTAAGTATCTTTATAATACGATACCTTAATCCAAATTGTTGAAGCCATTTTTGAGAAAATAAAAAACTTGGAAAAAATGTCCATGTACAGGGTAGTTGGGAGTAAGGGGATTTTCTTGAAAATCTTCATGTCGTATCCTTGGATGATACCAAACCTAAATACCAAGGTTGGTTTTTAACGGAAATTTGGTTTTTGAGCTGTGCTGCACACACACACACACACAAACACACACGCACACACATACGGGCATTTTTCTAAAAATGCTTTTATTGCATTCGGGGGGTCTCAAAACATGTATTTCCGGTGAAATCTTGGTATGGAATTTTTGGGTGCATTACAATACCTTCCTTATACACCATGTACATAGTACGTGTAGAGAAAGTAAAATATTATGTTTGTTATTGTGAGGTGAGTTTTTGTTTATCTCTTACGGTTTGCCAGTTATGTAGAAGTCTTTTAGAATGAGGAGGACTTTTAGAGGCTCTTCCTAGGAGATACAGGATATACATTATATAATTCATGTGCATATCTTTAATATGCGGTATTTTGATCAAAATCGATACTGCTATTTTTGGGAAAACCCAAATATTAGAAAATTTTACCATGTAAAGGATGTTTAGAATGGGAGGAATTTCTGGAAAATGTTTGTGACGTATTCTAGATAAATTCTTCTTCTTCTTCTTCTTAATATTATTAATATAATTATTATTATCATTTCAAGGATTAGGCTTTATACCTGTTCCGTCTTCGCATTCATTATTGTATTCCCATCTTTTTCTTGGACGTGCGACATCTCTTTTTTCTGACGGATTATTATTTAAATATGGTATTCTTTATTCACTCATGCGGTTGATGTGCTCTTCCCAATTATGTTTATTTTCTTCAGTTTTATCGTTTGATTCTTTTATTGATGAATATTCAGAATATTCAGTTGCTGAACTTGTATATTAAGTTTGACACTTAACAGACGTTCGTTCACAAACACACACAAACATACACTCACTCACAATAAATAAGGACATTTTTCTATTAAAGTGCCTATTATGAATCAGGGGACTCTAAAAATATATGTTTCATAAATACAAATTCATAAAATCATCTATATATAATAACGAAAAAACTAAATAGTTTAAATTATTATATGTACGATAACAGAGAGAGAAAATATTATTAAAAAATGCACATGAGTGCAGAAGAGGTGTAATATTTATCCCTGGACGAGAATTGAAATACGTTTTAAATCGAGCGGACTCACTATAATATAGATATTCTTTTAAATTTGGGTTAATTTTGGATTTGCCAATGACTGTGAGTGAGTATTTATAGTTACTGCATCATTTAAACAAAAAGTTGGTATATTAGTGCAATGATACATATGTTGGTGCTTAGTGATCAGTACTCTATAAATTGTACACTAATTATCCTTCATTATATTTTACGGCAAAATATATTATCTGTGATATTTAGATTAGAATATAATTAGGTGTATTTCATCACGCGCAGCCACAATATTTACAGCAGACTGGCGAGTAGTTGTGCTTCTTACCACCCTTGCATAGTGCTTTATTGGAATTTGTGCACCTGGTAGGTCAAATTGGTCATAATCGGTGAATTGAAGTTTATATGAGGCCATGGAGCTTAAGGATATTTGTTTTTTATGTTAATAGGATAAGAGAAAGCCTCGGATAAAAACTGTATCCGACAAATCAACCTAATTGATATTCGAACTCCGGATCTTGTGTGACCTTCACACTACTCATACATCAAAGAATGCCCAGGAAGGTCATAAATGAAAAGGGTAGAGGGTAGAGCATTTTAACAGAGAAGAACATTTCGGGAAACGACGGGGCTAAGCTCAGAGTCACACGGAAGTCCCTAACAGTTGCTAAATGGGAGGCCTGGCGCGCCACGGAAGCTATACTGCGTGCGACATTGCAGATTCTAGTTCAGTTCTAGATTTGAACTCTGCCATTAGTCGATTGACAACATAGCTGCGCATGCGCAAGCACATAGAACGAACGGAAGACAATACATTTCGTATTGGAAAGAAGAGCCGATTTTCAGAAACTCCATTTTTACTCCTTATTTCGATCCAGTTCATTTACACTCACCTAACATAACAAAACTTAACCTCGACGTTCACCTGTCTCGTAGCATACTAGCCCAGGAAAGGCTCAGTCTAAAACTGAAGTGGAATCTGCTATCTGCTGTATTGCATACTGCTCCGGAAGGCCGGAAGGAAGCATCAACCAGCGCCACCATGGGGAAGAGTTTCACTCAGAGCAAGTAACCTGCAGAGCTTCAACACACCTGCGCCGTCCTGGAAGATGAAGAAGGGAAATGGAATGAAGGAATAAAAGGGAAAGGAACCGTGGTAGCTATACAGCAACCCAGAAAAACCACGGAAAAACCCAGGGTCAGAGTGCGCGGTCAACGGGGAGCGAACCAGAGCCTGCCCAATGCCTGCCCAGACGAAACGCCTGAGCCACTTGTCTCGGTAAAGGAAAGGGATCGAGGAAGTCCACTTACTGATAAGAGAGTGTATATATAGTACATTATATTTAACATACTATATTTAAAATATTGTAATTTCAACATCTTGAAATGTAGCTACATAAATATTTAATGCTCTTCATAATGAGCTGTAATCAGTTTATGTGGCTTAAATTTCCTATATGCATCGAAAATATGCCCACAATTCACAGTTCAAGGCAAAAGGAAAGGATAGTCTAATTATGTTTTAATTCCTGTATCTAAACAAGCATCAATAATTTACATTGGAAAATGATTAATTTTCATAATCATCTCCAAGTTTAATAGTAAAAACATTACCTTCGTTACCTGACCTGGAAACTGCAGATAAAGCCCTTAACACTGAAATCATACCTTGGAGCCCTTGGTCCCTTTGTCATATATTTACGGCATGATAAAGAGACCTCTGAGCAAACTTAAGCGGTCTTTCACGCCCAGTATAGAAAGGGAGGCTGAAAATCATAGTAGTCAAAGAGCGTCCATAAATAAACTCTCATTTTCATTTACCGGGTAGGTTAGATCTCTTAAATATTATTAAAAAACATGTTATTAATAAACAGATGAGCAAAGTAGTTGCCTAATTCTTTATACATAAATATTAACTCAACCGTTTAAACAGAACATTACATTTTAATTTTAAAAATCAAAAAAAATATTTTTATAAATTTTTATAAATAAATTCAAAAATAAATAACATTTCGACCGCTTATGTCATAAACCGTAAGAGATAGCCAGAAACGTATTACACAATAAATGTGTATTTCGTCAAAATACACAATTTATGTATCGTACATTTTTTTTTTTTTTTTTTTTTTTTTTTTTTGCGAAGATAACCGAGATATTCTTAGTTATTGGTTTCAATTTTCGAATACTTATTATTTTCTCAAATTTTATTCGCATTTCTTCATCATAGTCAAACAAAGAAAACGGAAGTTCAGTGTGAGCGATTACCTTGTTTTAATGCACTTTGCTCCTCGTTCCCATTCCTAATTAAAGCTGTACACAATACTAGTTTTCAGTAAATTGAGATTTTTTAATGTTATTAAAATACTAAGGTCTGCTGATAAGGCCCGGTCCTAACTCAGATATGGCACCACTAGGCCAGTTAGACTGTAGCATCATATAATTTAACTCGAGAGTAGCTGGTGTCCAAAGTTACAGGTCAATAGCTTGTTTAGTTTTCGAATGACAGCATTTTAAACAAGACAACTTTAGAGTTTTCACGAAAATGGAGGATTTGGAAAAACGACCAGTGATTAAATACTTCCGTTTGAAAGGCTTAACACCTAAGGAAATCAAGGAGAAAATAGACAGTCAGTACATTGAAAGACTCTGCCCCTTCATATTGAATGAATAAAATGTGGGTTGCAGAGTTTAAAATGGGACGTACAGCACTAGTGATGAGCCTCGCTCTGGACGCCCTGTAGAGGAGACAACTCCAGCGATTATTGAAAAAATACATCGTTTAGTACTGGAAGACCGCAGATTAAAGTTGCTTGAGACAGCAGAGACTGTAAACATATCAAAAGAACGTGCAAGTAATATTTTAAGTAATGTTTTGGGCTTTCACAAGGTCTGTGCAAGATGGGTGCTACGTTTGTTGACACCTGATCAAAAGTTGCAAAGAAAAACTGTTTCTATTGAGAATATGGAGCTCTGCCGTAAAACTCCCAGTGAACTTTTGAGACGGCTTATTACATCACTACACTCCAGAAAGTAAATCACAGTCAAAACAGTGGATTATACCAGGTGAGCCAACTCAAAAGGAAGACAAAGTCAATTTTGTCAGCTAACAAAGTTATGGCGAGTGCTTTCTGGGATGAACAGGGAATTATTCTTACTGATTACTTGGAAAAGTGTGAAATTATCACTGGTGACTACTGCGCAAGCTTACTGCAACTTTTGAGTGATGAGGTGAAAAGTAAAATACCTTATTTGGCAAAAAAAAAAAGTCTTTGTTTCATCATGACAATGCTCCGGCCCATCGTTCAGGCATTGCTATGGGAAAAATGTGCGAATTAAAGTTTGAATTGCTTGAACATCCACCCTATTCGCCAGATCTAGTGCCCAGGACTACTAGCCATTCCCAAACATTAAAAAAGTTCTTGGAGGACGAAGATTTCACCTCAACGAGGAGGTCATTCATGCGATAAACAGTTATTTTGAGGACCTTGATAAATCGCAATACAGAGTTGGCTTAATTAATTTAGAACACCGATATGACAAATATATTAGTATTTCTGGAGATTATGTTGAGCAATAAATAAAAAAAAATTAAAAGGTGTTTTCATTGTAAGGCCCGGGACTTATCAGTCGACCCTCGTACCTGGAAACAAACTACTTTTGCTTTCCTACTTTACTAACACTATTCAACATTACAAGATTATTTAATTGGCTTTCGACAAACGTAGTGTTCAACAATGACCCTCAGTGGTCAAGAATAACATTTTCAGGGCAACATAAGGTAGAAGCAATTTATATACATAGTCCTAGATTTAGATGTGTATGTCCATGCAGCGTAAATAGCCATTGAGTCTAGTAGTCTGCCATTTCATTTGCAATGAATCAGTGGTGCGTACAAACTGGCTGGAGCAGAAATTCAGGAAAGTCCATAGCACTGTTCTAAACTGGTTTTGTCATTCGAATTGTAGAAAACGAAAATTGGATTTCTTATGCAACTTCTATTACTGATGAGAACAATAAGCCCACGACTGCAGTGTGGATCATCTCCGTAACGTACATACAGACACACAGTAAATGAGTTTACAAATATTTCTGCCATGTGATATTTTTATATTAGCTCTATAATCACCGTAGAAAAAATATTACTTTTCGTACTCTCCAAAAAACTTGATTTTTCAAAAGCTAATTTATATCTCAAAATTGGAGCATTATTCCAAAAACTATATGACCAATTTTCTATAAGGCTCTTTGAGAATTATTATAAAAGGATCATTATAAAATAATAGGGAATTGCATTTTGAGTATGGAAAAGTGTTGGAAAAAATGTTTGCCAGAAAATATTCTTTAAATTTGGTAATGTGTATGAATAAGCATGCACCTACCAATTCATAATTTCAGTCGATTGGTAGTTAAATAGCACCAAGTGAGTAAACTATATATCTTCTTATAGTTTAGAAATATCAATTTATTACCCTTAAAAAACAATAATTTGTTTTATTTTTCACAATTTTTGGTCAGTTTCATAAACGCATTGGCTTAAGATGTTCATGTATGTAATATGTTTCATTAATTGCTACCATTATATATTATTTTTAAATATACCTAGATTATATACGATAAAAACTGAATTTGTATGTCCTAGTGACTGCAGTTTACTTTACCACATATATTATAAAGGTGGTAAAAGACAATTTTCTACATCGTTAAGCCATAAGGAACCTAGAAGTGACGTTAGCCACACAATTAGTGATATTGGTGATTTCATTTTACGAGGCTTCCCTTGATCCCTTGGGTGTTTAGTAAACTTTAATGTCTTTCTCAGAACTAAGGCAGGGATTTCATACAAGGAAAAGTATGAGAACTTTTACTTTCTTTTTCGAAACTTGACAAAAAGTTTTGAACTGACCTTCTCTAATCCTGATGTGGAATCCATTGCGGCTTTCGAAGTTTGAAAGATTTATGTTCAACTTTTTTTTATATCGATTGTAAACAGGGAAGTAAATGGGAAGAAGCGGCCCTGGCCAACCTTTATATGTACTGCAGCAGCTGAAGATTCCTCTCTTGATCCGTTTGGAGGATGGTTATATCTTGCAGCCAGTTAAACGTGGCGCATTGGACCAAAAGACGTTAGTTTTCACTCAGATGATTTCTTTGTTTTTCGTATTTTGTTAGTCAAATTCTCGCCTATTACAGCAATCTGATTAATTAAAGCAAAAAACTCATTAAAATAAAATGAATTCTAAACTTAAATAAATTACACTGTTTTTCCTCATTTCGTACTTAAATTACCAATCAACTGAAGCTCCAAATGCATAGGACGTTTCTATTAATAGGACCTTATTTTCTCAGAAACCTTTTCCTACACTTTTCTATACGCAATATGTTTCATATGGTGCACTGTTTTCTCAAAAAGTCTTATAATACCTCTCCAAAGCACATTAAAGAAAAAGATCAAATGTTTTCAGAAATATAGGTATATTTTTGAGCAATAAGTTTTAAATTTTGAAAAATCAAAAGTTTTGGAATGTGTATGAATAATTATATTTATACATCAATTAGGGCTAATTAAAATACAATTATACATTAATTGCTCTAAAACTGGCTTATTATATGTGAACATATTTTGTAAAAGTGTATCACGTAACTCATTTTTATTGTAACAATGAGTTTACACAATAAAATATTATGTAAATAACCATGGAAGCTGGATTTTTGATGTTTGGAAAATACTTCATTATTATTGAGTATAATAATTATAGAAACATCAATAATATATCTTACACATTTTGGATTTTCCAGTTTCACAGTTAATTAAGATCCCCAAATAAAAAAGTAATAATATAATAATATTCGTGTCAAATAAAATTGAATCCTACATTTTAAAATAAGTTTAAGAGTGTTCTTACAGTATACGGGACCACAGGTGAAGGACGTTGATGATACTTGACTTATAAATTTGAAAACGTTACTTTTTGGTTAATTTTACGGTCCATGACCAATGTTTCTTTTTTATGAGGACTAAAAAGTTGTAAGAATCCTTTTGTTTATTTAAATATAAATTAATTAAATATAAAACACATTTTCACATTGTTTTAATAAAAGTTAGTAGTTTGTTGTGGTTTAAAATAAATAGATGCAAAGAAAAACATTTTCACCGATTTTTCTTTTGGGGGGGGAGCAAATCCAGTTAATTTTAATAACTTGCTAAACGTTTTTATTGTTTTAATTCAAACACATGCATTCAAATTTACCAAAAAACTGGATAACTTGCTGAAATTAGTTGATCCTTAAACTGAGTTTTTCTTTCTACAAACAGTTAACAGTCTTTCACTGGAGAATGTGTCTGTAAAATCAGTGATATTTTTCAACTATGAGTTCAAATAGATATTTTTCCACCTCTTATTGCACGAGGTAGATTCTCCAAACATCTGACATAATGTACTTTGTAGCCTATCTTGAAGATTGAACATGCATTCCATTCTTTAGTGTCACTAAACCTTTTCTTGGTTAGAGCAAAAGTAGTGTCTTATTACTAACTCATTCTCAAGAAAATTGTGTGAGATTGATTACAGAAGTACTGGTAAACAGATCTGCTACTGCTCCAAAATGAAATAATCATTACTCGTATAAAATCCGCTTGAGGAATTCAGACCCTAGTTGACTTTATTTCCTGAACGACTTGATGGAACGTGCATCATTTCGCAAGAAAATATTCACATACATATATCAAGTGCACTCTAATGGCGATTGTTTGAATTAATTCTAATCTGTTTGGCACTTCCATCTCTTCCTTCAGTATAAGTTCCAAGCATAGAACATTTTCCATGAAAAAACTGAAAATTGTATAATCTGGCATCAGTGCTGTTTCTCAAAAGACACTACCCAATTGGAATGTGTGAAACATACCTTGTTATTATAGTCTTAAGCACGTAAGTGAAAACAGACATAGAGGGTATTGTATTTTACACAAAAATTCGCACCGAGATATCACCCTCTTGATATTTATTTTCAGTATCTTTCAAGGATGTCACACAAAGTTTCTCAACAAAATAACCCTACACGAAACTACCCTAAAAGGAAGCTTCTTCGAAAATTTTGATTTTATAAAAAATGCCTCTAAAAAGTTTCATTAATATGTTGTATACTAAAGATATGTACATAGTAATTAATATGTATATTCTGGAATTTTTTGGAAATAGCCACCTCCTGAATGACTCTTCCATTAGAGATAGACATTACCTTACTACACCAAAAATGTAGATCTCATCAAAACACAGAAGTTTCAATGTATACAGTTGTTTTAGATCTAAGCATTTCCTAGATATTCCCTGTTATTGGTTTCAGTTTTAAAGTAATATTTTTCTCAAACGGGAAGCACTCATATGTTTTCTCTCTCTTTTAGTTTACTCCTCATCAAGGATAGAGAACAGAACTTCAATAACAATCGTTTAGCGGCAGCTTTTTATACGTTTGATTGCCGCTTTAGCTAGTGTATTATCACATATAAATAATTAAGTACTAAGACCACTTTTGATAATGTTTATCTTGATTAGAATTATGTAGATTCTTTTGTAATAATATTTTTATGCAGAACAGATAGAGGGCGTCGTGTGAATGGAACACATCAAATTAGATATTATGCCTGCAGAACATTACAATTCTAAGTAGATGATTACTGAATACAGAATATTTGGATTAATCCAAAACTAGTTCAGAAATAAAATTAACTTAAATAAACTTTATAAGAGTTTTACAACAAAAAGATTATAGAGAAGTTTGCCAACCTCATTAAAGCAATTTGCAAAAACATTTTAATACTTTTCATTTTACATCGTTCAAAATTTTTATAGCTCAAATTATTACAATATCATTTTTGATTTTGTTTGGAATACCAAACTTGTTGTGGTATTTTTTATTCCAGTTAATTTTCGATTTTGTTGTTCCTGTCCTTTGTTGCTAAATATTTGAACGTTTAAAATGTTCAAATTCTGCAAATAATTACTGGTCACGCTTAAATATTTTCATTATTTCCAATAAACAACCCTAGTTTTTATATATCATTTTAGAGCAAAAAATCTAGTCTAGCCTCTTTAACCTAGTACATCTAGGTGTCAAAAGAGTGGAAAATTTGATCAGAAAAGCTGCTACCATTTGTGAGAGGGCGTGAACGTATAAACACGGCATGGGATTGGTCGGGGTGAGACCGCGGCATCGATCCGTGGATCGCCTTGATGCTAGGAGGTTGCTCCACACAAAACAGTTGAGCGTCGCGTCCCGGGCGCCGCGGTCACGCCCTTCAAGCGTCAGTCCGCAACCTGCGCGGCTTCTAGCGGACCCGGAATGCCCTACATCATCCAGAGCGTGCACAATGCACAAAATTCTGAGTGTTTTAAAGGTGCACTACAACCGCACTCTCGAATCTAACTGAAAAAAAAACCACCTCAAAAAGTTTAATGTAGAGAGAGTACATAGCACTACGACTTTCATAACTTTCAAAAGTCATAAATTTTAAGAAGTTTATCTAAATTACACCATCGAGGAACCTCATACAGAGTGAATGAGCTATCGCTCATGAAACCTTTTAAAGAGAGGTTAAAAAGTTCTTTCCCCAAATATTATATCTGATAAATTCAAAATTCATCATCTTAGAAACTGAAATTTACAGTTTTGGATGAGTCTAGAACACGAGAGATTATTTTTCTATGTTTAATGTTGCTAGAATCCTCTTATAAATCGTGTTCCACGTCTACCCAACAGAACAAATTAAGTGGAGAAAGGGTGAGAAGCGGAAGCAGTTTACTATAGTAGCTGGAAGATACTCACTAGATATTTCCGTCTTCTATTGGTTCTGTGTGAAAATTCTGCCTCTGAATACATAACCAATGAACAGAGTTCATGCTTCTCCTTTAATAGAAAAGCTAATACTGTTTTACGATCATTCAATATTTGTCAGGTTTTTTCAAAATGTATTGGAGTTCAGCTTATGGCTCAAAATATAGAAATCTTCACGTTTAATATTCTAATTATATTCTCATTGCTTATTTTTTATCACTATACGAATAATAAGCAAAACATTAATAATTTTCAGCAAGATGGAAAGTGTGAGGGCGTAAAAGGAATATTATGTGGAGCGGTTAGGTGAAATGACCTTATTATATTTATTACATGTGACATTTGAAAGGAACAAAGGACAGGAATAACAAAATCTAAATTAACTGGAATTAAAAATACAACCACATGTTTAGTATTCCAGACAAATAAAAATGCAATTGTTTTAAACTGAGCTATAAAAATGTAAACCATATAAAGCGAAAAACATTTAAATATATTCACGAATTAGTTTAATGAGGTTGGCAAACTTCTGTGTAATCCTTTTCTTGCTAAAATCTTATAAAGCTTAAGTTAATCTTAATTCTCAGGTAGTTTTAGAAATATGCCGCAGTTGGGACCAGAACCATTAAGCCCTGTCTTTCGGTGATACTTTTTGCCATCTGAGCTATGATATGATTAATTATTACATCATAAAATGTCCATGCGGTTCGATTTTTTCCCATATACTACAAGGTGTTCTCAGCTTCTCTTGATGTAATATATTCCAACATCGACTTGCAAATTTTTACGTTCTGATTCTACCTTTCCTTCCTAAGGAAGAAAAAAATAAGAAAACTGAATTGATTTCGTTTTCTCAAAGAGTCAAGAACTGTCTTGGAGCTTTGCCTATGGCACACGTTCGTCACCGTAAAACTTTGGAAGAATTTAAGAGAAATTGCTGAATTAATCCTTACCAACTTAGTACGAGCTCTTTTATCGGCAATATTGTTTGCACGTGAGTGTACATATTATAAATATACCTACTGATATAGTTTAATTCAATAAGTTGGATTATTGAGGGCAGGACATTTTTTCCATTATACCATTCGTGCATTAAAATTTAACAGTCACAGTGTAACCAAAAGTGTTACTGGTATTAAAGTAGAGTAGACAAAGTGTACCATGATGCATTTACAAAAGGTTGCTTTCATCATTCTTAATTTGATTCACAATAAAAAAGGTGGGAGTATCGCATTTTTAGAACAAATATTCAAAGCATAAGTTTACAATGTTTACAGTGATAAAATATAGATAAAATGAAAGATAAAATTCCAATTATAAGCCTGTCTAAAAATAAAAAATGTAAATTTTTCCTTGTTTCACTAAAAATTCTATGTTCTATAAGTTTTGCCATTTGTATTCATTTAGGTTTTGAATATAAAGGGCTTTTTAACTTATATTTACATGGGACTATGGCCGCTTTGGCGTTACAGATTGAACTGGAATGTTGTAATGAAAGTAAATTAAAAACAAAAATACCTGTGTGTTCGCCTCTCTCTCATAGAGCCAATTTTGAGGTGGAAAAAGCTATTTACGAAACGTTTTATAAAAAGATAATGATTCACTAAAGATATATATTTCCCTGCATATATCGGTATGTCATTAAATTATAAGCGAATCAAATTATAAATTATTTAAGTAAAAACTATAAAATTAGCGAATTTTGTCTTTAGTTGTACTATTTACTTTCTATACCACGTATGTACGATGCACATTGTAGATAGAGAAGATAATGTACTCCACCCAAAAATTCATTGTCGATATTATATTGTAAATATATGTTTTGAGACCCCATGAATCCAAAGAAGCATTATGAAGTATTTCCGGGTGTGCGTGACTGGGTAAAATAACTCATAAATATGAAACTTGGGGTTTAAGCTCAGTATCTTCTAAGAATGTGACATGAGGACTTTCAAGATAATTTTCCACCACCAACTAACTAACTTCACGTTTCATTTTCTTAAAAATTCCTGTAACAGTTTTTATTAAAATTTTTAAGATATTTTCATGACAATCGAAATGCATATCTTGAAAACTTCTTGATTCTGTATGACATTTGTATAACTTTTGCATAACTGGTAAATCTAGGAGATAGACAAAAATTTACTGCACAAAAATGTAGATCTTGTTAAAACACACAATTTATTCTGGCATACATAAGTTGTTTGTAGAGTTAACCGTTTTCGAACTGCTCTGAGTTATTGGTTTCCATTTTAAGGTACTTAACATTTTCTTAAACGCGTGAGATATATTCTTTTGAACAGAATTGAACAGTAGTTTCACTTAGCCACCGGATTTTAAAAGATTTTACTCTTGCTTTAGACTTATTTCCCTTCTACTTACAAAGAAGCAAGTAATGAGACCAATTCCGATAACGTTGATTAGTATGATCTAGACGAAAGAGTAATATTTTGTAAGAAAAGTTTGTGTAAGAGGTAGAGAAAGTCATGTGAATGGAATATATCAGATTCTTTTCTTGTAAGTGCTCCTCAATAGAAAGGTAGCTATTTTGCCTACATATTTCTTTAAAACGATTTTATGGCTGCTGAAGCGATTGATCCTACATAATTTTTTTCAAGGCAATTAGTCTATCTCGTACTATAGTTTCGTTTCTTAGTCGGCTTACTACGACCTACTAAGACTTATATGTAAATGCCTAGGGGTCAGAAGGCAGTCGGGGAGCCAACAGCACGAAACCACAGAATAAAGACTCTGGAACTAGTAGTCGGCCCGGAGCAGGCATGAAGGCGATGAAGCAGATGATATGAAAATTGTTGGAATGAGTGGAAGGGGAAACCGGAAGATCCGGAGAAAATCTACCCAGGAATCCCCACAAATCCTACATGCTGGCGCTTGGGATCAAAGCCTAGAGGAAAGCGAGCGGTCTTAACACTTGGCCATGTGTCGCCCCCTCGTACGACAGTAAACTTCCGTGTTGTAGATCTAGCCGAAAATGTGAGGCACACCACTGAATGTTTACTTTTCACACATTACCTAAACAAGCACAGAATAATAGTGGACCGCAAACAGTGAAAGTCGCGCGTGACATCTCACACTTCTCCACCCCTGATTTAGAGAAGCAAGTCTCGATTTATGATACTATAAACGACGATCCATACTGCTCTGTTTGCTTTCTACACGTTCCCACCAAGTGTGCGCTGTAAAATGGGTTCTGTGAAAATTATGGACCACAAGAAGTTAGTTCTGAAAATATATTTCGTGATTGTGTAACAGTACGAATAGCATATATTGAATGCTCTATTATGTACTGAAGACCAAATAATTATACAAGAAACAATAGCTAATTTAAAATAGAAGTATATTGTTTAAATCAAAAGCTATCTCACTCCGATTTCTAGGATGTGATATCAGTTTTAAGAATGATAGCTTTGAGAAGAACGTACAAGATTGCAAGCTATCTGTGTAACCACTGGAATAAATTTGGTGAGAAAAGCAAAACAAAGAAACAAATGAAGTTGTCTAAATTACGAATCATGGGCAATAACAAGAGCAAAAAAACGTATCTGTTCCAATAACATGACTTTCTCTCATCTCTGCTACAAATTATTGTTAAAAAACTTTTGCTTCTATTTAAGTGATGCTAATCGAGAAAAAAAATTAGCGGAGATAGTCTTATTACCTGCTTTCTTGTAAGGGAGTATCATAGGTTAAAGTGATAGTCAAAAGCTGGTTGCTATGAGACTGAAGTTCCTTTGTTTGTATGGACAAGAGTGGGCAAATTCCTGTATGAGAATCGTATAAGATTTTTATAGGTGAAATTGAAAACAAGGAATAGCTCAAAAACGACCAAATCTACGAAAAAATGTAAATAAGATATAATGTGTGTGTTAACGTGCTCTACATTTCTTGTGTGGGAAGTATTTGTCCATCTCTTACGGTTTAGCAATTATGCAAAATTCCGTAAAATTCATCCAGAATAAAGTAGTCTTCAGAAAATTCAAGATATGTAGTTTTTTGTGACGTAAATATCTTCAATATAAGATATTTTAATCAAAAGCGTTAGAGCCATTTTCTAGAAAATCAATTTTTTTTAAAAAAGTTCCATGTAAAGGGTAGTTTGGAGTGGGGGATTTTTTTCAAAATCTACGTGTCACATCCCTGGAAGATACGTAACTTAACTGCCAAGTTTTGTACTTTACCGACTTTCCGTTTTTGAGGTATCGTGTTCACAGACACACGGACACACACACCCGGACCTTTTTCTGAAAATGCCTTTTTTGGATACTACAGGGGACCCTAATGCATATATTTCCGGTGAAATCCCGGTATAGAATTTTTGGGTGGAGTGCAATACCTTCTCTATACACTATGTTCATAGTACGTGTAGAAAAGTAAAAATTACATATATAGACAGCAGAGATGAAAGCAATAGTCAATATTTTTAAAATCTATCTCTATGTCATTGTAATTGATATTGATGTTTGATATTTGACTCCATAACCAGGAGAAAATCAAAATAAATATGAAGAGAATGTGTTCCTTTTGAGCATAAGTCCATTTGAGAAAAGTTTACATACTTTAAAATTGAAGGAAATAACAGGAAATATCCTGGAAAGGATTAGTTCTATAAAAATATGTCTATGATATTAACTGTGTGTTTTAACGACATCTGTGTTTTTATGCAGTGCGATTTTAGTTCATTCTTCAACTTTGGTCACATCAGGAGATTAGTTATTGATTTGATTTATTGAAGCTCTTTCTCAATGATTATTAAGACTTCATGTAATGTTAATTCCTGAAGCTAATAAGAAGATAAATGTACACGAAGCACATAAAAGGGAACGATTCTTATAAGGATGCTTTTCATTGAATGTATAGGAACAATTTAATAAATCCAATTATTACAATTATAATACTTGTTGCAGCTTGGTTTAAAAGTGTGCTTTGTTATGATTATTTATGATATGTATTAGTAATATTAAGACTTTGAATTTGCGTTTTAATAATTTGATTATGGAGAATTATATTTAAATGAGTGGTTAGATCGCTAGTCTCCCATCTAGACAGCCGGGTTTGATACCAAGCGCTCACATGTGGGTTACGAGGTGGACGAAGCGACGTCTGGGCGGGTTTTCCCCGAGTCCTCCTGTTTCTCCCACCCTTCTTCCAACAATTGCCACATCATCTCCTTTCCAATCATCAATTTAACTTACATTTCATATCATCCACTTCATATTCATGCCTGGATAGATTCCAACCCCTCGTAACTGGTTCTGCATTCAGTGATATATTGCCGTAGGCTCCCCAACAGGCTTCTGACCCCTAGGCATTGATTTGTAAGTCCTAGAGGTCTGTATTAAAATTACGGGGAGGGTACGAAACGATGTTTAAATGATATTTAAATATTATGTTGTTTTATATTGTTATATGTATTATATATAATTTATGAATATTAAATATTATTTAAATCTTATATATAATATATCTTATGAGAGTTTGTATATCTCTTACGGTTTTCCAGTTATGCAAAGGTCATAAAAAAGAAGAGGACTTCCGAAGCTGTTCCCAAGAAATGCTGGATATAAGTTTTATTTCACGCGTAAATGTCTTCAATACACGGCATTTTAATCAAAATCATTAGTGCCAATTAATAAAAAATATAATATTTCGAAAAAGGCTCCATGTAAGGGGTAGTTTGTTTTGGGTAGATTTCCCTGAAAATCTTCGTGACTCATTCTTGGAAGTTATAGAAATTAAATGCCAAGTTTAGAATTTAACGGACTTTTTGTTTTTGAGTTATGCTGTACACATACTCGCACATACGCATACGCACCCGGGCACACGCACGCACACACACACACCTGCGCATGGACACATTATACGTTCCTAATTTTTACTTTCTCTACACATACTATGTACATAGTGTATAGAGAAGGTATTGTAATGCACCCAAAAATTCGATACCTAGATACTGAATCCCAAAAAAACATTTTTGGAAAAAGATCCGTGTGTGTGTGTGTGTGTGTGAGTGTGTCTGTGCGTCTGTGGACAGCATAGCTCAAAAATGAAAAGACCGTTAAATGCCAAACATGGTGTTTAAGTTTGGTATCTTCCAAGGATGCGACACAAGTACCCTTTACACGAAAATGTTTTGAAATTTTTTATTTTCTCAAAAATGCCTCTAACGATTTTGATTAAAATATCGTATATTAAAGATATTTACCTGACAAGTAATATGTATATCTTGAATTTTCTGAGAATAGCCTTTGAAGACTACTTTATTCTGGATGAATTTTACGACATTTTACATTACTGCTATACAGTAAGAAATGGACAAAAACTTACCACTCAAGAAATGTAGAGCACATTAAAATACACTCTTTATGTTATATAAATTTTTTCAAGGTGTTTATCGTTTTTTAGATATTCTTGTTTTTGGTTTCAGGTTTAAAAATCTTGTATTTCTCTCATACAGGAATTTGTTAACTCGTGTGCATACAAACAAAGGAACTGCAGTCACCTAGTAGCCAGCTTTTGACTTCACTTTAACCTATGGTACTCCCTTATTTCGCTTCTAATTACAATAAATCAACAAATAAGACTATTTCTGCTATTTTTCTCGATTAGTGTGAGATAAATAGAAAAAATAAGCTTATTAACAATAATTTTTTACAGAGATATAGAGAAAGGCATGTGAATGTAACACATCAGATTACATTCTCTACCTATTTTGAACCTTCTAAATGCGAGCTAGAGAAAGTAATATATGTCAAAGCTAACTCGGTGGCGTAAACAATGCGACAGATTTGGTGTTCGTCGCTTCTCGCCTAGCTGGCTTTGCGCCAACTTCAACTGGTGGAATTAGGTCGAAATGCAGGGAAGCATCTTTAACTACATGACAGCATGAATCCTGGAGAAGGATAACTTCACCCCAAATACCTATCTTCTTTCCCAGCCTCAAATCCATATAATAATACATTTTAGCAAATAAGATTGAAGCAATTGAACAACTATCACAACAAATAGCATTTATAACAACAAATAAAGTATATAGCAAATTATTCTTCCTCCTCTACATGGCTTAGGCTTGATGCTTTGTGGCGGAGGGGATCGTGAATTCGTGTCCCGCCTTGGACATGGGTGTTTGTATGTTTGTGTGCTTATTAGCAGCAAAAAGAAAACCGGAATCAAACAGAGTAATGTTAGGAAAATTTAAAAAAAAAAAAAAGGAAAACGGAATACAGCGCAGGAGTCCCGACAAGATTCTGGAACTGTATTCTTAAACTTAAAAAAATAATATTAATGATAATAATAACAATAATAAAAAGTAGTCTCTGATGTCTATTTTTAATGGGTTGGACAACGTCTTTTATTCCACTTAGGTTGCATTGTAAGGCTCTTCTTGGTATCCTTTCATCACTCATCCTCATTACTTATCCTCTTGTTGTTTGTCTTAATTTTGTCTTCTTACTTTATATATATATATTATTTGGCCATTTAGTGTTCTATCTGCTCGTGTGCATCCTTTCACATTCTGCAAAAATAACATCTCTGTTGCTTGTATTCTACTTCTTTCCTTTGATTTTATTATCCTTGTTTCACAAAGAAGGCTATGAGATTTTCAGTCTGGCTTTACCTATCCAAAAATCTGAAATGCTCCATTCACATTACTTTGTCTACATATATGTAACCAATTATTGCGAAAAAACTTATTCTTCTATATACTTCATGCTATCCAGATAAATTTTGGCAGAAATTGTCTTTATAACTTGCTTCCTATTAAGAGAAAGGACATACGGGAATACACCTGGCTAAAGCGATAGTCAATTTTTTTTTAAAAACTGTTTGCTATGTGATTGAAATTGCTTTGTTTGTATACCTTGAGTCGTTACTCCCTTCTACGGCTGTAACAGCACTCTTAGGAACTACTAACGTCACAGTTGCGGCAGTACCAAGCTCATCGTACAGCTTGCCAGAATGTCATATGAAATTTTGCTGCGACCTGGTGGGAAATAACAGAATCATTGGCCCTCTGCTGCCTTTTAGCAAGCCATCGTGGGAAAGAACAAAGTTAGTTCAGCTTGGAACATCGCCTTGGGACGGTCTTCTCTTCAATACACACAGCGAAGCTTGCTGCGTAGCCTCCTAGGGTAGGTAAAAGTGGAGTTCCTTTTAGCTTGGGTAACATTTGGAATATTACAGTTTTGGTGAGTCACAACTTTGTATCTATGAAAACTCGCTTTTGCTCGTGATAATCAGACGTTATTCATATATAAATTTTCACCAGCATTTGTTTCATTGCCTATAACTTGCTGTAACTTATCTGTAACTTATGTGTAATTTATGAGCCGGTTTCACAAACTACAGTTCACACTGTAATATTCGCATATATTAGTAATGACTGTTTCATAAAAAATGGTTATTCGAAATAAAAGTGATGAAACACTGCCAGTATTTTTTGCAGCTTCCTAGAAACCTTTCCCTAGACCTTTAAGAAAACTGTTTACGTAAAGATTCCCTCAGGGGTGTTTGTACAAAGTATTGCTTAGTATTACCGCAATACAAGGCTAGAAGTTGGCATATTCCCATATAAGAAACGTATAAATATTTTAAAATCGTAAACTCAAAATAAAAGTAAATTGCATAAGTTATGTGTTTTAACGAGATCTACAGTTTTCGTGTAGTAAGTTTTGGTGAATTTCTTACGGTTTACCAGTTATGCAAAATTCATTAAAATTTATCCACAATAAACATGTCTTCAACGCTATTCCTAGAAGATTCAAATTTAGAATTTTCTTTGTCACAAATGTCATTTATATACTTTATTTTAAACAACATCGTTTGAGCCATTTTAGAGAAAATGAAAACTTTGAAAAATTTTTCCATGTAAATCATAATTTGAAGTAGAGGGATTTTCTTGAAAATCTTCGTGTCGCGTTCTTGGGAGCTACTAAACTTAAATACCATGTTTGGTATTAAAGAAACACGCATTGCCCTTTTTTTAAAAATAGTTTTATTCAGGGGGTCTCAAAACATGTAATTCCGGGGAAATCTCGGATTCTAATTTTTGGGTCGAATACAGTACCTGCTCTATACTTTATGTACATAGCACGTAAAGATACAGTAAAAATATACTAGCTATTTATAGATGACTTTCAACAGAGATACGATAACCCTAAAAGTTTTGTTTTCCCATTCATACTGATTAAAGTATTCGCGCTGAGGTTTGTCCATAGTCTTTAAAACCTGTAGCAGCAGCACCTTGTATGGATACAGCCAAAGCCTCTTATGCAAGCCATTGTTCATTGTTGATCATCTCATTTCCAACACTGGCCGTCGTCGTCGGGTCGCATCATTTCGTCCCCGACATCATTCCGTCCAAATTCCAGGTAAAGACAAATTAAGTTTCAGTTTGCTATCTGCCAGAGCTTCATTTCGGCCCATCCATTGACAACTGCGCTAACGAGCAGAGAAGTTAACGTTCGACTTGCTAATTGAACCTGGGACTTTACATAATAAAGACATTTATGTAAGAAGTGAAATTTGATATTTCACGACACGTTTATAAACGTTTGTAAATGCATGTGTTTTACACTTATATAACATCAAATTAACATATTTTGTGAGCTTTGCCAATAGCATCAGCTTCACTCCGCAATATTGTGAGAACTTCCACACGCAATATTAGATTGTGATAACTGTATACTAAAAAAAATCGCTGTACTCGACGATAATCAATGAATTCTTCAAAGCTTCCTTTCTTTAGAGTTTTAAATGGTTAACGGCTACATTGAAGTGTTGCAATAGGGGTAGAAATTTAAGGTCTGGTAGCAAAACTAAGGTGTAGCTTGCGCTTTGTCAGTTATATTGTATTACTCAAAATGCTTGATGTAGTAATAGGTCTTATATTTAACATGCCAATAATTTGTCAGTTCATATACGCAATCTTAAATGGTATATTATAAAACATCAGCATATGGCGTTGTCAAATCATAGCATTATTCCAACATTTTAGTCCATTTGTTTAAAGAAAGAGAGATTTCTTAAAAATGTTCCTAATGACTTCAGACAGGTACTTGGCCCAACTCCTGGTTTGGGGACAAAATGATGCTCTTTAACAGCTCATTATCCCGTTTAAGGATCCGAAAAACTGTAATGGACGAGTTGTGACATTTCTCTAAGAATTTTACCTTTGGACGAAATGATGCTGGGACGAATTAATGCCGCCCCATCGTAGTCACCGATCTTGTGGACTCCTCGCAAATTCCTGCGTACCTTGTCGCGTTGGCGTCTGAAACAGATGGACGACCCGCCCCCCTTTTTATGCAGAACCCTACCTGTTTCCATTAATGACACATGCCAAACCCAAACAGTTGGTCCAGACTATACCGTGTTGAAACTTTGTAGCACTTGGTATTGGTCGCTGCCTGTATGAACTAGACCACACACTGAGCTTCCTCCTGAGGCGTCCATATTTTATTAAGTTTTCAAGTTCAGTTTAGCGTCCAAATTGCGTCCTTTGGAAACTAAAAAGACCCCTCTGAGTTATCTTATCACATGTTGAAGACCAATTTTCAATATCTGGTATAGTTTTAAACTTATTAAAAACATTAGTTTTAAAAATGTGATGTGTCCCCATTCTCTACATCTCTGCTAAAATTATTGTTAATAAGCTTATTCTTCTTTTACTTTATGCTATTAGAGAAAAAATGATCAGAAATGACCTTATTACTTGTTTCCATTTAAATAGAAGAGAGATAAGGGAGTACTATATGTTAAAGTGATAATCAAACGCTGATTGCTATGTGACAAGTTCCTTTGTTTGTATGGACAGAAGTTGACAAATTCTCGTATGAGAAAAGTATAAGTATTTAAAGCTGAAACAAACAATAAGAAATATCTTAAAAACGGTGAACCCCACGAAAAAACGTATATAACAAATTGTGCCTTTAACGAGGTTTACATTTTCCATTAAGTAAGTTTTTTTATATCTCTTACGGTTTACTAGTTATGAAAAATTCCGCAAAATTCATCCAGACTAAATATGTCTTAAGAGATATACATTTTATTTGTCATGTAAATATCTTTAATATACGATATTTTAATCAAAATAATTAGAGCCATTTTTGAGAAAGTCAAAATGTTGGAACATTTTTTCGTGTAAATACCGAGTTTGGTATTTACGGACTTTTCTGACCACAAAAACACAGACAGACAGACAGACACACACACACATACACGCGTAAATGTTCTAAAAATGCTTCTTTTTGTATTCAAGGGGTCTCAAAACATGTATTTTCGGTGAAATCTCGGTATCAAATTTTTGAGAGCAATACAATGCCTTCTCTATACACTATGTATATAGTACGTGTAGAGAAAGAACAAATAGTTTATGGACAACATATGTACTTAATTATGCTATTTCTGTTCGGAATAATTGCAAATTAACCATATTACAATTAAAATAACTCGATAAATTTAGAATGAAGAAAGTGTAAATAATACTTCAACATTTCACAGTCATTGTAGCATGGTCATTAGTTCCTATGTCTCTGCTTGTTTTTCAGGTTAGACACACAGAGAACTGATACCGGCTGAAGGAATTAAAGTTTATTTACCGATAAAAACTTTGAGTTATCTTATCACATGTGGAAAACGATTTGTGAATATCTAATATAGTTTTCAAGTTATTAAAGTCTTAAGTTTTAAAAATAAATTAGTGACAACCTGTATATTTCTTAACTACTTTTTCTGTTCGGAATAGCAATAAATAAACCACATTCCAATTAAAATAACTCGATAAATTTGTAATGAAACAAAGTGAAAGTAGTTCTTTAATAATTCACAATCATTATAACACGTTCATTAGTTAGTTTCTATGTATCTGTTTGTTTTTCGGGTCACATACATAGAAAACTGATACCGGCTAAAAGAGTTAAAGTTTAGTTACTCAATGAAAACTTTAGCAGTTATCTTATCACATGTTGAAAACCATTTATCACTATCTAGTATAGCTATAAATAGGGATCGGATAATTATGCATTAAAAAACGTAAAATATGTATGTAATTATGTGGTATAAAACGAAGATATATGCATCAACAACCTAGTATATATGTCGTATCCAAACTCTCTCAAAAATTATGAAATAATACTTTTTAAAAATCTATATTTTTAATTATTTTTATATTTATTATATTGGAAAATGCAGGTTAACATTATAATCCACAAAAATAATAAATTAATGTAAAGCTCAGCGAATTTGTGTACTGGAACAGCTGCTGCTGAAGTAAACTTAACTCTTCCCATTGCATTGTATAACAGTAACTATTTTAAGGTTTTGAAAACTGAAACGATTTTCTGAGAATTGATTTGTACTGAGAAAAATAACGTTCGGCAACACAGACGTTATAGATACATATTTAAACTTTACACATTTTCCAGTGAGAATGTTTCTTCAATGTCCAACAATTTGCTCTCCGTTTTACCAGAAATTATATTTGCAATATGTTTTAATGTATGCTACCTTGGATTTTTCTGTAGTACATATTCAACATTTTTAAAGTACTTTTTTGCAACTTGACCTGGCGCAGATTTTAGATTTAGTGAGAGACTTTTTATTAAAGTTAATTTGTGAAAAATCGTACGTCTTTTCGTTCGACCGCTGTGAAATGCAGTTGAAATTTGACTTAATGTAAATTAATTCTTCCTTTATTCCATACCTACATAGAGCACCTTTGTTTCGAAAATGCTTTCTGCTTCGTTTTCATTTAGTTCTTGAAGTATGTTCTCGATAATGTCAAAATTGTTAGAATAGTATAATTATGTCAGGAGGTCCCCCCATCTCGTAATGATTGGCTCAGGAGGAAGTGGAATTCCTGGAGCCAACTGTTTAAACAAACTGATTCTATTCGGAGATTTAAGAAAAACCTTTTTTGCGCTTGATATTAAACTATTAACTGTAAGAAAATTTAAGCACATAGTTTCAATGCTTTGCATTGCAGGGGCTGCGTCAGATAAAAACAAAACTATATTTTCATACCTAGTTCTCTGTGGCCATAAGAGCAACATTGCATTATTAAATATTTTCACAAATGCTGAATTATTTGTCGATGCCTGTTAGAAGATAAGCCTTTAACAGTCCATTTACATGGAGCATACCGACAATTACATTTCATATAGATCGTTTACATGCATCTGGAGGTTCATCCATGCAAACCCAGATTAGATTATCCTTAATAGAATCACGAATTTCTTGCATTGTGTTTTTTCATCAAGTAATGGAACATAATGTTTGCAAAGAGTAGAATCATGTGGTATAGCCTGTTTTATATTCGTTTCTAAGAATGAACGTTTTTTAAGATGTTCTAATTTATAGAGCGGAATATTAGCACAAGCGAAAGCTTCATATAGGTCCTTATTAAAGGTTGACAACTGGACAACTGGAGGCCTGAAGTTGAACAAGTTGCTTCTTATGGGATACCCGTATTGACATTTAGCATCGACTGTTTAGCACTTTTTTACTTTCTTTATACGCACTATGTATAGTGCATAGAGAAGGTATTGCACTCCACCCAAAAATTCAATACCGAGATTTCACCATAAATATATGTTTTAGGGTCCCCTTTATCTAAAAAAAGCATTTTCGGAAAAAAGGTCCATGTGCGTGTGTCCGTGTGAATGTGAACACGATAAGTCAAAAACAAAGAGTTGGTAAAATACCAAACTTGGTATTTAAGTTTAGTATCTTCCAGGGATGCAGCACGAGGATTTTGAGAAAAATCCCCCACTCCCAACTACCCTTTACATGGAATTTTTTTCGAAAATTTTGATTTTCTCAAAAATGGCTCTAACGATTTTGATTAAAATGTAAGAAATTAAAGATTCTTACCTGACAAATAAAATGTATATCTTCTATTTTCTGGGAATAGCCTCTGAAGAGTATTTTATTTTGGATGAATTTTACGGAATTTTTAATAACTGCTAAACCGTAAGAGATGGACAAAAATTTACTACACGAAAAATGTAAAGCACATTAAAACACACAATTTATGTTCTATATATATTTTTTCGTAGATTTCATCGTTTTTGAGACATTCCTTGTTTTTGGTTTCTGCTTTGAAAAACGTATACTTTTCTCATACAGGAATTTGTCAACTGCAGTCCATACAAACAAAAGAACTTCAGTGGCATAGCAACCAGGTTTTGATTACAAGGAAGCATGTAATAAGACTATTTCTGCTAATTGTTTCTGATTAGCATGAAGTAAATAGAAGCATAAGCATTTTAACAATAATTTGTTGCAGAGATGTAGAGAAAGTTATGTGAATGGAACACATCAGGTTTTGTTAGTGAAATATTTTTGAAATGTTTTGCTATTTATTATTTTGCGTCTCTTGGAAGCGATTGTCTGCATTTACACGCCTTTCACACGCAACACTAAATAAAATTAGTCCATTTGTAGTAAGCACACCTTCGTTTTCTCGTACAAATATATTTAATTGAGTAGATAGCCTCGATTTCACTGGTGGCATTTTATCCGCTATAACTAGAGAACGCTGGAAGTTAACGCAATCACTTTACACGCACAAACAAAACAAAACTGCATCTGTAATAATTTTACATCAGCAGTTCTTTGACATAATACTCTCCGCGTTAACAATCGGAAAATCTTTGAAAATGCGATACTTACCGCTCGCCGTTTATTGTCTCAGCCTTTTTTTTTTTTTTTCTTCTATTACATTTTTAAAACATTTTCCTGTGGAAAATCGAAAATATGTATAATTGTAAAGACATTATCTAAAGGTTATGCAATTACGAAAACATCGAAATATACAAAAACGTGTACAATACAATTTACATTTTTTGGACTCAGGAAACATTATTTCGTGCACATTTTGTTTTAACATAACTATCCTAACCCTTGTTATAATGCTATTAAAGTCTTAATTTTTAAACATAATTTATAACTACCTTATATATTTCTTAACTGAAATGAAATAGCGTTCTATTTATGGACGCTCTTTAACTGCTGTGGTTTTTAGCGTCCCATTCTATACTGGGCGTGAAAGACCGTTTAATTGTGCTCAGAGGCCTCTCTATCAGGCTTGAGGCTCTTTTACGTGCCATAAATCTACGACACGGGACCAACGGCTTTACTTCCCTTCCGAGGAAGTCGTGCCCGAAAAAAATCCATCGTCCTCCGCCGGGTTTGAACCCACGGCCTTGGGTATATGAAGTTAGTATAACCATTATATCACGCAGGGCGACAATATTATTATTTCTTAACTGCTATTTATATTCGGAATAATGGTAAAAGAACCACATTCAAATTAAAAATGAAATTTATAATGAAACAAAGTGTAAGTAATACATTGAGAATACATAGGGAATTCATACCCACTGGAGGAGTCAAATTATAGTTGCCTAAATATGGAAACCTTATGGAGAGAAAAACGCGGTTGCAATCTTTGGGAGGGCCATTTTTGTGCACGCCAGTGTACTTTAATTCATATGGTTAAGAACTCAGATAGGGTAAATTGCTGTAGCCATGTATGAGAGTGAGAATGTTGATGACGTAAAAGGAAGTCGATATGGATGAAAGGAAAAGGTGTTGATGGAGCATCGAAATTTGAGACAATTGGTTAATTGGAGCTTCAAATCATGCACAAAAACTTCAAATACGGATATTTCAATAACCTTGATTAATAATTATTATACTTTCTTTAAATATATGAAAATTTTAATCTTTGAAATTAATCACTTTTGCAAAAAATATTTTTAATTCCTATTATTGTTAGAATTATTTTGTCATTTTAATGCAATTATATATACTTATGTACATTCTTGGACATTTTAGTTGCATTTAATCACGTGGAACATTTTGAAGGTGTGAAAAGGTAACTTTGAGTAAAATACTGTTTAGTGAAATAGTGCTAGGAAATGGGTGTACTGACGTTCTTTAAATGATGATGATGATAATGAGTGGTGTTTAAGGGCGCTAAACTTCGTGGTTATCAGCGCCCTCCAAAAACGAATGTGATAAAATCCATAAATAAAATAACGGCTAAGAGAAAAAAAAGTGCTAGTTACATCACGTGAAGGTGTTGCATAAACAAGCAAGAAATAAGGTTTGTTCATTGTAATATACAGGTCATATCGGTGAACTTGTCTTTGGAGCCTTTGCCCATGGCAGTGATGCTATGGTGTAATCTTAACCAGGGGAAAATTCCGAAGAGCCGGGAAGCAATCATGAGACCCTACGCTCAGAAAACTTTTCGTCAGTTCAAATATGGTTTGCAATGTTTACTATTTCTACTTTCTCTAAACGTACTATGTACATAGTGTATAGAGAAACTATTGCAATGCACCCAAAATTTTGATACCGGGAGTTTACCGAAAATAAATATTTAGGGCCCCCCCTGAATCCAGAAAAAGCATTTTTGGAAAAAGATCCGTGTGTCTGCGTGTGTGTATGTGGACAGCATAGCTCAAAAACGAAAACTACATTAAATACCAAACTTGGTATTTAACTTTGGTATCTTCCAAGGATGCGACACGAGGATTTGTAAGAAAATCCTTCACCCCCAACTACGCTTTACATGGAACTTTTCTCAAAAATGGCTCTAACGATTTTGATTAAAATATTGTATAATAAAGATATTTACCTCAGAAATAAAATGTGTATTTTAAATTTTCTGCGAATAGCCTCTGAAGACTACCTTATTCTGGATCAATTTTACGGAATTTTGCATAACTGCTAAACTGTATGGGATACACAAAAACTTACCACACAACAAAATCTAGACTATATTAAAACACGTAATTTAAGTTATATCATTTACATTTTTCTTGGAGTTGATCGTTTTTGAGATATTCTTTGTTATTGGTTTCAGCTTTGAAAAACTTTTCTCATACCGGAATTTAACTCCTATTATTACAAACAACCAGCTTTTGACTATCACTTTAACCTATGGTACTCACTTATTTCGCTTTTGCTTACAAGGGAGCAAGTAATAAGATTATTTATGATATTTTTTTCTCGATTAGCATAAATAAATAGAAGAATAAGTTTTTAATAACAATTTGTTGTAGAGATATAGAGAAAGTCATGTGAATGGAACACCAGATTTTTAAATGTGTAACTAAAAATAATTTTTGCCACATTAACCATTATAATCCGAACTGAAATATGGATGAGAACAGATGCCTGTTTCCGCATCGGTAATGAAAACATAACCCCCACCAGTTATAACGTACAACAATGTGAACAGTGGGCATAAATTAAATACATATGTTCTTTGGTAAACAAGGGAGGGCAACAGCATTATTTTTGTATCGACTCACTCAAATGCGAGAACCATATCTGAACCAGACTTACAATGCAGCAATATTACTTTGGTTCACCATGTATAACAGCGGCTACATTTTAACATGTTCTAATACTGCATTGGATAAGAATTAGGTCAAACTCATGTTTTCAACCACTATTGAGTTCAGTTATTCAGCGTGTAATTTTGCTTGTGTTGGTAATTAAGAACAACGTACTGAATAATAATACTTTATTTTACTTTAGTAGAAGTATTTATTCGATCCCCAGTACCGGCGTGGGGATTTTTCCCCGCTGGGAGACCTAGCCCGGGGTGCACTCAGCCTCGTAAAGTCCCTGGGGGAGGCCAATTGAGGAGCTACTTGATGGAAAGTGGCGGCTCCAGGTCATGAGGACCACATTAACCGGCCGGGGGGCTTGAGGCGCTGACCACGTCTCACCCTATCCATGACGTCTGTAGTGGACCAAGATGGGCGACGCAGGGTTCCCCGTGAGCTGTCGTGCCATGGGGTTATTAGAAGTATTTATTAGGCTTACAATAATACAATATTTGCGCCACACAGCCTTTAAAATATTACCTACATATCTACTTTAAATATCTTCACAACATTGGAAATACACAAACACACACAACTACACACATTACAAAAACACCAAATAATATTTACAAAAATATCTTGGCCAGTTTTGGCTGTTTAGAATCACATTAAGAATGAATCTGTTTGAAACTAAAACTGCATTCCTAACGTCCAGTTTATTAAGAGTAGTGTGTTTTCAGTTTAGTTATCTCTAAGTGGGCATGGCCCACAAAGAAAATACGCGCTTGTTTTTCTTGAGACCGCGGGTCGGACTGTGTAACTTTCAGTAGATGTGTCTCACTATAACGAATGTTGTATGGGAACTAAGTTTGACTGCATTATATAAGGCCAATGACCCCAAACTACCTAGGCATCAGATCGCTCATTGAGCGTGAAACGAAATGGATAGTTTATATCTATCTCGGTGCGGTTAAGATCATCCAAACACAGCAGGTGGTAAGTTTAAAAGGAGATTGATTTGCAGGAAAACTGTTAGATTAATGTAAAAAAAAAATCTGGTGTGCTTCATTCAAATGACTTTCTCTACATCTCTGTAATAAATTATTATTAATAGACTGATTCTATTATCTGCTTCATGCAAATCGAGATAAACATTAATAGAAATAATCTTATTACTTAGTCCTTTATAAGTCAAAGGAAAACACGGGAATACACTAGGCTAAACTGAAAATCAAATGTTTTAAAATGAGGTTGCTATGAGATTGAAATCCGTTTCTTTTCGTGACTAGGAGTCGACAAGTTTCCCTATGTGAACATTTTTAAGTATTTAAAACTGAAACCAATAATAAGGAATATCTTGGAAATGGCCTACTCCAAGAAAAAATGTTTATAATATAAATTTTTGTGTTTTATGAACAGCTGTGTACATGTTTTGTTAAGTGGATAAGTTTCATGTGTATGCAAGTACATTTTATTTGTCATATAGATGTCTTAAATATTACATAAGGGATGTTATATGCTAAATATATATTATATATAAAATATTATGAATAGTAAATCAGAGTTTTTAATCAAAATCAAGAGCATTTTTGAGAAAATCAAAACTTTCGAAATTGTTTCCATGTAAAGCCTATTTGAGGTGGGGGGAAATTGGTCGCATCCTTGCAAGTTATTTCGAGTACTCTTCAAAAAAAATGGGTATGTTGTAACAATAAACTAGATTGGTGGACTTGTATGAATAAATCTTGTACTGGCCACATGCTGATTCTTAAAAATTTTGAAATACAACTTTTACTATATGTTGAGACTCGAAACATAAGGATAGATCAATTAAATTTTGCAGTTTCATGCCTAAAGTTTTTATGTTCCATGTATAACAAATTGTTGTAGCAGTTAATAAGAGGTTATGTTTAAGAGATGATGTTAAGCTATTCACATCTGTGGATAACAACATTCTTCATTCGCTGAAATTAATTTTGTGAAGATTATATAATTTCATATTGGTATATAATATTTTAATTGCAGAAAGGCACCTAAGTCAGCCAACATTAAATATATTTGTACTCTAAATTATTTTGATTATGAGTATTTGCCTATACAGTATCTATTTATAGTAATCAGAAGTCTATCCTGTATTTATTTTGTAATTCTATATATCGTAATTATTGAGCTAGACAGTTTTTTTTTAATTTTCCACATATTTTCTTAAAATGAACTTAGGTACCTTTCTGCAACGACATATTCAATTAAAATATACTCTTCAGGGATATTATACATATATGTAAATATATATAAAAACTAGCTGTTTTTGTCTATTTATATATTTTATGCAGAGTTTAGACGTCTAAGTAATTCTTTTTGGAATGTCGTATTATACCTACTGAATTTTTCGTAAATGCAGATTGAGACAAATAGGAATGCAGGGAAAAGGCAAAGGAGAAAAAATATATAAACTCTCGATATCAGAAAAGCTTACATAGAGCAAAAAACTGATGTGTTCCATTCACATGACTTTCTCTACATCTCTGCAATAAATTATTTTTAGAAAGCTAATACTTCTATTTACCTCGTGCTAATCGAAAAAAAATAACAGAAATAGTATTACTACTTGTTTCCTTGTAAGTAGAAGCGAAATAAGGGAGTCCATAGGTTAAAGTGATAATCAAAAGATGGTTGCTATGTGACTGAAGTTCCTTTGTTTGTGTGGACAGGAGTTGGCAAATTCCTGTATGAGAAAAGTATAAGTTTTTTAAAGCTGAAACCAAAATCAAGGAATATCTCAGAAACGACCAACTCCAGGAAAAAATTCACATAACATAAATTGTGTGTTTTAATGTGCTCTATATTTTTTGTTGTCAGTTTTTGTGTATCTCATACGGTTTATCAGTTATACAAAATTCCGTAAAATTCATCCCGAATAAGGTAGTCTTCAGAGGCTATTCCCAGAAAATTCAAGATATACTATTTTCCAGATAAATCTCTTTAATAGTTGGGGGTGGGGATTTTCTTGGAAATCTTCGTGTGGCATCCTTGGAAGAATCCAAACTTAAATACCAAGTTTGGTACTCAACGATCTCTTCGTTTTTGAGCTATGCTGTCCACACACACACGCGGATCTTTTTGTAAAAATGCTTTTTTTGAATTCAGGGGGACTCAAAACATATATTTTCGTTGAAATATCGGTATCGAATTTTTTGGTGGAATGCAATATCTTCTCTATACACTATGTACATAGTACCTGTAGAGAAAGTAAAAAGGCGAGCGCAGTCGAATAAGCACCACGTGTTCTCTAGTTACGCAATCCAGCAACGGGAATTTTAAATAATTAACTTAGATTTAAAACTAACATTTCTTATGTTTTCGTGAACACAAACCTCCTTTTACATTTATATAGGTTATACGGAGCCTCTCGCTTTGTGGCTGGAATGGCTTTGAGAGTTTAACTACCAGCATTAATCTAATCTTTGTTTGCTTACATCGTACGATTTAACGTCACTATTGTGCCGGATCTCTCACAGTGCTTTGATGTCAGTTTATATAAGAGAAACTGAGCAACTTGTTGCACTTAGGCGCAATATTAAGATAACTTGAGGTTTGTTGAAATATCTCGCTATATATAGATGCTTTCATATATATATTTGCTCACATACGGCTCCAAAAAATAGGTACCGAAAGAAACATAAAAGCAAAACAGAAAATAGGCTTTCACGGCCGGAGTCAATATAACTAGGATTATTTCCGGGCTGTTTTGCCGGTAAGATGTTCCAGACATTTCGTCCATAACTGTAGTGGACATCTTCAGTGGTAGAACTTTCCCCGGAAAACATTACAGCGACTGTGACAATTAGCGCTTCAGATGGAGCGAAACCTTCTCCTAGGAACCTTCGACCGCGCCATTGAAGATGTCCACCGCAGTTGTGGACGAAACTTGTGGAACATTTTACTCCAGCAAACCATGACAAAACAGCTCGGAAACAACTATTAATTTTTGAAAGAAAGATTTTAAGAAGAATATTTGGACAAATTAAAGATAGGGGGCAATGAAAGATCCTGAGAAATGAAGAGCTAAATTAAAGAATTAAAAAACAATGATAATTTTATAACTGTGTTTATACTTAGGTGGTTTGGACACTTATATAGAATGCTAGATAAAAGAATAGTCAATAAAATATACACATGGAAGCCTCTCTAATCAAAATCAAGGTATACACCCGAGAGTGTTGAAGTATAATATTAAACAAGACATAAAAAATCTGATGGGTTCCATTCACATGACTTTCTCTATATCTCTGTAATAAATTAATGTTTAAAAGCTTATTCTTATATCTACTTCATGATAATCCAGATAAAAATTAACAGAAATTGTCCGAATTGTTTGGTTTCTCAATTGTTCCATTCACATGGTGTCCTCTAGGTGTTCGGTAAACAAAGCTTTTATTCGAAACAGTAATCTAGTATTTATATCAAGCTAATCAAGGTAAACATAAGCAAAATTAGTCTTATTACCAGGTTCCTTGAAAGTAGAAGGGAAATAAGAACAAGCACAGCCGAAAGCAACAGTCTCGCCCTTTAAAAGCCGGTCGTTATGTGAAACAATTGAAATTCCAATCTCCTGTCTTGCCAATAGTAAAAACAAACAAGAAAGGGAAAAAAAATGTCTTCCCGTTTGAGAAAACTTTAAGTCGCTAAAATTTAACCAATAATCTGGAATACTTTGAAAACGGTTAACTCTAAAAAGAGTGTATCATATAACTTGTGAGTTTTAATGAAGTCTACTTTGTAAGTTTGAATAATACCTCTTACGAGCTATCAGTTACACAAAAGTCATCCATATTGAAGAGGTCTTCAGAGGCTATTCCCATAAAATTCAATATATACATTACGCTTGCCATAAAAATATCTTGCACATAAGGCATTTTAATAAACATCGTTAGAGCCATTTTTGAGAAAACCAAAACTTTCGAAAAACGTTCCATGCAAAGGGTAGTTTGGGGCGAGAGTATTTTCTTGAAAATCTTCGTGTCGTACCCTTGAAAGATACCAAACTTAAATTACCTAGTTTGATATTGAGCTATGTGTTTTCGTTTTTGAACTATGCGTCCACAGACACACATACGCGCGCGCACACACACATGGACATTTTTATAAAAATAACTTTTTTTTTATTCAGGGGGACCCAAAGCATGTTTTTCCGGTGAAATCTTGGTATCGAATTTTTGCATGCATTACAATAACTTCTCTATACACTATGAGCATAGTGCGTGTAAAGAAAGTAAAAATATGAATATAAGAAATTTGTTGGAGTTGATTAGTTGGTTGGAAGAGAATTGTGGAAAAAACCAAAACATTCAGTGCCTGTTAAGTTGTAGTGCCTGTTTGTTTTCGCAGTTCATTTTAAATGTTTTCAGAATGATGCAAATGGAAAGTATTGTTTAGGAGATCAGTATAAACACTCTAATGCAATTTATTATTACAGCATAGCAAATTTTAAGAAGATTAACAGTGAGATACTGTAAAAGAAGTGAAATACGCAGTTCTCATCACACGGAATTGGTTCAAGTGGATCTCAAACACATCACCATTCAGAAGGGTTTGCCTCTACCTTCACTATGCCTGTTGGCAATACAGACCAGATCAGATTACAAGACCGGATTATATCATCCACATCTGTCCGCTTTATCTGAGAGAGAAAGAGCGCACAAACAGGTGTTAGGCCACGCATAAACTCGACTGATCAGATCGTTTCAAAGCTCTTTCACAAAGAAGCGAAAAAGTGACGTCAGCCCATCCTATTTGTACGCGCTGTCAGGTTTACTCACGAGATGTCGTGAACAGAAGTGTAGAATCAATAAAGATAGTAATTGAGTTATTATTTCTATCCTGAAAACATGTACATGCAATACTATTAAATAGACAAGCAGATCCTATATTCAGATGTCTTACAATATAAAGAAAAGCAAAATAATAAGTGTTGAAAATAAATGACTGGAACAACTCTTCAATTTCAATTATTTGGGCTTTGATGTAAGTTTTGATATAGCTATGGAGCTAGGAAACAAATTTCAACATGCATGTGGAACTATAGAACATTAAATAAGAAAACAAGGAGGTCATGTATGGCAGTGAACTCTGGATATGAAAGGAAGGAAATGAGGTGTTTAAAAAGAGTTAAAGAGTGCACCAGGCGAGATTAATTAACGGAACAGGCAGATAAGCCTAACCTCTGAAGTGAAAACAAAGAAGAACTAGTCTACTTATTCAACTGAGTAGTTCTTAATTTTTACATCTAAAGAATATGTGTCTATGAATACCACCATCTTTATGTTATGTTTTTACTTTCTCTACACGCACTGCAAACATATAGAAACGGTATTGTATTGCACCCAAAAGGTAGATACCGAGATTTCACCGAAAATAGATGTTTTGAGACTCCCTGAATCCAAAAAACAAACAAACAATTTTAGAAAAAAGGTCCGTGTGTGTCTACCTGTCTGATGTGTGTCTGTCTCTCTGTGTGTTTGTTGCTAGTGTCTGTGGACAGCTTAGTTCAAAACGAAAAGCCCGTTAAAAACCAATCTTGGTATTTAAGTTTGGTATCTTCCAGGGATGGGACAAGAAGATTTTCAAGAAAATCCTCCCCCCAAACTACCGTTTACATAGATATTTACAAGACAAATAAAAAGTATATCTTCAATTATTTGGGAATAGCCTTTAAAGACCTGTTTATTCTGGATGAATTTTGCATAACTTACCACACAAAAATGTAGATCACGTTAAAAGACACAATTTGTTATATACATTTTTTTCGAGGTTGACCGTTTTTGAAGTATTCCTGGTTATAGTTTCGGCTTTAAAATATTTACACTTTTCTCATACGGGAATTTGTCATCTCCTGTCCATACAAATAAAGGAATTTCAGTCACATAGCAACCCGCTTTTGACTGTCACTTTAGCCTATTGTACTCCTTTACTTCCCTTTTACTTACAAGGAAGCAAGCAATAAGACCATTTCTGCTAATTTTTTGTCGATTAACATTAAGTAAATAGAAGACTAAGCATTTTAACAATAATTTATTGTACACATGTAGAGAAAATCGTGTAAATGGAACACATAAGATTTTTTTGGTAATGGATTAGATCAGGGTTCACCAATTTGAGAAAACAAATAGACAAACTTGCTCGATGCTGTATGAATCGTCTACTGTGCACTGCGTGGCCAATTGCGTAGACTACAAGAACAGGGAATCCCCTCAGTGCTGTCAACATGCAACAGTTTGAAATAACGCATTCTGATTTCATAGGTTTTACATATCAATTGTACGTTCATGAACAATGTTTCTCTTGAATCAATATTTATACTTCGGATATGTATTTTTACACCCGAAAAAATCCAACGTCCTCCGCCGGGTATGAACCTTGTTTTATATTGTAAAATTATTGATATGTTTACAATAAACTGTATACTTTTCTAATAAAAAAGAGCAAATCTATACAACCCCGTTAGTATTCAAGCGTGGTATCACACCAGCTAGTTTACTTGGAACCTCCCCATCCTTCATCATAGGCACAACCGTTGCTGGAATTCGAACTCGTGACTTTTGGCTTTAAATGGAAAACCAGTCCATTTTGTATGGCATTAACGATTATAGCTATTCTAGTGTCAGTTAAAGGGATATAAATACCGGTTTTCGAATTAGAGGAAAAACGTCATATGTAGCAAAATAATTCATGCAATAAAGAACCAAGGACTAGGCCACGGAGAATTGTGAGTATGTTGCTGCAGAACGGCGGGTTGTTCTCTTTGTAAAGGTTTATCTCTGGTGGGTTGTTAAGGGCTCCATTCATGGGGTGGCTCTGGGTCCTTGTAACCCTTGGAGGAGTTAGACTAATCCATGGCTAGACACCGTCAGGAAATGCTGCATCTGCATGCTGCATGCTGCATCTAGGGTTTGCTAGCACACCTTATTGGGGATCTAGTCGTCCTTCGAATATTCCATAGCTCCATCACCCCCCCTCCCCCAAGAAACTACTCATGGTATTCGGCTCTAAAGTGTGCACAATTAAAGGTATACCCTCGAGAAAACTTATTCTTTTATTCTCTGTTTCTTAAATAATTCCATTGGAATTAAACTTAGCGACTTCCAAGGCTCTGAAAACTGTTTTTATATGTTAACTGACCTGAATATCGAATGGTAAACCTCTTGCAGTTTAAAAATATCTTCAGGAACTTGCTCTTAGTCTAATTCGCAGAGAGCCTGCTTTATTCGCTATTCGGCCTTCTATGAAAGCACTTCTAGATGTGCCCCATCTAGAATCGTTAGTGACCCCTTCTTTGCTTCGTCGTCCGGAATCAGTCAGTTCTCCCCACTCTTCTGGCTCCCAGAAAACCGTTAGAAGAAAAAACGACATGATTTTGTTTATCAGTTCTATAAACAAAATATTCTTATAAAATATTAGTCCTTTATCTGCTTTATACTAAAGGAGTAAAACTTTAGCAGAAATGATCTTAATATTTGCTTCCTTTTAAATAGAGAGTAAATAAGGGAATTCATTAGGCTAAAGCGATAATCAAGTGTTTTAAAATATGTCGCATCTGATGCCATTCGTTAATATTTTTTACATGGTCAGGAATAAAACAAAGGGGACATGGAAGGAATGACGACTTGCCGATTAAACAAACGTATTTGTACTCTAACGTTAAAACCAACAACAAGAAAGATTTCGAGATAATTAAATGAAGAAATCTGATTTTTTTCCATTCACATGACTTTCTCTACATCCCTGTAACAAATTATTGTTAATAACTTATTCTTCTATCTACTTTATGCAAACTGAAATGGGCTTATTACTTGCTTCCGTATAAGTAGAAGGGAAATAAGGGATTTCACTAGGCTAAACCAACAGCCAAAGTTTTAAAATGTGAATGCTATGGGTTTGAATTCCTTGTCTTTGCGTGGTCAGAAGTTGACGAGTTCGCGTATTTTAAAACTAAAACCAATAACAAGGGATATCTCGGAAACGGTCAGCTGCACGAAAAAATGTATATGACTTATACTGTGTGTTTTAAGAAGATCTGAATTTTTTGTTTTGTAACTGTTTGTCTAACTCTTACGGTTTACCAGTTATGCAAACTTCAGGAAATTTCATCCACAATAAAAATGTTTTCAGTACAATTCAGAGTAATGAGATCTTCAAAACAACACAAATGCTCATTTGAAATCATTGGCGGCAACATTTTTGAAGCGGGTATTGCAAAGCTTGTGCACAGGTACGATAAATGTCTCAATCTTTTCGGTGATTATGTTGAAAAATAACCATAAGTGTACAAAACTTTTAGTAATAAAATAATTGCTCTCTATGAACTTGTCTTTTATTTATAGACTATTAGAGGCCCCCGTAATTGGATGTTGCGGAGGGGAGCATTGATATTTTAAAACGTAAATAATGTTTAATACGTTCCCTGACTTATTGTTTTAACAGGATATCTGTTTTATTTTCAAAATGCTTTTATTTTGTGACTATATACTTATATTTATGTAATTTAATACTTTGGTTGCATACAAAGCATGTTAAAATATTTAACCTAATGTGATTATTTCCTCACAAGCAAACATTTTCGTGGGGCAGGCAAAAATGTGATTTTTTGTTCTACCAACATATTTGTAATGTTGTACAAATTGTTATAACCGAATGCGATTACTTTGCGAGTTACTGACATATTAATGAGAGCGGGTACGTTTGGTTTCATGTGAAAAGAAATCAAATTTCTCACCTAGTTGAAACTTCTTGGGAGTAGTACACATCTGAACATATACCCAGCAACAGGACTAGAACAAAATAAAAACGGACACTTCCTGTCTGAGAAAGTATAAGTACGCTACAATTGAAACCAATAACAAGGAATATCTCGGAATCGGTTACCTCCACAATAAAAACGTAAAGTACATAAATTATGATTTTGATGAGATCTACACTTTTTGTGTCTAACGTTTTTGTCAATTTCTTATGGTTTAACAGTTAACCAAAATTCGCAAAATTCATCCAGAATAAGGAGGTCTTCAGAGGCTATTCTCAGAATATTTATTTGGAAATGGAAATATCTTTAATATATGAGATCTTCATCAAAATTTTATAGCTATTTTTGAGAAAATCCAAGTTTTTGAAACATTTTCCATGAAAAGGGTAGCTTCTGGAGGAGAGTTTTTTTTTAAAATCTTTGTGTCGTATCCTTGGAATATATTAAACCTAAATACCAAGTTTGGTATTTAGGTCTTTTTGTTTTTGAGCTATCCACTTACACACACACACACACACACATAGACAGAGAAATACTCACACACGTGGACGTTTTTCTAAAATGTTTTTTTTTGACTCAGAGGATTCCAAAAATATTTTTCCGTTGAAATCTTGACATCGAATTTTTGGGTGGAATAAAACACCTTCTCTATCCACTATGTGTATTATACATGCGGGCTAGAGAAATTGGTACGTCCCTAGACTTATTGATTTAACATGATATTTTCTTTTATTACTTTCTCTATACCTACTATATACATAGTGAATAGAGAAGATATTGTATTGCACCCAAAAATCAATACTAATATTCCAACGGATATATTTGCTTTGAGGCTCCCTGTATCCAAAAAAAAAGGTCGAACAGATCCACTTCATGAACATCTACACCCAAAACTAATCTTACTCCAAAACTTTAATTATTTAACTAAACCTGTAACAGAACATTTTAAACCCAAATAAAAAACAAACAATTTAAAGATAAAGGCAAAATGTTTTACAAAAACTATTCTTGTGTGTGTGTGTGCTAAAATATTGGTATTTTAAGTTCAGTATCTTCCAAGGATATGACATGAAAATAGCCTTTAGGAAAATGTTTCGAAACTTTTAATTTTCTGAAAAATGGCTCTAACGATTTTGATTAATGTCGTATATTAAAGATATTTACATGACAAATAAAATGTATATCTTGAATTCTTGGGAAATAGCCTCTGAAGACATTTTTATTCTGGATGACTTCTGTGGAAATTTGCATAATTGGTAAACCGTAAGAGATAGACAAAAACCTACTAAATAAAAAGTGTAGAGCTCGTTAAAACACACAATTTATGTTATATACATTTTTTTCGTGGGGTTGATCTTTTTTGGGATATTCCTTGTAATTGGTTTCAGCTATGAAATACATATACTTTCCTCACACGGGAATTTCTTCAACTCCTGTCCATATAAACAAAGGAACCTCGGTCACAGAGAACCAGCTTTTAAAAGATTTAGCCTATGGTACTCCCTTATTTCGCTTCTACTTACAAGGTATCAAGTAATAAGACGATTTCTGCTAATTTTTTCTCTATTAGCATGAAATAAATAGAGAAATAAGCTTGTAGAGATGTAGGAAAGTCATGTGAATAGAATAAACCAGACGTTTTTTATGCTAGGCTGTATACAGATCAATATTACCAGTGTTCAGTACTGGCTCTTTACTGGTAATTTTACATTATTTTCTTAACTCTAGTTTGTTACACTATTTTGACTCTATTTACTGCCCATACCCATTTATTTTTCAGTTTACACAAGAATTGTCTAAGTTTTACTATCTTTTTGATACATTTTAACTTCCACTATATTGTTAAAGTATTTAAGGTGCTGCATCCATGAATTATCACCAAAAATACTGAAAATTTTAAAAATTACTTTCTTTCATAATAAAGTCATACAAATTCTAAACCTAAAGAAAATATATAGTTTTTTCTACTTGGTGAACTTTATATAACAACTAACAGAAGCTATAGGCACCTATATGCATGTTTATTAATAGACACTCCCAACTTTAAACCTTATTTTCTGGCAGCTTTTTTCCCACACTTTTCCACGCACTTTCAACTAAAACCATATTAAAGAAAATTATCATATTACTTTTTCAAAATAATTCTCCGAGCTTGATGAATAAATTATTTAATTTTGAAAAATGAAGAGTTTTTGGAGAGAACGAAAACTAATAATTTTTCTATATCATATAGGGCTAATTTAAGAAAATCTTATGTGTTACACTCACATGACTTTCACTAACTACTCTACTAACTTCTTACAAAAGATAATTCTTCTTTCAATACCATGCTAATCGATATAAACGTTAGCAGAATGTTCTTATTACTTAGTTCCTTATAAGTAGAATGGAACTAAGGGCTAAAGTGATAGTTAAATGTTTTAAAAGCTGTCGTTATGCGATTGTCATTGCGAATCGCTTCTTTGCTTGACCAGGAGTAGAACAAAACAAACACGGACATTTCCGTCTGAAAAAATATAGGTACTTCATAATTGAAACTAATAACAAGGAATACCTCGAAAACGGAAGGCTCCACCAAAAACATATATATAACACTACTTGTGTATTTTAATAAGATCTACATTTTTTGTAAAGTAAGCTTTTGTCTACTTCTTACGGTTTACTAGTTATAATAAATTAAGCAAAATTCATCCATCCAGAATAAACAGATCTTTAGAAGCTGTTCCCAGAAAATTCAAGATATATTTTATTTGTGATAAATATGCCTTTAATATGTGTTATTTTAATAAAAATTGTTAGTCATTCAAAAAGAATCATTTTTGAAAACTTTTTCATCACACACACACGGACCTGTTTCTGAAAATGCTATTTTTTTGGATTCAGGGGGTCCTAAAACATGTATTTCTGGTGACATCTCGACATCGAATTTTTGGGTGGGATACAATTCTTCCCTATCCCTATGTACATTGTACATATTGGGCTAGAGAAAGTAAAAGTAATAATATGACAAATCTATTTGTATATTCATGTATTGTAAAACCAGATTTTTGTATAAAGGTATTTTGAAGAATGCAACGCATGGCTCATTTTTATTAGAACAATGAATTTAGGCAGTAGAAAAATATTATTTAAATCACCATGCAAGCTAGAATTTTGATGCGTGGCAAAAAAAAAAAAAAATATTCTTATGCATAGTAACTGATATAAATTTCAACAATCGTGCAATTTCAAAATTCCACAGATGCTACACCTTAAGCTCAAGTGATTATTTGCTGAAAGAGTTGCAGGCCCAGGATCAGGGCAGCTGATCCAGGTCAATCCTTGAAGGTGCTGCAGTAGATGTAGGTCAGAAGATGAACTGTGTGTGGCGTCTCAACTCCCTGGGTGCGGGTGAAGCAGGTCAAGTCAGGGGGGCTTAGCCTTAAGCCGCTGCAACGGAAGGAGAAAAGGAGAGCCGTGTTCATAATCGCTATCGTTAATCATAATCACTTCTGCTTAAGCGTTCCACACCACTAAACAGAGAAAATTGCTTTCAGAACTTTTAGGTGAACCATCTACCAGCAGTTGTCATCGTAATATTACATTATTAAACTTTAAAAGCTTAATTGTTGGGCTTTAAGGGGAGATTTAAGAGATAAAATAATTTTCTAGGTATTAAAGCCACTTTCTCTACACGCACTATGTACATAGAATATAAAGGAAATATTATATTCCACCCAAAAATTCGATACCGAGATTTCACCGGAAATGCATATTTTAGGACCCCTTGAATCCAAGAAAAGTATTATCACAGAAAGGTCTGTGAGTGTCTGTCTATCAATCTGTCTGTCAGTGTTTGTGTGTGTGTGTGTGTGTCTGTGGACAGCATAGCTCATAAACGAATAGACCTTTAAATACCAAACTTGGTATTTAGGTTTGGTATCTTCCAAGGATGCAACACGAAGATTTTTTTAAGAAAATCCCACCCACCCCCAACTGTCCTTTACATGGACAAATTTTCGAAAATTCTGATTTTCTAAAAAAATGTCTTAAACGATTTTAATTGAAATCCAGTATATTAAATATATTTACATACCAAATAAAATGTATGTCTTGAATTCTTTGGGAATAGTCTCTGAAGATCTCTTTATTCTGGTTGAATTTTACCGATATTTGCTTAACTGCTAAACTGTAAGAGAATGACAAAAACTTACAGCTCAGAAAATGTAGGTCTTGTCAAAACACGCAATTTATGTCCATTACATTTTTGTTGTGATATTCCCTGTTATGTTTCAGTTGTGAAGTACTTATATTTTTGTCAGGCTTAAGTGTCCGTTTTTCTTTTGCTCTACTGCTGGCCAAGCAAAGAACCGATTTGCAATGACAATAGGCATAATGAGGGTTTTTAAAAAATTTGACTATTGATTTAGCCTAGTGCATTCCCTTATTTTCCACCTGTGTTCTATATATTAAACAGTGCAGAATGTTAGGTCTTTAATTTATTTCCGTTACAGTTTATATATTATATTTTTCAGTTTATCGTATTTTTCTAAAGTTGTTAGTTTAGCACGTGAATAGCTCTCGTATATTTAAAACACATATATTCCCAGCAGGTTCATTTATTTTTCATACATTAGATTGCTCACATCTTGGAAAAATGTTATCATGCATCACTTTACATGGTTGAAATACTATGGAGTTAATATGAGAAATTTCTCCTCGGCCAGTTTTTACGAGGCACTCAGCCGCTACGAGTAGAATCTCTCTCTAAAAAAGAAAAAACTGCATAGTCAATTAACTGCTCACTTATATTCGCCGCAGTTGGTAACCTGGGTTACCTCGGTGGCTAACAAGAGCACTTTCTGCCGTTAGAAGGAGAGGTGAGTAAAAGCTTCATATATCTCTCTCTCACTCTCTCCCTCTCTCTCTCTCTTTCTCTCCATATTGCAAGTGCTTGAGGCAATTACGATGCTGTATGCTTTGCTTTGATCAACTCCCAATAAACTGTTTGTCCATTAGTAATGCTAGGTGAAGCAGAGAAGTTGATGCACAAAGCCAGCAATTTAATGACGTATACATATAATCATCCCCTGGTTTTAATCTCCGGTTTACTTTGTGATTTTTATATCCAATGAAACCGTACCTTTTAACTGGCAATTTAGTGTGAATTACAATATTTACCTTCCAATTGTAAAGAATTTTGAAGATAGAAAATTTTAAACGTGAAAATATATTTTCAGACAAATCTATTTTACTTATTCTGATAGTATTTAAGGCAGAAAAAAGGAATTTCCTAACATTTTATCAGATAACATCTTATGATGCAACGGCTGTGGTCCAAGCTGAGATTCGTACCAACTAGATGTAAAATTATAGGGAGAAAAGTAGACGCGGCAGCGCTATTGATAGACAACCAGAATCACCTGGAAGTTTCCCTAGAATGTTCTGTTGAAATGTTAGCATTTCTTAATAAGGATTCTAATAAAGGAGAGTTCTAAGACCAGGAAATTGCCTAAAAGTGCTTACTGCTACCGGTTGTGGAATATATAGTAGCGTGTTAAAATCCCTATAGAGTTAATGAAATTGATTTCTTAGAAAAGCTTCAGAGAAAGGTCATAAAGTTCATTAAAATGGGTAAATATTTTAGGCCTACAAAAGGCGAGGAGATGAAATGTGAGCCGTTGAAGGTTATACCCATTATTTAAAGCTTATATACTGATTTAATTATATGGATAAACGCTACTGACAGTTAAGAGGAGCAGAAATATTACGCACGAAACAATAATTTTTTTTTCAAAATTATGGGTAGAAGGTACAGAACCGAACTAAGAAATGTATCTTTTGTTAGCAGAACCATTAAAAATGTGATGAATTGCCAGATGCGGCCTTTCAGGACTGTACTTGTCCTTGAAGAACGTTTAGAAATAACCCCAATACTATAAAGTTAGATCATATATTCTAAGTGATACTTAAGTTATGTTTGTGATTTCACATCTTTGTAAATACTAAATGGTTAATATTTTGATATACTGATTAGATAGTTAATATTAATGAATGGAAGCATTAAAATAACTAATAAGTTCAACATTGTCTGTAATTAACTATTGTGTCTAATTGTAGAAAGCTTGTCCTTTAGTCATCCGAAACTGTTTGTTCATATCATTTTATGGTTGTTTATAAACTTACCGCAATTAGATTCGTAGTTGGTCTGTTTTGTTCATATACTTATTTACTTCTCACTGCATTATTCATTATGATATTATTTTTATATATACCTGACTATCACCGTACAATACCCATTTGTAGTGAAATAAATATGTACATGAACCAGTGTGTTCGACAATTAATGAGTGAGTTGTGAGTGCGTTTCTGATATAACGTCAAGTGAGGCTCTTCAATTGTTTAGTGACGAAGCTTGTGGCCTAAAGTGAGTACACATCCGCGAGAGGTTAGAGAATCCATTTTCAACTTGCAGAGTTTTACGATGAAATTGCAATGACTAGAGGGCGGATCCGGGTGACCGTTTTCTATGAGGTTGGCTTTCCTTGGAGTGTTGATTATTGTCTGTGTGTGTTGAAAGGGCAGGGTGAGTTAACAACAGGTAACAATGAGCCTGCCTGCAGTGCTCGTACAGGTTGTATCAAAAGAATGTATACACTATGCTGTACTAAACGCCTATTAATGTGTTTATTCCATTTTTGCACGCTAAATTTTATATAGAGGTAAAGTGAATGAAAGGTAGAATGGGAGAAAGTGCAAAGCCATTCAATAATGAACGATCCGATGTTCATGGCAAAGCACGGAACGGGCGGTCCTCTGTTGTCAGTGATGGATTGATTGAACAAGCGGATGAGGCAATTCGTGAAAACAGACGGTTCACAATAAGAATGCTTTGTGATGTGTTGCAACAAATTTAAAAAACTGTTCAGAAGTGGCTGTCTTCACAGGTGGCAGCTTTTTTGAAGAGAGCATCGAAAAAATTATTCCTTATTATGAAAAATGCCTGAAGAATGGTGCCAATTACGTCGAAAATGTATGAAAGAATGCTGCTTTATATACAAATAAATGCGGTGAAAACAAATATTTGGTGTATTTTTTTCCAAACCGATTTTTATTTTCTGAATACCCCTTGCATTATATATATAAAATAAATATAAATATTTTATATAAATAAAAACTTTTATGGTACTCTGCCATTGAGAACATTTAGCGTAGTACAGTCATATTTTTGAGTATTGTAAGTACCTGTCTATCCGGCGACTGGCAAATATGCCTCTCATGGTGCGAAACAAAGCAGCTCGGGTTAGTAGAGGGTGGGGCTACATTTGTCATTACCAACCAACAACATTTTATGCAGAATGGTGTACACTGGCATCCGTAAAAGTTACCTGTTCTTCTAAATCGCAAAGGTTTTTTTTTTCGTAAGATTTTCACCTTGGTGACCAACTTTTGACTCCATCCACCTATATTAGTACCTTCTCAATGTTACTGGCATAAAACAATTTAGAGGCACACATTCCAACTGCGGGAATGCTACAATAGATGAAAAATAAAGCAGTAATTTGGGTACAGTCATAATAAAAGTGTTCTACTAAAATTGGTACAAGAGGAAACGCTAAACAAATACGACAATTTGTTTCCGAAATAAAGGAATGATGAGAAATTTGTTAATGTCAGGCGAAATTTTATGAGAACTTTTATTAACGACATGGAAACTAAGGTTAAAGTTATTGCCGCCATCGAAAGGCAATGAGAATACCGATTAATCCTAGGAGCTGACATGGGGTATTTTTTGGTCCCAGTCAGTTTTATTTGGCAGTTTTTTTTACAATGCTTTAGAATGTCTTATACCTAGGTTTACCTTACCTTTCACTATATTAGTTAGTCTATGTTAGATATCGTTAATACTGGAGTAAAGGTAGTACATTCCTAGAAGGAGGAAAAATAAAAGCTGTTTGTTTTCCTCTACAGGAAGGAGAAAGGACAATACCCCACACCATCCAAAATGTTGTTTATATACTTATTTTGTTTTTATCAGCTGGTTCTTGCGAGTTTTGGCTATATTATACGTAACTCTTTAAGTTAGTGCTGTTCTGTAACACATTTTAAATCACGATAAATATCAGTTAAGGGTTCTTAGCTTAATAAGAGTTCTAACCGTTCCACTCTATATTGAACGTGAAAGACCGAATATTTTTTTTCAAAGGCGTGTTTATCAGGGTTGAGGTTCTTTTACGTACCGTAAATCTACAACATGGAACTAGGAATGAGCGCTCTGTTTTAAGGATGTTTACGCTAGAAAAAGTCCTCTGCTGGGTTTGAACACGTGATCTTGGGAACCAAAGGCTAGCATATTACACTTAGACCATGGGTGATGATTGACCTGGCCGAACAGTTGTGTTAAATACTGAGTGTAACGTGTAGATTGTGTGACTTGGAAGTAACCAAAGTGTGCCTAACAGAAACTGGCGTTTTCACTTGTTGCAATATGTACGCATGGCGCAGTATCTTCCTGGAATGACTTGCTGACTGTTGAGTTGAGCACAAGGCCTCTCTAGTCTCCTGTAGTAGCAGCAGCACTCATTGCATGTTAGACCAATCGCCTTAAACTCGCTCGGAGAATAGCACTTTAATAGTAAAAAACGCAATCGCTATTACTTATTCACTAGACGTTGGAAATTTTTATCGAGAAGGGAAACTTTCACGAAATGCTGTTTATCAGCTGATTCCAATTCTGGTGTTTACGTTGGGCGAGAACGCTACCATGTCGATCTATCTTTGTTTATCTCTTCAACTTCCCGATAAACTTGGTTCAAGCAATTTGCTCTTTAAACCAGATCATAGTAATAAATATACATAACATATGAATTTAATGAAAATTAATATATTATTATAAGTATAATCAATACAAATTATAAAATTATAAAACAAGAAGAGCCTCTAGCTACTAATAGGCAAATAGGCAGTCCCTTTGTGCTTCCTTTTATCAAACCTCTGGGAGACAGGGTTGAAGGGGAGATCCTAACGGCAAGGGTTCTAAAATTCCATAATATCACTAATTCTGACCCAGTACGATGCCACCTTAACCATATTTGAATGGATCTTGTAATAAAAAAAATCCCAGGAAGTGGCATCAGCCAACCAGCAATCCTCGTAGGAAAATCTTTATACAGTATGTTCCTACTGCAAGCACCAATCGCCTTCATCCGAGTCTAAGTCCCTAAAATAAAGAAGATGCAACATATGCAAAAAGAAACAGTTGGTCTCCCATTTGTATGACTTTCTCTCTCTCTGTGTTCTGAAAACAAACTATTCTTACTAAGATTCTTCTTTAATCTACATAATGCTTGTCATGATAAACACTACCAGAAATTGTCTTGTTACTTAGTAGGGGGAAATGGCGATTATTGTAATTTTAAGTGTTGTTTTTTAATATCTTTATTCTTTTATTTTCGTTTTTAATCTGATATATATATATATATATATATATATATATATATATATATATATATATATATTTAATATTGATTGCGGTGTGTGGTACACGTGCGATTTATTTAGATTAATGTATGCATTGTATTTTAAACACATACACTCGTTGACAACACGGAGAACACTGTCAACATTTCCTACGACCCTAATACGGATGACAATGACAGAAATAATGAGTACAGGAAACGAAAAACTGGAAATCATGGTAGAATTCAGAATGCTAGTCGTACACGGTACAGCTGATTATTTCAATTTGTTTTCTTTATTACAGTATTAATAAATAAATATTTATGTAACCGTCTTAACCCCTTTGTTTTTTACTTTCTCTAAACTTACTGTGTACATAGTGTATAGAGAAGGTATTGCACTCCAGCCAAAAATTCGATACCGAGATTTCACCGGAAATATATGTTTTAGGGTGTCCTATATCCAAAAAAAGCATTTTCACAGAAAAGTCCGTGAGTGTGTGTGTCCGTGTGTCTGTGAACACGATAACTCAAAAACGAAAAGTCGGTAAAATACCGAACTTGGTATTTAATTTTAGTAACTTCCAGGGATGCGACACGAAGATTTTGAGAAAAATCCCTCCACCCCTAAATACCCTTTACATGGAACCATTTTGGAAAATTTTGATTTTCTCAAACATAGCTCTAACGATTTTAATTAAAATATTGTATATTAAATATGTTTACCTGACAAATAAAATATATTTTTTGAATTTTCTGGGAAAAGCCTCTGAAAACTACCTTATTCTGGGTGAACTTTACGGAATTTTGAATAACTGCTAAACCGTAAGAGATGGACAAAAACTTACTGTACAAAAAATGTAGAGTATGCTAAAACACACAATTTATGTTATATACATTTTTTCATGGAGTTCATCGTTTTTGAGACATTTCTTGTTTTTGGTTTCTGCTATGAAAAACTTACACTTTTCTCATACGGAGTTTGTCAACTGCTGTCCATACAAAGGAACTTAAATGAATTAGCAACCAGCTTCTGACTATCACTTTAACCTATGGTACTCCCTTATTTCGCTTTTACTTACAAGGAAGCAAGTAATAAGACTATTTCTGCTATTTTTTCTCATTAGCATGAAGTAAATAGACGTATAAGCTTTTTAAGAATAATTTATTGAAGAGATGTAGAGAAAGTCATCAGATTTTTATAAATAGCGGTTGGCTTTTAGTTAGATTGTATTATTTTTATCAGTTATATTTTAATAGATATAGTTTATTTTCCGTCATTAAGTATAAAACATACATAGAGTGCGTCATGAGAGAATAAAAATTAATTAAACATTCTACATACAATAATGTTACAACAATACATTTAAAATGTATAAGATTGATCCCATTTCAAGTCATAAATTTCTGAAATGCTATAAAGAGGAGTTGCCTTCAAGATTGTTTTGATCTTCCTCTTAAAGTTTAACAAAGTAAGAGTCTTGATATGCTGAGGTAGGAGGTTTATTTAGATTAAAATCTTTAGGGCAAGTTATATGTAGGCTTTAATTGATTATTCTTCTGTAGCTCTTATGGTCTCGGTGGTAATCAAAAAAGTTGCCACGCACTGCTTGCCAAGGATATCAAATTTCAAATTTTAAATTTGGTTCGAAAACAAAATAATTGAATATGATTGCGTAAAAACGGTCTAACCCTAAAACCAAAGATTTCTGATTAGTGCTGTCTTTTGAATAACAAGTACTAATATTTTATGGAAGATATAACACCAAGATTTATTGGAAGTAAATATAACAAATTTTATTTCCTGAGATCATGTATCCTTAATGCAATATGAAAATTCATCGCCCATACCTCCACTAAAATTCAAAGATGTGCTTTAGCTGTTCAATAAAATTATGTTACTCGAATTTTAATGATTATTACAGAAGTCCGGTGAAGGTAATGTTTGACTTCCCCGATTTTGATTGAGTGTCTGAAATAAGCCAATACGACGAAATATACGGCTGAGTGGTTAGACCTCTCGCCTCTCACCTAGACGGCCGGGTTCAATCACAAGTGACCGCATGTGAGATTTGTGGTGGACAAAGCGGCGCAGGATGGGTTTTCTCCGAGTTCTCCAGTTTTTTCCCCGCCATTTCATTCCACCGGGGATCCATCTTCATTCCATGTATTCATCGCCTGTGGTGCCATGGTAGAAAAAACGGGGTGAAACACTACCAAAACAAAAATACGATTTTTGTAATTAAAGCCTGATGAGTACTAATAAATATAAATGTAATTTACCATGGTATTTATTAATAATAATTAAAACTATATGCACCCTAAGCTGTACTTTGTCGGAACATCTAATATTAATGCTATTATTTATGCTTTCTTTCATAAGTACATCAAAACTAAATTTAAAAATATATGTGTTTAATTCACATAACTTTCTCTAGCTGTTCCACAAACAAATGTTTCTTACAAAACATTATTGTTTTATCTACGTCATGCTAATCGAGATAAACATTAGCAGAATTTTTCATATTACTTGCTTCCTTGTAACTAGAAGGGAATGCATTAGGCTAAAGCGATAGTCAAATCTTTTAAAAGCTGATCGCTATATGAAACAATTAAAGTTCTGTTCACTTTGAAGACGCGTTTGAGAAAACTTAATTAATTTAAAATTGAAACCAATAACAATGAATAACTTGAAAACGTCATCTCTATAAGCAAAGGTATGTGACATAAACTATGTACTTTAACGATATCTATATTTTTCGTGCAGTAAGTTTTTTCTACTTCTTAGGCTTTAACCGTTATGCAAAATTTTGAAAACTGAACCAGTATGAAAAGCTCTTCAGAGATTATTTCCAGAAAATTCAAAATGTAAATTTTATTCAGTTTGTGAATATCTTTAATATACAGCATTCTCATCAAATTAGTTTTCGAAAAAAATCTATGTAAAGGGTAGTTGGGGTGGGCGGATATTCTTGAAAATCGTGTCCATTCCTTGGAAGATACTGAGCTTAAATATTAAGTTTGGTATTTAACCGACTGCTCGTTTTTGAGCTATACACACGGAGCTTTTCCTAAAAAAAAAAAATCTGGTGTGCACCATTCGCATGACTTTCTCTACATCTCTGCAACAAATTATTGTTAAAAGCCAGCACTTCTATTTACTTCATGCTAATACTTGCTTCTTGTAAGTAGAAGGGAAATAAGCAAGTACCATAGGTTAAAGTGATAATCAAAAGCTGGTTGCTAAGTCACTGAAGTTCCTTTGTTTGTATTAACAGCAGTTGACAAATTCCTGTATGAGAAAAATATAAGTTTTTCATAGCAGAAACCAAAGGAATGTCTCAAAAACGTTGAACTCGACGAAACATAATATATATAACATAAATTGTGTGTTTTAACGTGCTCTACATTTTTTTTGCAATAAGTTTTTGTCCATCTCTTACGGTTTAGCAGTTATTCAAATTTCAGTAAAATTCATCCAGAATAAACTACTCTTCAGAGGCTATTCCCAGAAAATTCAAGATATACATTTTATTTGTCAGGTAAATGTCTTTAATATACCATATTTTACTCAAAATCATTACAGCCATTTTTGAGAAAATCGAAATCTTCGAAAAAAGTTCCATGTAAAGGGTAGTTTGGTGTGGGATTTTTCTCAAAATCTTCGTGTCGCATCCCTGGAAGATAGTAAACATAAATACCAATTTGGTATTTTAACGGACTTTTCGTTTTTAAGCTATGCTGCCCAAAGACACATACACAGACAGACAAACACACACACACGGACCTTTCTGTAAAACTGCCTTTTTGGAGTCAGGGGGTCCTAAAACATGCATTTCAGGTGAAATTTAGGTAACTAATTTTTGGGTGGAATGCAATACTTCCTCCATACACTATGTACGTAGTGCAAATAGAGAAAGTAAAAAGACTTTTTTCGGACTCAGGGCAACTCAAAACGTATATTTTTGGTGAAATGGCGGTACTGAACTTTTGGGTAGGATACAATACCTTCTCTATGTCCGGGTTAAAGAAGGTAAAAAGTGAAAGAACATTTTTACGTTGATGTTTTCAGTTGCATAGAGTATAGTCTCAGGAAGTAGCAAGATAGTTACAAACTATCGCAATCTATAACTACATTTTCAAATCCTAGCTTATCTAAAGACTGGAGTGATACAAAACTCGCTCGTCCCAAATTCTATCGGTAGCACGGCATAAAGTATATGTCTCCCTTTCTGGAAATGCCCAAGTAGGTGAAACCTGATCTGAATCTATAATCACGAACGAGGCTCTTTATTTTATCTGTTCCAGGATACCATTTCCCGTAAAGCTCTTAATGGATGGGAAGGAGCACTCCCGCACAAGTTTCCTGGACGACCGCCAGATGGATGATCAGAATGTAGCTTTCCCATTTATATAGGTCTTAGTTTCTCTTCAGATACAGGAAAGAATATATCACTGAAGGCATTGGTGGTTCCAATGGCAAAGAGCTGTCTTCCATTAAAACTAGCATCAAAAGATGTCATCATTCAGAGATTGCCAACGATATTGTTGCTCAACTTCCAGATTCCGCATTATCTAAATGTCTAAGATAATAAATTCAAATTACCTTTTCTTCACCTTGTTAACAAAGTATATATACAAATACTTGCACTTCTAACCACTTAATGTCCTCGACATAATTGAAGTCATGTGCGTAAAAACGGTATATCCATCATTTTTATAACTAGAAAGATATAATTTTGTACACAGTAAAGGGATTTCAGTTGGTATCTTGGTATATTTTTTTAGAGTTAGAAGTACAGTACTCACCTCAACTTATTTTTATGCAAAATCTACAATATTGTGCCACTGGTGAGTACTTAAACACAGAAACATGTATTGTTGCACCTGTGTGAGATTGTTATACCCATAGTGGTTGCACATGCGACTGCTTCTGGAAATTTCTTGGCACGTCATCGATAGATATAAAATGGAGGAATGAGCCTTGATGAGGGTCATTTTCAGCTGGGAAATCACAGCGTGGAGAGTTGAATCAGTTTCAAAGGGAAATCTAGAGCTGCCGCAGAGAGTTCAAAGGAAAATATACTGCATAATTGTTGTTAAACTATAGAATAAAGAAATTTATTTGAAAGCAGATTCTGATTGTGATCAGTTAGAATCAATAGAACGTTATGTGTTTGAGTAATAAAGAGCGGGTTTTGTTAACTTTGAGTCAGGAAAAGATATTAATGTCATGATGGAGCAGACGACGAAAACTCTACTTGTCAAATTCAAGGAAGTGAAATCGTGAATGGAGAAGATGAACACGAAGATGGAAATCGGCATGGGGAAGATAGAACAAATGAAATCGGGAACGGAGAAGGTGAGCACAAAAATATGCAATGGAGCAAATAAAGGCTGCGATATTGTACAACATTGACGAAGAACTGGCCGGCGTAGAAAAGGACGTGGAACAACTTAAGGAAGAGCTTGGTAGAACGGTGAAGGACAATGACCAACGTTTGGAAGACGTCGGGGAACGCGTTAATGCCCTGGGAAGCAAGGAAATGTGAAAAAAATTGAACACAGTGCTGGAAAAGATGCTGAAGGCTGAAAGACTTGAAGGTCGAGAAATTACGAAGCAAAACAATATCCGCAAGTGTCAAACACACAAGTTCAACGGAACATCCATTTTAGAAAGTTTCCACTGACATTTCGCTAGCAACGCCAACCATAACTGATGGCCAGCTAAAAAGGAAACCCCACAACTAAAAACAAGTCTTCAGAGACAGGTGACAGAAGTGCCGAATGAGATCCCGACTTCAACAGAAATTTCAATTTGGAGCTGATGGAGGCCGCCACTTCCATTGCATTGCTCCTTAGGTCCATCAAACCTGCAGTTTGTCTGTTAAGTTAACGAAAGTGCAATTGTTTCCAAAAGAAATCTACCTGACACACAAATAATGACTATATAAATAAATTTCCTCGTCCCAGAAAAGGAAAGCTTCTATCCTTGTCCTTGAAGACCAATAGCTACACTGATTTTAAGGAAGTGGCAGTCACTAATTGACTTCCTGTGGCGTCTCAGTTGTCAAAAGTTCCAATTGCATGTGTTTTATAAACAGAGTAAATCGTTCTAGAAACAGATTGTGATGTTAAGAGGTTTACTGCAGAAAGGACTGTCGATGGAGGACCTATGAGTTAACACGATTATAAATGTTCCTCAAAGGAGGCGGCCGAATGCACACGCCAAATTAAAAAACAAAGAACAACACAACAGGTGATAGCTTAAAGAAGGACTAGATAAGTCAATAAAATACGACTTACTTTATCGAAAGCATTCATGGACACAATGAGCAATCTGAAACTGTTTAAGAAAGTATTGCAATTTATATTTCAGAGGAGTTGAGACCGTCGTGTGTTGTGTACGATTGAAGCACAATACTGACTAATATGTGAATAAAATATGTAGCATAATGGAACGCGGTTTATGATGGTGTTTGTGCCCTACGTATAATATAATACTTTTCATTGCGTATAATACTAATCAGTGATTGTCAAAGTACTTTATCTGATCTAAAATTAACAAAGGCTAGCATTAAAAACAGTAGACTTTATTTACTTACGCAGTATTCTTGTGACACTTCATTAAGTCATAGCGCAAAAATAAAATAAATACAATCACAACATACCTGTAATATCGCTGATGAAAGCTTTCACATAAATGGCGTAATAATGTCATTGATGAAGGTTTACATTTAAATATTACAGTAGGTCGGCCAGTTTAACAACAATAATACCATTGATGAAGCTTCAGATTTAAATGGTGTGGCAGGTCGATCAATTTAATAACAATTGCAAATAATTTCACTGATGAAAGTTCATATTTAAATGGCGTACGTAGTAGTTCGGCCATTTTACGACACACGCAAGCAATGTCGCTTATGAACGCTCTTATAAAAATGATAGTAGTTCGGCCATTTTACGACAAAAAAGTAATTTCGTTGATGAAAACTCAACGTACAGATGACGTATTAGTTCGGTCAGTTTCACGATAAATGCAAATAATTGTCAGTCCCTTCTCTACAAGGCCGAATGATGTCGTTGATTAATATTTCTGTGTATACCAATTCATAGTGGAATTACTTCATAGATGCGGTATCTGAATCAATACATTTCTCAAGTCGACGCGTCTGAGTAAGAGCGCACACATACACACACACACACACACACACACACACACACACAAACACTTACTTACCCACAAAGCTCTGAGTAAAATTAGAAGGTGAAAGAGGTAGAAAATGTTCACTGGGCGAAGGTCTCACCACAATACGTGCGTCCTGCCAATTCATTTCCAACATTTGATTCAGCTGAGATAATATTTTATCTTAAATACTGAGCTGTTTTGCATGTTGCAAACCGCGAGTTACTGGTTGCTCTTCAGGCGCACATCCAATTACTCCAGTTAGATTATAATACCATTCAATCATACGTTTCAGTCCCTCAATTATTACTTTTTTATACGTACTACGTACATAGTGTATAGAGAAGATATTGCACTCCACCCAAAAATTCGTTAACGAGATTTCACCGGAATTATACGTTTTAGGTTTCCCTGTATCCAAAAAAAGTATTTTCAGAAAAAGGCCCGTGTGTTCCTGTGTCTGTGAACACGACTACTCAAAAACCAAAAGTTGGTAAAATACCAAACTTGGTATTAAGGTTTAGTATCTTCCAGGGATGTGACACGAATATTTTGAGAAAAATCCCCCACCACAAACTATCCTTTACATGGAACAAATTTCGACAATTTTGATTTCCTTAAAAATGGCTCTAACGATTTTGATTAAAATTTAGTCTATTAAAGATATTTACTTGAAAAATAAAATGTATATTTTGAAATTTCTGGGAATAGCCTCTGAAGACTACTTTATTCTGGATGAAGTTTACGGAATTTTGCATAACTACTAAACCATAAAAGATGGTCAAAAACTTAACACACAAAAAATGTAGAGTACATTAAAACACACAATTTATGTTCAATACCTTTTTTCGTGGAATTGGTCGATTTCAAGATATTCCAAGTTTTTTGTTTCAGCTTTGAAAAATTTATACTTTTCTCATGCAGGAATTTTTCAACCCCTATCCATACAAAGGAACTTCAGTTACATAGCAACCAGCTTTTGACTATCATTTTAACCTAGGGTACTCCCTTATTTCGCTTCTACTTACAAAGAAACAAGTAATAAGACTATTTCTGCTTTTTTTTTCTCGACTAGAATGCAGTAAGTAGAAGCATAAACTTTTTAACAATAATTTGATGCAGATATTAGAGAAAGTCATGTGAATATAACACATCTGATTTTTTTTCAGTTATTCTCAAACAGAAGTGATATCAGGTAGGTGGAGTCAAGGACTGTGTTACCTAAAGCTGGAACCTTAAGCAGGGAAAGATAGAATTGCAATCTAGGGAAGTGTGCTACATTTTATGGACACAAGTATACATATATTATAGTACCTATGTTGTAGCTTAGATCTTTAAGCTATTGATATTTTTTCCGAAAAGGCAAGGAGCCTACCATCACGCTACTGAAGAGAGATTTTGGTAATGATTTCCGATTTAAAAGGCATAGCGACGAAAACTGCCTCATAAACGTTTCCTCCCCGTGATTTAGTTTCTTTAATCTGTCACGCGTTCCGCTTCTCGCAATTTATTCGCCCAACAGCCCGCATCACAAAATCGTTTAGAACCCCTATTTAGGGGAGTTTAACATCAATCTGTTGCTATCTCCGGTAGCCAGTGAGATATATGGTGTAATGGAATAATCATTTTAAACCCTTGTTTCGCTTCTCCAGCCAGGGAATGAGGTCAATAACACTGTTGTATATTTGTACGCATGTATACATTCTTGCCAGCGAACTGCTTTATTTTGTAAATCAACCATTTGTTTTTACATTCCCAGAAAAGTACTCTAGTCGCATGGTTACTTTCTCATGGTAAATCTATTTAATCTTATTATCAATAATGTAAAACAGTAAATATCTAGAATGAGACTTAAGTTAATGCAAAAGGCACACACGTTGGTAGAAGGGAAGTAACATAAAATAAAAAATAAAATAAAATTCTAATGCGCTACGTTCACATAAATTTCTTACAAAAGTATTATATACTTCACGTGTATCAAGATAAACATAAGCAGAAATTATTTTATTATATATTATTTCCTTATACACGATGGATAAGAAAATACAATACGCGAAAACGGCAATTAAATCTTTTAAAAGTTGTTTGGAAAGTGATGGTTTTGAAATGCTGCTCTCCTATGTTGCAGGAGATAGAAATAATAATGACAACATTTCATTTGAAACAGATAACAAAGAATATCTGGGAAATAGTTAACTTCAAAAAATGTATAAAACACAAATTGTGTGTTTCCACTAGACCTACATTTTTTGTGCGGTAATCTTTTGTGTCTCTTTTGCGGTTTACAGTTTACAGCTTACCTCCATTTTGGACGACTTTTGTCTTCAAAGGCTATTTAAATAACATTTTAGATATATATTTTTTATTTGTTATGTAAGTATATTTAATGTATGGTATTTTAATAAACTCGTTAGTGTCATTTTTGAGAAAATCATAATTAATTAAAGGGTATTTAGAGATGAGGTATTTTTGTGAGGTATCCTTGGAAATGCTGAACTTGAACTCCCTGTTTAGTATTTAACGCATTTTTAGTTTTTTAGTTGCGTTGTTTCGCACACACACAGGCGGAAATGTTTCTTAAAATATTTTTTTTAAATAAAGAAGTATCAAGACAGTACTAAAATCTCGGTTTGCAATTGTAGGGTGGAATACAATAACTTCTCTATCTGGTATATGCTTTGTACTACATGGTTGAGAAAAAAAAGAAGCTAAAGGTACCTAGCACATTAGTATTAAAGTCAAAACCGTTAGAGGCTATTGTTAGAAGCCCGGGATTGTTCTCTATATATTTAAACAGATTAGGTATTATCCATAGCATATCAAATGTTGGTAGTTTCTGAAGTTAATACTTTCGAAAAGTCACTTTCGTAATTTAGAAACGACACAAATGAACAGTAATTTAGTTTGCGGTGTCCGTTTACTTATCTAGACATTAAAAAAAAATTAAACAAAAATGCTAGACCCCTTCATTAAGGAGAAAAAGATCTAAATACGTGGTGATTGGTTCGAAGTGAGTTAGTCGACAATCTATCGATATAAGTAAGGAATCAGAAGTGTTCATTCCACGCACAGCGTTGCCATAATGCAGTACAGAAACAAAGTTGCTTCGTTTTTCCGAATGTTAAGCAATACGAACTAAATTTTCTAACTTTTTTTTTAATTTCAAAGCTAGTTATTGTGCAAAAGTGGAAAAATCTTCCTCAGGTAGTTTATCAATACTGCAATAAAATTAGTAGAAATATGATCAGGACATTTTCTGAAGTTTATTGCAGTAAAATTAATGTAATGATTTTATCAATGTTTGTGCTACCAGTTATTGAAGAAATACATCTTAATATTTAACTACACTCATCCCTGGATAGCCGATGTACCTGCTCTACAAAAGCATAGAATCCTTCCCTATCGCAGTGGTACGAACGGTTCACAATCTCTCCTTTGGAACAATCCCACCTTCTTCTTCCTCTAGAGCTGGAAATCCTTATCCGTCGCTTCTGGGCAGGCCACCAACTATTTCAGTTAAGCCGAACGCCACGCAATCAAGATCTTCTGACCGAGATCTTCTACGACCGACTACCTGCACACTGAGTACAAGTGAGAGGCCAAGAGGACTGTTTATGCTCTTGATTTTGGTGACGTCTAGTGAAAAAACTCCGTCACCAAAGAATTCACACACTTTCCCTCTCCAAGGTAACCAAAGCACTGTCCATGAACCACAAATCAAGGCATATATATATGCTCACAAACTACCTTGAGAACACCAATAGGACGGGAGAACTCCCCTAAAACATAATCCTTACTGCACGCGTTCATGAGTAAGTGGATCGCTATTTGCAGTTACAGCAGAATATCCTCTCCCAACTATCTGCTCTAGGAAGACTAATGCCAAATATGAGAGGACCCAAACCAGAAAAAAGGAGAGTACTGAGTAGTATAATAAACTCTGTAATGCTGTACTGTGTACCTGCCTGGAAAACATGGGTGGAAATAGAGACCTTTCGGAGAATTATAGAAAATGTACTGCGCAAGATACCGAATTGCTAGTGCCTATAAGACCGTATCCACGCGGGCAATTCAAGTAATAGTCAGCACTATACCCATACATCTAGTGGCTCGGGAGCATGCACACGCAACTGCAATACATGGAAATGCACAAAAGTGTAAGACAAGAGAAAAAATGATACAGTCATGGCAAGAAGAATGGGCACAGGAAACCAAGATGGACCAAGAAACTCATACCAGATATAGAGACATGGAGAAGTGGAGTATTATTTAACGCAATTTTTTACGGGGCACGCTTCAAAACCTATTTGTTTAAAATGGCTATCTCTAATAGTGAAAGCTGCCTGTATTGTCAGGAAAAGGATACTCCTGAACATACTGTATTAAAATGTAAGAAATGGAATAATATAAGACAAGCAATTACCAAACAAATTGGACAAGAAATAACTGCTAAAAATATCATATAACATTAATGCTGGAAACTGAAAATAAATGGAAAATTATCCAAGACATGATAATCAAAATTATAAAAGCTAAAGAATTGGATGTAAAGGAGAGATAAACATGATTGCTTCATTGTGAAATAATGTTGTGAAGCAGTTTCCGCAATGTGAGCAAGTGAATAAAAGAGGGTTTATTTTAGTCGGTATGAGTCCGGCACATCAGGGCTATCCCCCCTGATGCCCATGAGGGATTTTCTCCCTCTTTACAAAAAAAAAAAAAACAAAAAAAACAACAAAAAAAAACATCCACCCAAGTGAGTTCCAAGGCGTCTTAACGCTGAAAAGGACTGATACCACCATGCTGCTCAATCTACTAAGGCGTTGAGCATGTGCCTTGCCCTGACACAGTTCCCTTGTGACTGAAAGGAGACACGGGTTGTTTGCATTTGTAAACCTATCCCTCCATTAGTATCCTTTCTGTCCTCTCGAAGAATTCCGAGTGGCTAGTACTTCACCACTTGTCGCCACTGCTAGCTGACATCCAAGCCATCACACTCCAAATGTTTGTATTTTGTCGACTATCCAGCAGATGCTGCGAGGAGTGGAGTGTGCTCCCCGGGGGTCTAGGACAGAGCCTTCACGCTAGAGCTGCCTCTGGATGTCTCTAAAACTTATCCAAGTTAGCCACACAGACATCTTGCGCAGTTTCCAACATCATAGATCCTTTATAGTAGCAATTACGGGGACAATATCAACATAAAAAAGCCTACAAAACGGAGTTCCGAAGGTTCTGTTTACCAGGAAAAGCACTCCCACAACTCAGATGCCCAACTTCTTCTACCAGGGTCAAAGGATAGAATGACAAAAGTTTCATCCGATACTTAGATAAGGGCCTAACTGTTCGTAAACACTTGCAAGGAGTGACGAATAGGACCAGGGAGCGTGACTGTTCTCTAGCATTTATAGTCACCAAATGCCTGTCCATTTAAAGTTTCAATTTTTTTTTTTCAAGCCGCTTTTAATCCCGCTGATGCTCTGTGTTACGAGGTGGGGAGCTGACTCCTGGTTTCTCTGGTTACAGTAGATTCATAATATAAAACTACGGTCCATCAAATTTGTCTGTCGTTGTTTCCTAAATGAAACTTTGGCGCTTCTAAATGTGGAGGATGTAATTAGGCGGCGGGGTCAGATTTTCTGCGTCAGATAGGCCCAAAATGCGAACGCCCTTGTTAGATTTCTGGGTCATTAATTACCCACAAAATGCCAAGGCAGTTAGTTGCGTGATCCTTATATGGTTTGTGGGCACTACCGGTAACGAAGGCATTAAACCACCAAGACCTGAAAAAGCTAAACGTAAGTATGCCTTCCTCCCTATGGGAGTGGTTATACGAGGTAAGTCCTGAAAGTAAGTTCCATTTGGTAATAAAATTAAATTGTGTACAGATACAGAATATTTATTTATTGCACAGAATTCTACAACTCTTAAACTACTTTTCCACATAACTGCCGAAATTTTGTAATAGCGTGGCACAAGTTTTTGTATACCTTCTTCATAGAAGTTTTCCGCCTGTACCTAACGTGAGCAAAGTTTACGAAATTTCAGTTTCTCGGTAACAATTTCATGAATTAGTAATCGTGAGCTTTGGGGAAATTCCATAGCGAGAGCACTAATTGTAAACTTGCTGTTTTCCTGGATCTTGTCATCAATCGATCCTATAGAGATTAATAAATGTATAGATTATTTGGGTTAAAGTAATTTAAATTATTGTAAAATTTATTTGCCGAATATTATCTATACATTTTACATCAATTCATCATTTTGGATTTGTAACCAAAGATGGACCCCCACTTCGTTCTTCATCGTGCACTTCACTACGTCCTTCATTGAACTGTCGGACCCATCTTTCTCACCATTGAATCACTCATCGCATTTTATCCGTAAACTTCGCAAATTTGCCAATAAATTTCCATTGGTTTCACTTTCCTAGCATTCAGAAAACGAATCACAGATCTGATTTCACAAACGGCGGGATTTTCAATCAACACCGACATTGTAAACAAGCACAACAAGCACAACAGCGATCTCAAAATGGCGCAGGTTTTTTCTCCTTGATACAGAGCGTCTACGGCGCATGTGCAGAACTGCGATCGCAGCGCTGCAGCGGAGATAAAATTGAAACGGAACTTACTTTCTGGACGTACCTCGTAAAACATCTTACACCCACTACTTTCGAAACAAGACACCAGGAGAGTAGCGGCAAGGATATTCACCTGAAATGACAACTATAAGGGATCCTACTTAATAATCTCAAATTAAACTGCACAACATCAATCTAAAATCAAGAGCAGTTAAGCTGCAAAAAAAAAAAAAAAAAAAAAAAAAAGCATCTAAACATTCCGTCATTGATTCGTCAATTGTCTCTCCACACCGAGATATAATCAACTTCATCAAACACATGTACATGCAAAAATGGAACGGTCATCAACCAAACTTCAAGAGGTTCACTTTGTTGGTACCAAACCTTTTCTAATTCTCCAAGTCTCAAAAGAAGAGATTAAATAATCATGATGGCACTCGAAACTGGCGCATTGTTATCTTCTAACTAAGGACCAACCAAAACTGTACGAGTTCTAACCATTCACCACATCGTATAGACTTCCCACTGTACAGCTATAAAAAAGAAGCCCACATTTCCAATCTTCCTACACTTCCAATATGCTAAAAAAACACTATAGTTTCTAATGGATATAAAACCTTCTGATGTATTGTAAATGTGTTGTAAATGTTAACTAACTCTAAGATTGTGTAATTGTAAACCATAAGTAGAACATTTTACTGTTCGCTCGTGATAAGACTTTGTAGTCAAAACGACCTTTAATAAATATTATAAAAAAGAGCAGATGGAACAACCCTTAGGCTCAACAACAGCCTACCAGTCGACGACGACCTATAATCAGTTTGGATAGTAACTTTGGAATCAACAATTGCAGTAAAAAGACAGTCCGAGTGTCGAAATGGCATGAGGATATTGTGCTATAGGATTGTAGTAAATGTTTTAATTGTAATCAGTTTTGAAGCAGTAAAGAGAATTTTTTTTTACAATAGCAAAATATTCCTTGTTTTATCCATGGAAATGAATTGTTTTAGCCAAGTACAAATACACACACATTAGAATTAATGGAATGTATAATAAACGGCACAGGAGGGCATTTGCATAACTAACAGCGACTGTAAAGGCAATAGGAATAAAAATCCGTTAACTCACACGCGGACCGTCTAACACTCATTGACTTAATATACTAGATTCTCTAATAATCTAAAGTAAAATACCTTGTAAAATAAGTATAAAACACAGACTCCGTAGACTCATTTGCTGCGCAACAGTTCCCGGTTTGGTAGTAGCTGGGGCATACATGAAACCATAATTATATTTTATGGTGAGAACTTAACAAGCGTTTTTAATTTACTGTTACATTAATTTTGTAAACTTTGTTGCATTGGAAGTAATATTCATGGTGGTTCATATTCTCAAACTTTCAACATAATTCCTTACTTTTATTATTTATTTACTTGTATTTGTTTTTATTTCAGGTTTTGTGATATTTCGCCATTCCTGGGTACTCTATCCAATTCATAGTCCTCTGTTACTCAAAATATATCTGACCTCAGGCATTGGCTTATAACTTCTGAGATACCTAAGTCGTAAATATGAGGATATTAGGAAGATGATGGCGAACAAGAAGAGTTATTTATAAAATGTATTCCAACTCTTCAACCCCTTATCAGATGTTAAGCAGACTTTTTCAGATTGAGGATGCTTTTCAGATTGTCTACCAACTAGATCCAATTCTTGTTTTAAGTAATTTATCATAGCAAATTAACATTACAAATCTTTAATCAAGGCGTAATAAAACTTGAACTAAAATTATGTTTATTTGTGTCATCTTTGACTTGGTGAAGTTTTCTGCAATAAGATTTTGTCAATCTGCTACGGTTTACCAATTATGCAGAAATCATTCAAGGTGAAGGGGATTGCAGAAGTTTATTTCCAGAAAGTTGAGCACGCTCATTGTGATGAAAATGTCATTGTATTTTTAGAGCACATCGTTATGGACATTTTGAGAGCATCTGAACTTCCGAAATATTTTCCATGTCAGCGGTTGTTTGAATCGAAAACTCTTCCATGTAAAGGGTAGTTTGGTGTTAGAGAATTTTGCTCAAAAGCTTCGTGTCGCATCCTTGGAACTTAAATGCCACAATTGGTATATAACAGACTTTTCATTTTAGACCTATGTTGCCAACCAACATGTAGGGTCTTTTATCTAATTTTTCAGTGAGCTCAAAACATCGAATTTTTTAGAGATATACTATACCTTCTCTACCTACTATGTATACCGCATATATATGCTGTAAGTACACTCTATTTACTTATACAGAATCATCTCGATTATCTGGGGTAATGTGGGGAGGAGCACGAATAATCGAAAAACACGAATAATCGAGAAACCGAAAGTTAATGCTTTTAAGGTTACAACCTACATATGTAAATAGGAAATTACATTAAAAATCTTTTTCAACATGTATAATTTGTTCAAAAGTTTATTCTACTTCTGTACATAGGTATTGAAGGCCTTTATATTTCTTAAAATTTTCCTTCTGAGAGGAACTTTTCGCACAGCACTTCGAAATGTTCTTGCAGTAAGTTCACAAATCCCGTGACGCTATTTGAAACTGGTCAGGCAACCAGATGAGGAATTAGATCCTCCCTCTACTAACCTTAGAGCTTCAGGGAAAAATTGAGCCTTTTCGGCACACATTGCGCCTGAAAGAATGATATCTTCTGTTCGTGTTTGGCTAAACCATTGTAAAAGAATATCTAAGTCATCATAATCATAATTCCTGATAAAATCCTTTATTTTCTGGTTATTATTTTTAATGTCACGAACGGTCTGCATTCCAATCCCATAGTTGGCACTTAGAATCATAGTTCCTAATAAAATCCTGTACTCTCTGGTTATTAAAGCGACTAGATTTTTTACAATAGAGTCATGCCTAGAGTATTATTACTTCACCCCAACTGAAAACAGGAAGTACATTTTTGTGCGAATTATCGTTGCTTTTGAGGTAATTCCAAAATATGATGAGCTGTTCGAACGCGTCCAACAATCACTGCTACGACGGTACAATGAATTTAATCGTGTTCTGGAAAAACACTGTGAACACTTCCATACTGAACTGTTCTCTGTTGCTGTCTGATCTGTTAACGGTGCACCAGTGAGCAAGTGTTGCCCAATAAAGACGCATAATTCCAAACCAATGTGTTGGTGCTGCTTCAAAAAATGATCCATTCTGTGACTTCTATTACTCCTCAGAGATTACCGCACAGGTCATCAAGCATCCTCTATAATGAATCTGTATTATGATATTATTTGGTGCCTTGGTATGTTAGGATTCAGAATGAATTTGGAAGTAGAAATATGGTAAGACATTTTATGCAGAAGATGAGCGCGACGTTACATATCCTTAAGCACTTAAAAATCCGAGTGTAGAATTATGCCAAATGCTTAAGCTTAGCATCATTTATTTATGGAGTTATTCACCAAACTTTAAGAGTCGATGCATACAGTTAGAAGTCCGCTGCTAGTCCCCATGGAGAGCGTAGCTAAGTGTTAAAAGAGGCGAGCCATGTAATTACGGAGGAGCAAATAAAACAACCGTTAAAACGACGAGGCAACAAAGGACAAGGAGAGGACGTTGGGAGCTTTTTGCAACCAGTTTTAAGTTTCCTACTGGATTGTCTTTCTCCGGATATTTTAATCTTACCTACGCAAATAACCGGTACATAATGTACCGGTTATTTGAGGTTATGTCGGTATATATTTTGAGTGCCCACATGTTACATCCAGAAAGCTACAAGAAATCAAAGAAGCGAATAATTATGATTATGAACAAATTGATACAACTGCAGCCACTCCCTACAACATCAACAATAATAATAATAATGATAATCATAATAATCATAAACATCATAATCATTATAAAAATCATAAGTAGCATAACCACGATAATAATAACCATAATGATTATAATACTCATAACAGTAAAAATAATAGTCTTAATAATTGTTTTAATAATCACCACAATCAAAATAATCATAATCATCATAAAACGGCAGTAATAATGATGATAATAGTAATAATAATACAACTACTACCACTACTAGTACTACTACCACTACCACTTCTAGTACTACTTACTACTACTACAACTACTATTACCACCACTCCTAGAATTACTACTACCACTACCACTACTAGTATTACTACTACCACTACTAGTACTACCACTACCACTACTAGTAATACTACTACCACTACCACTACTAGTACTACCACTACCACTACTAGTATTACTACTACCACTACCACTACTAGTACTACTATTACCACTACTAGTACTACTACCACTACTACTACTAGTACTACTACTACCACTACTAGTACTACCACTACCACTACTAGTACTACTACTACCACTACTAGTACTACTACTACCACTACTAGTACTACTACCACTACCACTACGAGTACTACTACCACTACCACTTCTAGTACTACTTACTACTACTACTACAACTACTAGTACCACCACTACTAGAATTAATACTACCACTACCACTACTAGTACTACTACTACCACTACTAGTACTACTACCACTACTAGTACTACTACTACTACCACTACTAATACTACTACTAGTACTACTACTACCACTACTAGTACTACTACCACTACTAGTATTACTACTACCACTACTAGTACTACTACTACCACTACTAGTATTACTACTACCACTACTAGTACTACTACTGCCACTACTAGTACTACTACTACTACTACTACTAGTACTACTACTACCACTACTAGTACTACTACTACCACTACTAGTATTACTACTACCACTAGTAGTACTACTACCACTAGTAGTACTACTACTACCACTACTAGTACTACTACTACCACTACTAGTATTACTACTACCACTACTAGTACTACTACTAGTACTACTACTACCACTACTAGTATTACTACTACCACTACTAATACTACCACTACCACTACTAGTACTACTACTACCACTACTAGTATTACTACTACCACTACTAGTATTACTACTACCACTACTAGTAATACTACCACTACTAGTACTACTAACACTTTTAGTACTACTGCTAGTACTACTACTACCACTACTAGTACTACTACTACCACTACTAGTATTACTACTACCACTACTAGTATTACTACTACCACTACTAGTATTACTACTACCACTACTAGTACTACCACTACCACTACTAGTACAACTACTACCACTACTAGTATTACTACTACTACTAGTACTACTACCCCTTCTAGTACTACTACTACTACTACTAGTACCACCACTACTAGTATTATTACTACCACTACCACTATTAGTATCACTGCTACCACTACCACTACTAGTATCACTACTACCACTACCACTACTAGTATTACTACTACCACTACCACTACTAGTATTACTACTACCACTACCACTACTAGTATTACTACTACCACTACCACTACTAGTATTACTACTACCACTACCACTACTAGTACTACTACCACTACCACTTCTAGTACTACTACTACTACTACTACTACTACTAGTACCACCACTACTAGTATTACTACTACCACTACCACTATTAGTATTACTACTACCACTACCACTACTAGTATTACTACTACCACTATCACTACTAGTTTTACTACTACCACTACCACTACTAGTATTACTACTACCACTACCACTACTAGTATTACTACTACCACTACCACTACTAGTATTACTACTACCACTACCACTACTAGTATTACTACTACCACTACTAGTATTACTACTACCATTACCACTACTAGTATTACTACTACCACTACCACTACTAGTATTACTACTACCACTACCACTACTAGTATTACTACTACCACTACCACTACTAGTATTACTACTACCTCTACCACTACTAGTGTTACTACTACCACTACCACTACTAGTATTACTACTACCACTACCACTACTAGTATTACTACTACTATCACCACTACTAGAATTAATACTACTACCACCACTACTAGTATTACTACTACTACCACCACTACTAGTATTACTACTACCACTACTAGTATTACTACTACCACTACTAGGATTACTACTACCACTACCACTACTAGTATTACTACTACCACTAACACTACTAGTATTACTACTACCACTACCACTACTAGTATTACTACTACCACTACTAGTATTACTACTACCACTACCACTACAATTATTACCACTACCACTACTAGTATTACTACTACCACTACCACTACTAGTATTACTACTACCACTACTAGTGTTACTACTACCACTACCACTACTAGTATTACTACTACCACTACCACTATTAGTATTACTACTACCACTACCACTACTAGTATTACTACTACCACTACCACTATTAGTATTACTACTACCACTACCACTACTTGTCTTACTACTACCACTACTAGTCTTACTACTACCACTACCACTACTAGTATTGCTACTACCACTACCACTACTAATATTACTACTACCACTACCACTACTAGTATTACTACCACTACCACTACTAGTATTACTACTACCACTACCACTACTAATATTACTACTTCCACTACTAGATTTACTACTACCACTACTAGTATTATTACTACCACTACCAATACTAGTATTACTACTACCACTACCACTACTAGTATTACTACTACCACTACCACTACTAGTATTACTACTATCACTACCACTACTAGTCTTACTACCAGTACCAGTACTACTACTACCACTACTAGTATTACTACTACCACTACCAGTACTACCACTACCACTACCAGTACTACCACTACCACTACCAGTACTACCACTACCACTACTAGTACTACCACTACCACTACTAGTACTACCACTACCACTACTATTACTACCACTACCACTACTATTACTACTACTACCACTACTAGTACTACCACTACCACTACTAGTACTACCACTACCACTACTAGTACAACTACTACCACTACTAGTACTACTACTACCACTACTAGTACTACTACCACTACTATAACTACCACTACCACTACCACTACTAGTACTACTACTACCACTACTAGTACTACTACTTCCACTACTAGTACTAAAATTACCACTACCACTAGTATTACTACTACTACTATCACCACTACCAGTATTACTACTACCACTACTAGTACTACCACTACCACTACTAGTACTACCACTACCACTACTAGTACTACTACTACCACTACTAGTACTACCACTACCACTACCACTACTAGTACTACCATTACCACTACTAGTACTACTACTAACACTACTAGTACTACTACTACCACTACTAGTACTACTACCAGTACTAGTACTACCACTACCACTACTAGTACTACCACTACCACTACTAGTACTACTACTACCAGTACTAGTACTACCACTACCACTACTAGTACTACCACTACCACTACTAGTACTACTACTACCACTACTAGTACTACCACTACCACTACTAGTACTACCACTACTAGTACTACCACTACCACTACTAGTTCTACTACCACTACTAGTACTACTACTACCACTACTAGTACTACTACTACCACTACTAGTATTACTACTACCACTACTAGTACTACTACTACCACTACTAGTATAACTACTACCACTACTAGTACTACTAATAACACTACTAGTATTACTACTACCACTAGTAGTACTACTACTACCACTACTAGTACTACTACTACCACTACTAGTACTACTACTACCACTACTAGTACTACTACTACCACTACTAGTACTACTACTACCACTACTAGTACTACTACTACCACTACTAGTACTACTACTACCACTACTAGTACTACTACTACCACTACTAGTACTACTACTACCACTACTAGTATTACTACTACCACTACTAGTATTACTACTACCACTACTAGTACTACTACTAGTACTACTACTACCACTACTAGTATTACTACTACCACTAATAGTATTACTACTACCACTACTAGTATTACTACTACTACTAGTACTACTACTACCACTACTAGTACTACTACTACCACTACTAGTATTACTACTACCACTACTAGTATTACTACTACCACTAATAGTATTACTACTACCACTACTAGTATTACTACTACTACTAGTACTACTACTACCCCTTCTAGTACTACTACTACTACTAGTACCACCACTACTAGTATTACTACTACCACTACCACTACTAGTATCACTACTACCACTACCACTACTAGTATCACTACTACCACTACCACTACTAGTATTACTACTACCACTACCACTACTAGTATTTCTACTACCACTACCACTACTAGTATTACTACTACCACTACCACTACTAGTACTACTACCACTACCACTTCTAGTACTACTACTACTACTAGTACCACCACTACTAGTATTACTACTACCACTACCACTATTAGTATTACTACTACCACTACCACTACTAGTATTACTACTACCACTACCACTACTAGTTTTACTACTACCACTACCACTACTAGTATTACTACTACCACTACTAGTATTACTACTACCACTACCACTACTAGTATTACTACTACCACTACCACTACTAGTATTACTACTACCACTACCACTACTAGTATTACTACTACCACTACCACTACTAGTATTACTACTACTACTACCACTACTAGTATTACTACTACCACTAGCACTACTAGTATTACTACTACCACTACCACTACTAGTATTACTACTACCACTACCACTACTAGTATTACTACTACCACTACCACTACTAGTATTACTACTACCACTACCACTACTAGTTTTACTACTACCACTACCACTACTAGTATTACTACTACCACTACCACTACTAGTATTACTACTACCACTACCACTACTAGTATTACTACTACCACTACCACTACTAGTATTACTACTACCACTACCACTACTAGTATTACTACTACCACTACCACTACTAGTATTACTACTACCACTACCACTACTAGTATTACTACTACCACTAGCACTACTAGTATTACTACTACCACTACCACTACTAGTATTACTACTACCACTACCACTACTAGTATTACTACTACCACTACCACTACTAGTATTACTACTACCACTACCAATACTAGTATTACTACTACCACTACCACTACTAGTATTACTACTACCACTACCACTACTAGTACTACTACCACTACCACTACTAGTATTACTACTACCACTACCACTACTAGTACTACTACCACTACCACTACTAGTATTACTACTACCACTACCACTACTAGTATTACTACTACCACTACTAGTATTACTACTACCACTACCACTACTAGTATTACTACTACCACTACTAGTATTACTACTACCACTGCTAGTATTACTACTACCACTACTAGTATTACTACTACCACTACCACTACTAGTATTACTACTACCACTACCATCACTAGTATTACTATTACCAATACTAGTATTACTACTACCACTACCACTACTAGTATTACTACTACCACTACCACTACTAGTATTACTACTACCACTACCACTACTAGTCTTACTACCAGTACCAATACTACTACTACCACTACTAGTATTACTATTACCACTACTAGTACTACCACTACCACTACTAGTACTACCACTACCACTACTTGTACTACCACTACCACTACTAGTACTACCACTACCACTACTAGTACTACCACCACCACTACTATTACTACCACTACCACTACTATTACTACTACTACCACTACTAGTATTACCACTACTAGTACAACCACTACCACTACTAGTACAACCACTACCACTACTAGTACTACCACACCCACTACTAGTACTACCACTACCACTACTAGTACAACTACTACCACTACTAGTACTACTACTACCACTACTAGTACTACTACCACTACTAGTACTACCACTACCATTACCACTACTAGTACTACTACTACCACTACTAGTATTACTACTACCACTACTAGTACTACCACTACCACTACTAGTACTACCACTACCACTACTAGTACTACTACTACCACTACTAGTACTACCACTACCACTACCACTACTAGTACTACCACTACCACTACCACTACTAGTACTACCGCTACCACTACTAGTACTACTACTAGCACTACTAGTACTACTACTACCACTACTAGTACTACTACCAGTACTAGTACTACCACTACCACTACTAGTACTACCACTACCACGACTAGTACTACCACTACTAGTACTACCACTACCACTACTAGTACTACCACTACCACTACTAGTACTACTACCAGTACTAGTACTACCACTACTACTAGTATTAATACTACTACTACCACCACTACTAGTACTACTGCTACCACTACTAGTACTACCACTACTAGTACTACCACTACCACTACTAGTACTACTACTACCACTACTAGTACTACTACTACCAGTACTAGTACTACCACTACCACTAGTATTACTACTACTACTACCGCCACTACTAGTATTACTACTACCACTACCACTACTAGTATTACTACTACCACTACCACTACTATTATTACTACTACCACTACTAGTATTACTAATACCACTACCACTACTAGTATTACTACTACCACTACTAGTATTACCACTACCACTACTAGTATTAATACTACCACTACCACTTCTAGTATTACCACTACCACTACTAGTACTACCACTACCACTACTAGTATTACTACTACCACTACTAGTACTACCACTACTAGTATTACTACCACCACTACCACTTCTAGTATTACCATTACCACTACTAGTACTACCATTACCATTACTAGTATTACTACTACCACTACTAGCATTACCACTACCACCACTAATATTACTACTACCACTACTAGTACTACCACTACCACTACTAGTACTACCACTACTAGTATTACTACTACCACTACTAGTACTACCACTACTAGTATTAC